>OX457039.1:6647501-6712501 GCA_949752735.1 Lumbricus terrestris
GGGAAAAACTTTTAGGAAGAGATAACCCCGTTATTCCACATTAATGAGAACTCACTGAAAGAACAGAGAGAATTGCTATCTCTTATATCTTAGGTGCTGGTATACCAAGAATGATGTTGCATCATTTTCAGACTTGTCATCTAGAGCAGCATTGCCAGAATTATAAAGCTATGGATTAATTCAAAGAGAGCAGTGACTCTACATGAGAACACCGCCTGACTGTAGATGTCAATCACAAATCTGAGACTTGTTTGGGTTGGATGCCCTGTAATTCACGGTCGTCAACTGTATATGTGATTCGTTTCCATCATAAAGCAATTAGATCTATATTGCCTTACCCATCCAACTTGCTCTGTGATGGCAACAGGCTTGCGAAATGCTACCGAATTGTTCAATCCAACCATGAATACCAAGAGTTTTGAAAATTCTTGATAGTCATATTTCGAGTATGGCCACGCTAAAGCTGTTCAGTAATGAATTCTTATGATTTGTTAGATGCAGACTGCAGTAGCATTGGTCGAGGGTTTGGTTGATGGTGAACCAGATTGGAGCATTCATCTTTAAATGGCTTGCAGAGCTTAATTACAGACCATTGATGGACAAATTTTTACCAAGGACACAAAGAATGCACCAGGCAACTGGACTTAAAAGATTTCTGTGATGTTAACAAGATGTTACGACTGATGGCTGATGTAGAAGGGTGCAAGGCATTGCAAACTCTATTTAATATGCAGTTATTGAAAGCCGTTGTCTCAAAGCATTTGCCAATAATTAGGCCTAATGCATCACACTTTCACGACTTCAAAAGGTTCAAACTGCAACCGTTGATTCCTGTCCTGGTCCAGAGGTCAACTTTAGCACACCAACATGTTTGTAGGCTACTTCCACCAACTAGAGAAAAATCAGACTGACAATCTGTTAACCTTATTCATTTCTACTCCACTGATGATTGCCATGTGGAGGTAGCGACCTGCAATCCTAGTGCACGACATTTACATCATTCGTTTGCTCGAGAGCTTAACTGTCGTCCTTATGCTTGAAAAACCTCATTCGCAAATACAATAAGGTTGCATATTTGTAGATTTTAGTATTTCAGAGCAATATAAGGTTATTAAGCAATACATAAGCACGCTAGTGGGATCAAAGTGTGGACCTCCGAAAATTTCAAACTCATAGGCCTATATGTCGCACGTATAATTTGTGACAACTTACACATATTATATGTGAGCTTTGAGCGGCCTCTAAATATTTTCAAAATGTCCAGAAATTTGGCAGGTACTATCATAGGACCATAAGGAAACTTTTTGGAGGGACTGCATTTCAAGTTTCAAGAAAAATATTTTTCCTGTGCAATCGTGGGACACCCTATTATATAGGGCATCGTCAAATGCATTGGTATGCATATCTTATCTGCCTCTCTGTCTGTCTGTTTCTGTCTGTCTCTCTGTCTCTGTTTCTGTGTCTGTCTTTGTACAATATCGTATTGCATATGATATTGGTATGCATATCTTTATGCATGCTAGCATGTTTGCATGCATGTTTGTAGTTATGCATAGGCTATTATAAAGATTACGTTTATATGTATTCATGCACAGCATTCATGCATGTATACTGTATAGGACCAGGCCTAATGCCTGTTATGAATTTATGTATGCATGTATGTACGTACGTATGACATTGTAGTAAATGTATGACTGCAAATGAACCTTGGTCTATATTTAATTATTTATGCAGTAAATAAGTATCCGTAGACACTTCATTTAGCGTCCCTCAGAAGTGCTGTGGTTATATTAAAGTTAATTAAGAATTAGTTTCTCTGTAGAGATGTAATGGTTATTATCAGGTCAAGGACTGCAGAATAATTTATACGCATTCGAACATCTTTTTATAGGGGCTTACACTACACTACATGGACTTAAATGGTTATTGTAAGATTCCTCCAAGTGACATCATATAATTAGCATACAATTATTACTATTCTGACGATTTCAGAAACCCTTAGCATGTAGCATTGCATTGAGTCAAACCCAACCAAATCCATACGTGATCAATTTATTATTTCAACCGTCATCAACAACGTAACAGATGACACCAAAAGAAAGAAAATAGACAGAGGAAATGACAGACATAATAGCAGAATCCCAATTGCTATGGACGAACGGCAACAGCTGAGCCGATACACCGCCTACAATCTTTGACCGACGTTTCTTCGCACGACCTTTTTTCTTAGTCCGCGTGTGTAAAATTTTCCCAAAACATAGATCCACGAATTCGTGTGAAATGCTACGCCGTGAAGTTATTCTAGCGCGGAAATATTTAGCATGCCCAAGGGCGGATCCAGGAATTTTCGAAGGGGGGGGCCAAAAAATGTTTGGGCTGGGGTCGGAAATTTTTTCGTTGATCTTTCGCCGAAAAATCTGATGAACTTTTTTAGTCGTTTTTGGCCGAAACCAGAGTTTAATTTAGCCCCCACCTCTGGGGGAATTGAGGTTTTCGGAGGGGTAGATAATTGACCGTCTGAAGACAATCATGAGGCGCGCAGCGCCGATAGTGGTAGGGGTGGGGTGTGGGGAGGGGATATGCCCCTCCCCACCAGAAACTTTTTGAATTTTCAGATTGCAATGGTAGCATTTTAAGCTGTTATCTTAACAAATTAGCTGTACTTTTCAGTGCTTGTAAGAGTGCCATAAGGTCTCAATAAATATAGACTTTACTTAAAAACTTCTTTCCCGAAAACTAGATGTTCTTTTTTAAGTAATCCGCCGGAAATCTTCAAAAAGGGTGTTCAATTTTCCTTCCCAAAACACTGATGAAATTTTTTGGTCATCCGTGCGAAATCTTAAAAAAGTTGTTTAATTTTTCGTCTAAAAAGAGTGATGACTTTTTATTCATCCATGCGAAATTTTCAAAAAAGGTGTTTAATTTGGCATCCCAAAAAACTGATGACTTGTTGTAGTCATCCCAGCGAAATCCTAAAAAAGGTGTTTAATTTTTCGTCTAAAAGGAGTGATGACTTTTTAGTCTCCAGTGCGAAATTTTCAAAAAAAGGTGTTCGATTTAGAATTAAAAAAACTGATGACTTTTTGTAGTCATCCGTGCGAAATCTTAAAAAAGGTGTTTAATTTTTCGTCTAAAAAGAGTGATGACTTTTTATTCTTCCGTGCGAAATTTTCAAAAAAGGTGTTTAATTTCGCATCCCAAAAAACCGATGACTTGTTGTAGTCATCCCTGCGAAATCTTAAAAAAGGTGTTTAATTTTTCGTCTGAAAGGAGAGTGATGACTTTTTAGTCTTCCGTGCGAAATTTTCAAAAAAAGGTGTTCGATTTAGAATTAAAAAAACTGATGACTTTTTGTAGTCATCCGTGCGAAATCTTAAAAAAGGTGTTTAATTTTTCGTCTAAAAAGAGTGATGACTTTTTATTCTTCCGTGCGAATTTTTCAAAAAAGGTGTTTAATTTCGCATCCCAAAAAACCGATGACTTGTTGTAGTCATCCCTGCGAAATTTTAAAAAAGGTGTTTAATTTTTCGTCTGAAAGGAGAGTGATGACTTTTTAGTCTCCCGTGCGAAAGTTTAAAAAAAGGTATTCAATTTAGAATTAAAAAAACTGATGACTTTTGTAGTCATTCATGCGAAATCTTAAAAAAGGTGTTTAATTTTTCGTCTAAAAAGAGTGATGACTTTTTAGTCTTCCATGCGAAATTTTCCAGAAAGGTGTTTAATTTCGCATCCCAAAAGACTGATGACTTGTTGTAGTCATCCCTGCGAAATATTAAAAAAGGTGTTTAATTTTTCGTCTAAAAAGAGTGATGACTTTTTAGTCTTCCGTGCGAAATTTTCAAAAAAGGTGTTCAATTTGGCATCCCAAAAAACTGATGACTTTTGTAGTCATCCGTGCGAAATCTTAAAAAAGGTGTTAAATTTTTCGCCTAAAAAGAGCGATGACTTTTTAGTCTTCCGTGCGAAATTTTCAAAAAAAGGTGTTCAATTTAGCATCCCAAAAACTGATGACTTTTTAAGACTAGAATAAATAAAATACTTCCCACTACTGAATGAAATATAGTAAGAAATAAATAAAAACAAGGAGTAAACATGTGTTATCATTCACCGCATTTTCTTGCACATATAGACTAAACTCAAAACTTAACTTGTTTTGCCCTGAAATTTTGTTGGCATCTTGAAAAAATAAATTACATTCCAAACACTGTTGTTAGTGTTAACTTGATTTGTAATTAATAGTTAGTTGTACTTAGTTATAATTGTGTTTATTGGTGTTAATGTTTTTACAATTTACTACGAATATATACACGAATAACATACATTCCATGCCACAAATCATAGTTGGATACTGTTGAAAGATTGTTTCATTTCAATTCTTTATATAAAGACAATGCAATTGCGTGAGAGACTTAGATAAGATTTTAAATACATTTATAAATTATTTTTATTACAGATTTTAATTACATTTATACATTAATTCTCCTGTGCATGACTGACACCCTGAATTTTTTTTGGGATGGGGGGGGGCCACGTCCCATGGTGATTTGAAATGGGGGGGGCCATGGCCGGATTGGCCCCCCCCTGGATCCGCCCCTGAGCATGCCTCCATATTTGGGAGGGGATCTGGGTGAGACTTGTCGGGGGTTGAGGGGGTTCAATTCTCCTTAGTCTTTCTCAGAGCCCCATAGTAAAGTCTGCTTTTCACACCCCAACTCCACGTCGATTGTAATCCGAACCCACCAGTTATTTCTCCATAATTCTCATGATTTGTGAATTGTTGCATGTGGCCTTTTCAAGGAAGTAATGGTACATCATACATGTATACCTGTGAAAAATAGCTCAAGATTATTTTTGGGTGATGGGGGAAATGTCATTCATGGGGAGAACTTTTGCCTCGCAAGGTGAGGTTAAGCGACCAGGCTGAGTAAGAAACGCCAAACATGGTACATACATGTAGGCTGCGGTGAGTTATGGCAAGACAAGGTAACGCCTATTATAGTAAGTAATAACACGAAGGCAATGAGAGAGAAGGCAAAGTGGGGAAATAATTATGGCGAGGCTAGTTTGGGCGAATTGAGGCAAGACAGCGTAAGTCGTGATAAGCAAGAACAAGTAAGGCATTGTCAAGTAAGGAAAAGAAAGATAACGAAAGGCAAGAACTGAACAATGAGACAATACAATGGGACAATACAATGTAGGGTAAAAAATAAATGGAAGACAATAGGCTTTGGTAGATTCTGGCAATCTGTTCCTACCTTGCTCTTACATCTCTCTGTTCCCAGTTTGAACTTGACGAATGGATCTGGAAGGGTGTTGTCTGTCTTCGGAAGGAGATCGCGACCCTCGACCAAAACAACGTTCACAACGCTGTGCCAGATCTTTGATTTCACCTTCTTTGGCTCGTTTGATTTCGTCGACAGTCGATTAAAGACCTGATCAATCAATCAATCAATCAATCAATCAATCAATCAATCAATCAATCAATCAATCAATCAATCAATCAATCAATCAATCAATCAAATCAATCAGTCAGTCAATCAATTAAAACAATCATCAATCAAATCAATCAATCAAATCAATCATCAAATCAATCATCAAATCAATCAGTCAATCAATCGATGAGCTCAATTAACAACAATAAATCGATCAGAGAATGGTTTTCAAACGCTTGCAATACAGTACAGCACAATACAATACAGCACAATACAATACAATACAATACAATACAGCACAATACAATGGCGCTATAATTGTAATCGTAATTGTTATCTGACATTTTTGAAGCGACACTTAGAACGCAGATTGGTGATTGACGTTTTCAAAAAATTTAGGCCCATCTTGGATTCATGCTTACGTTTTTCACGTTCAGTCTAGACAGGAAGTCATCATTGGGTGGTGGCGTCAGTACTTCCGGTTGCTGTTGTTGTTGATCCTCTTCCGGTTCATCTCCACCGAAGTTCAGGAATGGATTGGTGGAATCGGAATCGTCTCCAGTTGATGATCCGTTGACGAGGAAGTCGAATGGTTGCGACATCCTCCCCCTCCTCCTCGTCTATGATCCGTCACAACCTTAATTGTAATCGGGGCCTTAATCCAAACGTAATCTTATTAATCTTAGTAGCGAGACTTAGTCTTAGTCCTAATCTTAATTGTAGTCTTAATCCATAGTCCTAAATTCTAATCCTGGTAGTAAGACTTAGTCTTTGTCCTAATCTTAGTTGTAGTCTTAGTCCAAATCGCAATCCTAATCCTAGTAGTAAGACTTTAGCCCGAGTCCTAATCTTAATAGTATAGTCTTAATCCTAAACGTAATCCTAACCCTAGTTGTAGTCGTAGTTTCCGAATGCCTTCAGTTCCCGTGCAAACAATAAGCGTCGGGCACCAGCTTCTACGTACAGGAGTTCTCACTCAAAACAAGACCAATGAGAAGGTATAAGATGGAGTTCAGTCCCAGATCGTGGTTCATCGACCGACTGGTAAACAGATGGATACTTTTGGAAGGCAACGTGGAAAAAGCGCTCAACGTAGCGAAGACATTAACCTAAAAAGATAGATGCAGAGCAGATGCCAGAAACGTTCGTAGATGAATGCGTAAACAATGTGTGTATGTTCAGTCACCAGTAACGTCCGATATATAACGAGGCTAGTTACCTGAACGGATTTCAAACTAAGCCAGGTGGAACACCTGTGATTATTTTGACAACAAACGCACGGACGCCTGCAGCCACTTGTTGCCTTACTTTGTCTCCTGCTGCTGTTGGGCTTGCTTTCTTCGGCCGGCGGCGGTTTAATAAGCGATGCTCGGCGTGTGTCTAAATTGGGACTTGACGACGAGATGCACAATATGTAACAGATGTGTGGCTGTTCATGCGATCGATATTCTGCAATATTGGTGATGACCTACTGCAGTTTTCATCGATTAAAAAACCTTTACTATTTAGAAAGATAGAGAGAGAGAGAGAGAGAGAGAGAGAGAGAGAGAGAGAGAGAGAGAGAGAGAGAGAGAGAGAGAGAGAGAGAGAGAGAGAGAGAGAGAGAGAGAGAGAGAGAGAGAGAGAGAGAGAGAGAGAGAGAGAGAGAGAGAGAGAGAGAGAGAGAGAGAGAGAGAGAGAGAGAGGGAGAGAGAGAGAGGGAGAGAGAGAGAGAAAGACAGACAGACAGGGACAAAGACAGAGACAGACACAGAAACAGAAACAGAGACAGTGACAGATCGGAGACAGAGAGACAGCCAGAGTCAGAGACAGATCGGCAGAGATAAACAGACAGACAGACAGACAGAGAGGCAGATAGAGAGACAGAGGGAGAGAGAGAGAGACAGACAGACAGACAGATAGATGGACAGACAGACAGAGAGAAGACACAGAGACAGAGATAGAGACAGACAGACAGAAAGACAGAAAGACAATTGTATGCACATATTATGTGTATACATAATAGTGTGATATTTTAGTATGCACACCATTTCACAATTTTTCGCCATCACTTTCTGATCAGCTATAGGTCTATAAAAAGACTATAATCATGAATATAGGACACCTGTTTAAGGTGGTGGCGGTATTTGCAGTTTGACGTCACTGTGTGGTAACAAAGACCATTAGCGACGCCCTCCTCCTTTATCCAGGCTTAGGACTGGCACGGGCAGAGTGCAACCCGTGGCGGAGTTCCTGTGTAAGGGCCGTCCATAATGACGTCATGCACTTCAGGACGACTTTTAACCCCTCTCCCTACTCCTCGTCACGATTCAGCACAATATTCATATGACATCTAATCGTCACAAATGTGTGGCCTCAGATGCCTGACGTCATTTATGGAGGCCCAAAAGCATTGCAGTCAACTCAGAAATTGCATGGAAACTCGATAACTCGATGTTCTCTTGGCTATGGACGCTCTGTGACAAAGTAAAGTAGTTCTAGCCTATAGGCTGCATGCATACCATTACCCACACAGTGTGAGAATTGTGGAAAAATAACTGGGGGGTTTGGCCTATATATGATAAACTTGGAATTGGGGTGCGAAAAACAGAGTTTACTATGGGGCACTAAGAAAGTCTGGGGGGTTGAAACCCCCAAACATCCCGGGAATTCTCACCCTGTACCCACATGCATGTTTGTATGAGCACGTGCTGTAAAGTTTTCACTACAAACTGGAATTCGTGACGCGTTTGACTAGGCCTAGGCTAGTCCTCTTACGAATAACAATTTTTGACGCAACGCAGCGCTCGTGAATAAGCTGGTGCTCCGCGCATGGCTTTCGAGTAGTGCTTTAGAAATGTGGAGATCACGATTACGAATACGATTACGATTACGAGTCCTCAGTTCTGCTGATAAATTATTCTTATTGCTTGTTGCGTGTGCGTTACACTCTATAGGTCAGCAGTTCTCAAACTTTATTTTTATTGCACCCCCAAGTAAAAAATCGAATGATGGCGTGCCCCCAGCAAAGTCAGTCCATAAGCTCAAAGAAAATTTATATTTCTGGAAATTTTCGCGTACCCCTTACAATCCCTGGCGTACCAAAGGGGTACGCGTACCACAGTTTGAGAACCCTACTCTAAACCAATAATTATTATGGTACTTGCTCGTGATTAGTAGACTATGTTCAAAATATTTTTGTGGAGAAATCTGCAATGTGTAATCTGCAATATGTTTCTCACTTGTAGGAACGCATTAATAGGTCACTTGCTGTCACTGTTTCACAAATCGTGCCCGAACTATTATAATTTCAATTTGTTTATAATTTTTTCCTCATATTGGCATAGGGCCTATCCTAAAGGAAGTTTAGGGATCCGTGAAAGATATGTTCGACCAGGAATTTCGCTCATCGACCCTGCTTGAGAATGCTAAAAGTCGGTATATACATACTGTACATCTTCAGCAAGGTCCTGGGCACGACGTTAAACTGCATCCATCCTCTGCCACAGGGAACCAACAACTTCCCTGTGCCGGTCCTAAGCCCGGATAAAATGAGGAAGGTTTGCCAGATGGGTGGAGATACGCTGGCAGTAAAAAACCAAGACCGTAGAAATCCCCAAAAAACACGGCACAAGTGACATAGCGACCCAGATGCTTCAAGGTGTCATGATGTGGAGCTGACATGCACAGGCCGGTCAGGACAGACCAGTGGAGAGAGTCGGGGGAGAGAGCGTGGGACACATACGGGCATTGACCCAGGTTGTCCTTCGTGCCTCTCTCCCAATATCCTCTTCATTTAGACAAGGTGGTCTAGCTGCTCCAAGATGTTAATGGTATGGAGCAGACCTGCTGACCGGACCGGTTGAAGCTGGGCAGCATGACGCGAGACAGACTCAGACAGAGAGTGGCGTCGGACACCTACGAGTATTTGGCCCAAGGATTTTGATGATGAAGATGTCTTTAAATTGTTGCGTGTGCCGCCCTCCGTGTTGTCTCTGATGTTCCCTGTGATGTCCCCTGTTCCTAATGTTCCTGATGTTCCCTGTTTATTTTGTTCCACAGTCCTTGCTGCATAGTCCGCGTTCCATGTTCTCTAATGTTTCTGATGTTCCCTTTCATAGTCCATGTTCCTCGCGTTCCACGGTCCTTGTTGCGCGTTCAACATTCTGTGCGTGTTATATAATGTCTCTGATGTTCCCTGTTATGTCCTACGTTCCTTATGTTCCATGTTCATGGTTTTACGTTCCGGGTTCCTTGTCCTATGTTTCCCATAATCTCTGAACAATGTTCCCTGTGATGTTTTATGTTCCTTACGCTCCATGTTCTTTGTTACAAGTTCGCTAATGTTCTCTGGTGTTCCATGTGATGTTCCGTGTTCCTTGCAATGTTACCTGATGTTCATCGCCCATAATATGCTCAGTGTGATACTCACTACCATGTTCCTGCCATTACCTTGTCCCTATATGTTCCATGTTTCCTGTGTTCCTTGCTTCTTGCTCTACATTCCTTGTGCTGCCTACGAGTAAATAGGGACAACAGCGCCACCTGCTGAAGCAAAATAAGTCTAGCCAAAAACATTGTATGTCAAGTCTAGGAAGTCCGTACGCCATCAGGGCTTCTATATACGCCATCATCGCCATGGTAACCACAGAATAAACAATTATTAGTTAATTATTATACTGTAGCATAGCTTCTATGTTTGTTTGTGCACTTGTTATATCGCCGCTTCAAGCTCACTCCTCAGAGGTGCTCCCGACTGCAGCGCGGCACGCCGAAGCGCTGAGCAATTGAGAGGGAAGGGCTTGTCCAAGGTTCCTACGCGGCGACTTGAGATGGATTCGAACCTGCAAATTTCCGGCTGCAAGGCAACAAGCATACCTCCCAAACCGTTCTCAATTTCACAAACTGTTGAATACTGGTTTTTCTCGCTTGATCTCAGCCAGGAGCGCCTCTGAGTAGCTACCTTGAAGGGGAGCTACATAAATTACGATTGATTGATTGATTGATTGATTGATACCCACTACACCACTGCGCCCCACAATGTGCTATTGTACAAATTATTTGGATGTTCCAACGCTCTTTAGCCAATGGAATAATAAATGTTATTATAATAGGCCTACTGAGACTACGATTAAAGTGATGCTTTAGAAATTCATAAACTACGATGACGATTGATTTTCGCGTGAAAGTCTCATAATCGTAATCGTAATCGTAATCTCTAGACTTCTAAAGCGCTACTCAAAAGCCAAATGGGGGGAGGGCACCAGCTTATTCACGTCAAAAGAATAGTCCAAAGGTGGTCCTGGTTGAGTTACCATAGGATCAGAGTGGGCGGAACAGCCACTAGGCGGGTGTCGTCTGGGTCGGATATTGGAGGATGGAAGATCAGATGAGACAGGGTAAGAGTCCTTGAAAAGAAAATCCCGAGAAGTGATGGACAGAAGAGCCTGAGGAGAGTGATGGTGTGTGATTAGTAATGATGGTGGAAGAGCTGAAAAAGGTCGGCGATCATTCAAAAGGCGGGGGCGGATACAGAAATTTTGGGAGGTGGGGCCAACATTTTTGGTCCGGTCTTGGATTTAAAAAATGTTTATTTGGTCTTTCGTCGAAAAAATTTGACGACCTTTGTTAGTCTTTCTTCCAAAAACTGTTAGAATCACGTGGCAACTCTGCATGGCTATTTGATACATGATGACCTTTTTTAGTCATAATCAAAGCTCGAGGGTACGTACCGTACGTGTTCTATTTTGTGA
Source organism: Lumbricus terrestris (assembly GCA_949752735.1). Classification (NCBI taxonomy): domain Eukaryota; kingdom Metazoa; phylum Annelida; class Clitellata; order Crassiclitellata; family Lumbricidae; genus Lumbricus; species Lumbricus terrestris. The sequence goes on from OX457039.1 coordinate 6,658,666, forward strand.
AGGGTACGTAGTACCGTAGCCTATGCGCCGTGCTGTGTATGCAGCACTCAAGCTGAGAGTTGAAAAGTGCGGGGGTGGTTAAACTACGCGACATCCACAGTGTATTGCAGGCTGCCTATCCTGTTAGTAGGCCTAGTTCGATTTTAGGCTTAGCCTACTTGTTGGCCTAAAGTAGGCTAATTAGCCTACCCCATTATGCTTAAAGTGCTAACCGGATTTGTATTACGAGGTCGTCTATCGCCTAATGATTGGCCAGCTGATTCTTTATATATGTCTCTCAAGTTCTTTTTATATGTCTCTCATGCTCTCCTGGTAGACTTTTAATGATTATGTAATTCCAATGACTGTTAATGATTATGTAATCCCACTCATGGGCGCCCGCATAAATTTTTGGAGGGGGGGGAATTTTTCCGAAAATGTTTTAGTAGCAAGAGCTTGAAAATGCAAAGCTGGAAATTAAGAATACGGGTATTTTCAAAGAGGTTTCTTACGCAAATTTCTCAGTTTCATTTTGTGTATAATTTTTAGTTCGAATAGTTTCCTTAGAAATTTGTTACAAATCAAAAAGTAGATGTTAAAAAGTAGTTTCCTAAAGGTACGCTATATACATGTAAGTCCATAGAATGAACGAATGAATAAATGAACGAAAAATAGGTTTCAGTTTTCAAGGGGCAAGTGCTCCTCTAGCTGCTTCTAAAGCGCCACTCGAAAGCCAATCGCAGGGCACCAGCCTTTTCACATGTGCTGCATCGAGTTGGAAGCCTATTCCAAAGACTAGTCAGAAAGAGGTCTGAGTCTGGTAGCCAGAGGGCCAGAGTAACTGTTAATGCGGGTGTCGTTTAGGATGGTGGAGGATCCAATGATCAGATTAGTGTAGGTATCAATTCTTTTGAACAGATCTCTTTGTCAGTTTTGGGTGTAAATCCTGTGGCGTGATAACCAGAGCCCCTTATCCAAGTTTATCTACAATTTGACCTCCCTGGATCCTGTACTGGCAGCTTGTAAAATGGACAAAATGGAGCCTGGCTTATAGCAGACTTGGTTTATATAATTACAATACTGGTGAATAAGCAGATCTCCCTGATGTAATTTTAGTGTACTTTGAGAAATTTCAAATTTTTGCATTAGTAGGCCAATTACTGCAGTTGTGATTATTTGCACTACAGCTGGACTCCACTCAAGTAGGCCATAATCGACAGGCCTGCTGTTTGCATGGACGCCCGCAGGAGGGTTGAAAGCCAATGGTTCTTGTTACAGTTTTTAGAAAGAGCTTGAACATTCAAGGCAGAAAATTATAAGAGCATGTTTATTTCTATAGAAATCTCTAAACGTAGATTTCTGACTTTCACTGTCTGTATCATTCGTATCATTGGTGCATTAATGCAAAGAAATTTGTTAAAAACACAAAAGTAGTAGTTAAAAACATAGGTGACAATTTTCCAGGGGGGCAAGTGCCCCCCTTGCCCCGATGTACGGGCGCCCATGGGCCCACTCAACTACTAGCCTACTTATTAAACGCCCAAGTTCTCGTTTTCCTTCATCGTTGGGACCAGCATCAGAAGGTAACTGATTTTTCATTCAGTTCAAGTTCAGTGACGTGTTTTACTTAGAAAACACAATGATGAATGTCCTGCTGAGGATTAAGGGATTAAGAAATTGTCTATTTCAGTTCTTGTTCTGCTTGCCTAGATGTCTTTACTAAGATAGGAAAGAGAGAGGGAGCTCTGGACCCGAGTAATGGCGTCCAATGTATGAGCGAAAAATAGCTATGTTGAATTTATGTGTGGGCCTAAACGAGGATGAACGATAAGTAGGTCTACTGCATAGTCCTATTCGTGTATGTATGTATGTATCGATGAGCATTTTCTGTAGCACCCCTTTTAGATTACTACTCAGAGGCGCTCCCAACTACAGCGCGAACACTAAATCGGAGTTTCACGACGAAGCGCATAAGCAATATTGCGAGTGAAGGACTTGCTCAGAGTCCCTAAACGGCGGCTTGAGTTGGATTCGAGCCCGCAATCTCAAGCAAGCTTGCTGTCCATTGTGTATTTTGTTATTTTGAGATGTCGTGCTTCTTACTGGACGTATTGTCTCTCAAAAACTCCGGTACATTTCGCATTCAAACTTCTTCTTTTCAGGCGTTTGGCGTTCAGTCACACATGTAGGTTTGCAGAATACACCGAGTTTGAATTAACTGAGTTTGTTATCATAATTATGCAAACATTTACTTATCATTTACTTATCAATAATGATTAGACTTGCAATTAGGGAATTTTCCACCAGGTAGATGTTTAGCCAGGGTGAAAATAATATTATTATTGCTGTGAGTTTAAGGGATTCAACACCCCAGGGGCTTCTATCCCTATACATGGCGGGCGCAGCTTGCGCCCAGTGAAAAATAGGGGGGGGGGGAGGAATCAGTAGACAGCCAAAATTCACGTCGGTTGGGGGGAAGGTCGGACATGGAGGGCAGCGTTCAATCTAGGCATCACTAGAAGGAAGATCCCCCAGAAAATACTTCCCTTCCATATTAATTTGGACAAAATAGTAGGCCTAATAGTTTTTTTTTAGCAAAATGTATACACTTTATACACTTTGAGTCTTTAGTTAAGCTACTACAATACTACATGTATATCTGCATTTTTGAATTACATGAACTGCTATAACAGCTATAATACACTATATACACCATAATAAAAATTTTCTATTACATGATTATAGTTATGTTTTTACTGTTTTAATAAATAATACAATCATATTAAAATTGGAAAAAATAATATTAATACAATACTATTCTGCACAACTAAAATTAATGGCTTCTCTCCAATGTTATCTTTCAAATTTCAGACAGTCAAATTTGGTCCTTGAACACTTAGTAATAGTAAAGCAACATCATTATTACGTGGGCTTACAAAGTAGGACCTACATTGTATTTTATTGTATTGCATTGTGCTCTAACAATTTATGTAACGCCTCTCGAGCGCCCACTGATCAGAGGCGCAAAACATATGGCTGCCCAATTTTGGCAGCAATGCCTCCACTGAAATAGTAGAGTAATTTTGCTAAGAGGACAGCTTAACATGCTGAAATTGCAATGCGGAAATCGCAAAAAAAATTATGGGGAGGGGTACATTCCCTGCCCATACCAGGTCCCTTCTCGGCGCTACACATGCTTCGGCGATCGTCTGCTGGATGCTCGTTTGTCCCCCTCCAAACAAACCTTCATTCTCACACTAGAGTAGGGCATGCGCTAGATTACATTATATTGCATACATAGAGGAAGGCCGTTTCAGAAAAGGGGGGCGAAAGAAGATGGATTGCGCCCGGTTGCTTAGGGGGGATTGAAGCCCCTGAACACCCCCACCCTAGACTATATTTTGGACCCGTAGTAAAGTCTTAATTGCAACCCAAACTCCATATAAGACTTGATCAGAGAGACCCCATAATCCCATATCTAATCTATTTTCCTACAATTCTCATTCGAAAAATAGCTATGTTGAATTTATGTGTAGGCCTAAACTGTGTTTTTTTTCATCTGAATTAGATCGTAATCCGAAGTCATAATTATAGACTGCTGCTGTTGCTGCTGATCACAGATGATTGCGAAGCACTTTCTTAAAATTTATTATTGACAATGAAATTATCATATCTAGTCGAAATTTTTAGTAGCCTATGATTACATTGCAATTTAACTATTGCTGTCATTATATATATGTGACATATTCATACTTCAATGTTTCATAACAGTTACTTGATCTATCAATAATTTCAATGTTTCATGACTTGACAGATATAGGGTATAGGCCTACAGTCTATTCAGGCCTTGTTGCTGTCAATTTAATTGCGTTCAATTGTACATGACAAGATCGCACTTCGACAGCAGCAAGGCTTGATGCCACTCTTTTTAACTTCGCGTGATTTGCTGTAGACAATTTCATTTATTCATCCTAATTTTATGAAACCAAAACAATTTTTTTATGTCTAGATACTGATAAGGAGACATTTTAACAGCAAAACACTCATGTGTAAAGCATGCATAATGCTATGCTTAAAAATTCCTAAGTAAAATAGCTAGGACGTGGTACATTTTCGTACTTTATAGCTGATTTGGGCACATGAATTACTAGTGAAACTGGATGCCTTCTGTGCATGAAACATGTTTAGGAAAAGTCATAGAAGCGATTTCTTCAACTATTTTCAGGGATAAAAATTTTCGTGAAAAACCGATATGGGGGTAATTTTTTACCCCCAGTTGACTCTATACGGGTTAATCTTCATTCGGCGTTGAATGTGATTTTGTGATGTGATCAGAGGCCGTCAAACCGTATTTTGCGCTGTTAGATAATTTTACTTGATGTTTGCTAGTAAGCAGTCTATATCCTACCATTAATAGATAGGTCATAACGATGCTGCTGCTGCTGCTGCTGCTGCTGCTGCTGATGATGATTATGTCGGCGACGTCGACCTCGAAAACGATGATGATGATGATGATGATGATGATGATGATGATGATGATGATGATGATGATGATGATGACGATGACGATGACGATGTTGATGATGATGATGACGATGATGCTGATGTTGATGATGACGATGACGATGATGGTACACAATTGAATGCATGTTTATGCTTCAAGATGGGGGAATGTAAGGGTTCACCGTATGAAGAATGGGTTTCTCGGTTTATCGTTAGAACATGCCAGTTGATTCCACAGTCGTTCGTTCCTGTTTCGGATCACATGCACAATTTGATTGTGTCATCGAGTCCTGAACCTAAAGAATACCAAATTACGTGTGGCAGCGTTGCGGAGTTCTACATCCGACCGCTTAACCCATGCATTGACGACCTCGATTCCTTGGTATGCAAAGTTGATGAGCTGGCATGCAGCGGTGACTTTCCAGTGTTGCCGGCTGATATGAGTGGCTTAGCCGATGTGATCAAATGCTACAAGTTTGAATCATACCAGAGGTATCCAGGTTTTGTTCGATTACGAGTTTTGGGCCGCATGAACTATAATTGGAAATGTAAGAAGTATGAGTTTAACCAAACAGCTCTTACAAACCGCTACAAAGCGATACATTTGGCATCGGTAGCAACTGAATATCTGCCTCGTACACACAATAATGGTCCATTCACAAGCGGTGTAACAGGTCCAGCTATTAAGTTTCAAGCAGACTTTGATTACGATACCGTCCCTAGCGTGTGGTGCCCTCAATGGCCTACAGAAGCCCACAATTGGCCAAAACGCCGCAGAAATAAAGGTTGGCCTACTACTGACAGAATTTCCGAGGTTGTTCAAAATGGCTGCCATGTTGTTTATGTCCAGCATCGTTCTTGCAGATATGATAAGCAACAGTGGAGGTTCTCATTTTCAGTGGCCGAAATGATACTACTTCAGAGTTGGTCTCAAACTCAGCAGATTGTTTATCATTTGCTGAGATTCTTTGCCAAGAGAGAATTGATACAAAAGGATTGTCTAAAAGAGGATGAGATACTCTCTACGTATCATTTAAAGACGTTGATGCTATGGACTTGTGAAGAGATGTCACCTGAATGGTGGAATTCATCCTCTGTTATTGCCATCTGCCGCAATTTGCTACAAAAGCTTTCAGAATGGCTAAAGAGGAGATATTTTCCAAACTATTTTATTCCGGAAGCAAATTTATGTCATCAACTTTCGAGAGCCACAGTGTTTGATAAGACAGAAAGACGACTAAGTGAAATCCGAAATCCCGGCATTCTTTGTCAATGGTATATGGATAATTACATAGTGCCGATCACAAGTCAAGTTGTTTTGTCGTTAAGGACAGAAGCGCAATCTGCTAAGGATTTCGTGCCTCTCGGTAAACTACGGAAAGCTGGGAAATCAAGATCACTGGATTTGTTGTTTTCCTTGAGATTCAAATATTCTCATAGTGATGGTCGCTTCGTAATTAAGCACGGGTTACTTTCTGGTCTGCGCCAGTGCTTAACATTTCAATTTAGTACTGGAAGTTTTTATGCGAAAAAGCATAGCAAAGTGACACACTTTCATCTTCCAGCAATAGAGAGCGTTTCGTGTTTACCATACTATGACAATGTACTGTATCTTTTGCATGCTGCATATGGTTTACGCTACGGGGAGATTTCATGGAATAGCAGGCTCTTTGTTGAATTTGTCGAAGCAGTTTCAGTGCAGCCTAAAATTCTAAGGTCTCACTATCATAATATTCCGAAGATGTACAAAGCACTAAGAAGTCAGTTTCATTTATTGTGTGCTCAGAATCTCATGCAAAATTTAACAGGATCAAATAGTCGTTCAGAAGTTCAACTGTTGTCTCTCATGTCAAAGGAGGCTCTAGGAAAATCTTTAGAATTTATCACCAGTAGGCCTAAATGCAATGGCATTGCTAGCGCAGCTTCGTCCTATTTAGCGGCGCTTCATTTTGCTGTGTCAGACTACCAACAGGCAATGTGCTTCTGCGTGGCAGTTTTGAAAGAGCAATCTTTTCACGAAGATGAAGAAATGCTGAATGCAGGTTGTTTGCTATTTATTGACGATGTCGCAAGAATCGTTGGATTGTGTGTGCTTTACAAGCGGATAACTGACAATAACCTTCATTACGTCAATAAACGGGTTTATCTCGATCTACGTCTTTCACCAGAGGTGTTTGCTTATTATTTAGCTGTTTTAACTGCGGAACGTACTCGCAAACATTTAGACTTTGTGCATGATTTGCCAGATTCATCAATTCCTTTGGACATAAATTTTAAGACTTTAATAAAGTCGAAACGCTCAAAGTCAGGTACTTATATCCGCACCGATAGACAAATCGTTTATCGCAGAATTGATTTATTATCAAAAACCGAAGCTTCAGCAATCAATCATTTGATGGATGGAGATAAAGTAATTGATGTTTTATTGGAATACGCTCTAGAAAATATGAAATCATTCTACAGTGTGATTGGCCGAGATTTCGGCATCCATTGCAGCACAGTTGACTGCTATCGTGCTTCGTTTCTTTACAAGTGTCGGAAATACGACGAAGCTTGGGAATTATGTGAACGAATTCTGGAAAATCCTGAACTTCAGAGCGGCTTGAATGAGTTTGGATTGGCGAATGTTTTAGTTTTGCCGCCGCTTGACAGTTTCTTTGATAGAGACGTTCAGTCATTGCTAGGATTCCATACACTCGTTCATTATAATTCGCCTCAGAATTGCGGTATGCGTAGCTGTGATGATTATAATTCATCCACCGAGTTAACCTTTGCACTCTTTTTTGGTCACAATGTGTGCTTTCATAAGCGTCAACTCTCGACGATACTTGAAGAGTTTAACTCCAATAAATGTCACTATTTTCTAGGACGACATTTTCTTGCAAGATATTTGTCAGTCAGATACTGCATCGACTGTAAACTTCCGTATTCAGAAGCATTGGCTGAATTTGCTGCTGAGAAAACTTATCATCCATTTGAACGCATCATTCGCAGATTTCTTCTGCGGAAAATTCGCATTTTAAAAGACTAATCGATGCAATGATTTGATTCTGTGTTCGTGTAAAATTTGTTTCCTGTAATCCCTTATGCTAGGCATTTAAAATTTCATGTGACGATTATAATTTGATTGAACCTTATTATTTTTATCCGAGATGAACTCAAACTCTGCTGGTTAGATCTTCATATCTGCACCGTAGGCTATTCAGTTTTATAGCATTGAACAATGACCGCTCTCTCATTCTTGTAGGCCTACTACGCACTGCAGCGGCGCCCGCAGGATGTTTTTCTTGTACGCACAGACATTTTCGATGGAGGGGGAACAGGGGAAAAAATTTCGTCAAAGTCGCCGAAAAAACTGACCTTTTTTAGTCATCAGCCTAAATTTTCCCAAAAAACATACCTTTTCCATCCGCCGAAAAAACTGATGACCTTTTTTTAGTCATCGCGCTGTACGCACTTGCGTACGTGCGTACGCCTGCGGGCGCCGCTGACGCACTGCATTAAGTTGGAGGAATGCTGGGATATGAGTCGGATTTACAGAACTACCGTAGCCTATTGATTCCAACTACTACAAGGCGCCGTGCGGTGTCTGCAGCCCTCAAGCTGAGAGATGCCTGTTTGATGATTTTGAAGTCCAACGACGCTAGGCCTATATGATAACGAAGACCATTAGCGACGCCCTCTTCCTTCTTCCAGGATTAGAACTGTGCAAAGCCAGGGCTTCCAGTGGATTAGGTAACTTTACCATTGTGCACCATCCTAAACGACACCCGCATTAACAGTTACTCTGGCCCTCTGGCTACCAGACTCAGACCTCTTTCTGACTAGTCTTTGGAATAGGCTTCCAAATCGATGCAGCACATGTGAAAAAGCTGGTGCCCTGCGATTGGCTTTCGAGTGGCGCTTTAGAAGCAGCTAGATGAGCACTTGCCCTCTGAAAACTGAGACCTGTTTTTCGTTCATTTATTCATTCGTTCATTCTATGGACTTATATAGCGTACCTTTAGGAAACTACTTTTTAACATCTACTATTTGATTTGTAACAAATTTCTAAGGAAACTATTCGTACTAAAAATTATACACAAAATGAAACTGAGAAATTTGCGTAAGAAACCTCTTTGAAAATACCCGTATTCTTAATTTCCAGCGTTGCATTTTCAAGCTCTTGCTACATAAAAATTTTCGAAATTTTTTTGCCACCCCCCCTGCAAAAATTTCTGCGGGCGCCCATGGCTGAAGGCTAATAAAAAAATTTAAGTGACTCTAATAACGTTTTAAGTGTCCTAAGCAATGTTCAGAGCAAGGCAACTAGAATTTATTTAGTGACTCAAAGTGTTCTTAAGTGTACTGTGTTCTCAATGCTCTAAAGCCAAAGCAAACAAAAATTATCTAGTAAGAATAGGTCCTAAACACACCTGTACAGTTAGCGTCATCGTACAACACAGAGCAGATGGAAGTCAATGTTCAAAAATTAATGCACGCGGAAGTGGCTTTTCAACGTGTCTTTATCTGGGGAATGGGAATACGACTAATATGGGATAGGCCTACCCCATTTCGTGACACCGGCCTTCCTTTTCCCAGGCCGGTTTGACAACAATATTAATTCTTCTCGTGCTCCCTGTTTCTACTCGAATCAAGCTGCGCCCACCCAGAAAAGTGATAATATTATAAGCCTTGCTTGTAGGGCCCAACAGGTCTACCCAGGGCTTTGTTTAACATAGGTCCATTCGGTGCGTTGCACCGAATGCCCTGAGCCGAGTTTTTGTTGCTATTGGCCAAATGGCTTATGCGAGTGCAGGGAAACCTCAGTGTTACTTAGGCCTAAACCTTTTTTGTAAAATAAGCAATTGTAAGAAAACATCAATTAAAAGTGTAGCTACTATAAAAGCCCTATTATAGGATGATATAAATTTCTTTGTGCTATGCTTATTTACACGTGGCCGTTGCTTTTGGCAAAACCAACGGCGGCTCGAACGACACTATGCTCCTGCGGTAACACTTTGCACCGACACTCGAAGAACCTTAAACACGGCCCTGGTACGTACGTATTTTAACGTACCCTATATTAGGGTACGTAAACAATAATAAAATACGTTAACCACGTCATTGCTCATTATAAGATTGTTCAATTTAATTTAAGCAAATAATCGCAGCCAAGTATGCAGCGTAGTGAATTGCTGCAATGCTAGCCTATATTGTATTATACAGGTCTGTTTGTCTAGTATGCATTGCACTTAATGCACAAATTAATGTCAGTTAGTCGGCTCAGTTCTGCTGCAACAATTAAAAGTCCAACTCTAAGTAAACGGCTGAACAGTTGCATTCAATTAATTATTACAGAAGAATTTATCGAATTAAATTTACTGCTTCGCTACCGGAAATACCGATTTCATTCATTTCAATGACACATGTTGTTGACGTCAATCAAATTATACGTACATGTTGGCTATGGGTCGCCGAGTAAGCCATTAAAAAATTTCGTGTATGGTACGTACCATACGCGTATTGTATTTTTTGAAAGGTACGCACGTATTTTAACGTATTCTATTTAAGGGAACGCGTACCCTCGAGCTATGCCTGCTATGGTCATAATTATATGCTACTTGTTCTCTCTTTCACCTTTCCCGCTGCATTAGTTAAAAGCTAGAAAGCTGATGGGATGGGCACGCTTGTGCAAATCTCTGAATGGCGGGGAGGGCATGGCCGAATTGCCCCTACCTGGATCCGCCCCTGTCCAAGGGTGTGGTGCTGTTTTGGATATGACTCGGTCGGGGAACTTGAGATGACTTGTGATCGGCGGTTGAGAAACAGTAAAGAAGAAAGTAGAGAAAAGTAAAGTAGAGAAAGACGTACAGGCGGGTGACCGGGTGGAGCGGGAAGGCTGGACGTCGAAAAGTTCGCGAATATATATGGGCTGGAAGCATTGTAAAGAGTTGTAGGTTAAGAAGAGAACTTTGAAGTGGACTGGCTAATGGATTTTCAACCGGCGAAGTGACTTGAGTTGAGGATGGATGTGTTGTGTTGATGTCCGGGTGTTCTGGTGACGGCTATGTCTAGTGAATTTTAAATTAACAGTATGCCCACCTCTGACGCCACTCTAAGCCTCTAACTCCATAAGCATCATCCATCCTAGACGTCTGTCTAAATCCTCGCCTAGTTCTCCAGTTCTTGACTACCTGTCTATCGACTTTGATTTGATTAAGCGTCTGTGATTAAGCTGGTTCCTGCGACTTGGCTTTTGCGAGCGCTGTAGAAGTTCCGAGTTTACGATTACGATTAGGATTACGATTACGATTTAGGATGTCCGTCTGTCGGTGTGCACTGTGAGAGGCGCTTTATAAATTTACAGACACAATACAATAAATTGTAGAGAAAGCGAGCAATAGCAATTCTGCACCACAGGATGATAGATCACACGTTCAACAGCATTTTGAGCAGTCAATGACCTCAGCGGGCTACACTTAAATACATGAGCAACAAATTCATATAAGGAGGCACATATATTGTACATGCATAACTGCATATAGGCTACATATAAGCAGGATATGACTATACACGTATATAATTAGATGTATAATGTACATTATTATATTCTACACATACATGTATAATAATATATGCATAGGGTCGATCAGTATAGAGGATTTTCCGCCTTACAGTCTCGCGTGCACTGTAGATAAAACGACGACTACCCTGGATCGCATTGATCTATCGGTGACATACAGGCTGCGGACCACCATCACCATCACCGTCACCATCACCATCATCAACAGCAGCAGCAGCAGCAGCAGCAGCAGCAGCAGCATAGCTCGCCTCCCTTCCTCCCTCCAGCCATCGGACACTGCAGTAAGCAACCGACAGCGACCAACGACTTCCAGGCATTTGAACCTGGGAGAGACGGAGAGGGAGACGGAGACGGAGACGGAGACGGAGAGGGAGACGGAGACGGAGAGAGTAGCCGATGAAGGCCATCAATGTAGACCCCCGCTCCACCGCATCGTCCATCGACCTCTCCATCCGTCACCTGAGCCCTGGTTGCCTTCCTGCCTTCCTGCCTGTCTGTCTGTCTGTCTGCTGTCTGTTTGCCTGCCTGTAAGTCAGTATGTCTGTCAGTCTGCCCCTGCCTGTCTTTCTGTGTGTCTGTCTGTCGGTCCCTCTTTCTGTCTGTTTTTTGTCTGTCTGTCTGTCTGCTTGTCTGTTTGTCTGCCCGTCTGCCTGTCTGCTGGTCTGCCTGTCTGTCTGCCTATCTGTTTGCCTGCCTGTAAGTCAGTATGTCTGTCTGTCTACCGGCCTGTATGTCTGTCTGTTTGTCTGCCTGTCTGTCTGTCTGTTTGTCTGTCTGTCTCTCTGCATGTCTGCCTGCCTGTCTGTCTGTCTGCCTGTCTGTCTGTCTGTCTGCCTGTCTGATTGTTTGTCTGCCTGTCTGTCTGTCTGTTTGTCTGTCTGTCTGTATGTCTGTCTGTCTGTCTGCCTGTATGTCTGCCTTCCTGCCTGTCTGTGTCTGCCTGTCTGTCTGTCTCTGTCTGTCTGTCTGTCTCTGTCTGTCTGTCTGTCTCTGTCTGTGTGTCTGTCTGTCTGCGTCGTGGTCAGGACACAGACCTTGTGAGCAGCTTCCAGGCACCAACGACGACGACGTCCGCTTCAAGGACGACGACGATGTTTGTTTGTGTGTCTACGTGTATGTGTGTCTGTATACGTGAGTGTGTGTGTGTTTGTATGTGTGCGTGTGTCTGCGTGTGTATGTGCTTGTCTGTGTGTGTGTCTATGTGTGTCTGCATGTCTGAGTCTATGTGTGTCTGCATGTCTGTGTCTATATGTGCGCGCGTGTCTGTGTGTGTCTGTGTCTGTGCGTGTCTGTGTGTGTCTGTGTCTGTGTGTGTCTGCGTGTCTGTGTGTGTCTGTGTGTGTCTGTGTGTGTCTATGTGTGTCTTTGTGTGTCTGTGCGTGTCTGTGTGTGTATGTCTGTGTCTGTGTGTGTATGTCTGTGTGTGTACGTCTGTGTCTGTGTGTGTATGTCTGTGTATGTGTGTGTCTGTGCGTGTCTGTGTGTGTGTGTGTCGGTGTGTTGATATAAAAGCGCTGGACGCACTGTATGACCGTTCGTGGTGATTCTGCGGCAGATGCAGGTTTCATCCTCGGCCATCGTGTGCACCGCTGCACGGCCACCAGGCCTGCGCGGCCAATTCGCGCGTAGGTCTTATAATCGATGGGCCTACGTCTTAGGCCTCTGTTGTATTATAGTACAACAGTAAACACGTGCGTGTTAGGCCTATGCAGTCTTAAGTTTTATGTCACAATCAGTTTAGGCTTGTCTTGCAGTTTATAGGCCGTTGCGCGTGGTGTATAGGCCTACGTACGCGGTTTGTGGAGAATGTACATGTACAATTGTACATGTATGTCTTTGTTAGTATGTTGCATCCACTATCGTAAAAATCTATCGGCGGTTTTAGCATAGTTGGAAAGGTACGTGATGGTTGGGTCTATGACGAGGGTCGAACAGTGAGGTCGCTATTCTTCGGATTAATTTTACCATTGGATGCCAACTGCTATCTAGGAATTCGAGGCTTGTTGATTAGTCTTTTGCCAAAAGACAATTGATATAACCTACTGAAATCATTGCGATATAATTGCGTCGAATTCCAACAGTACTGCTTCTTAGAGAGTCTTATTATAAAGTGATTTACTCGATAGTCAACAATCGAAATTCTTGCCACCTTTGACCGATAAAAACATGCGTTATCTGTTGGTCAACGACAACGCGTGGCAACAAAGATGGCTAGCGGTCGACCTCCTACTTTCTTCGGTCTTGAGACTGGCACTTTCAGAGTACGAGCTGCGGCGGAGTTGATAACAACGATATGTAGATGATAGCTTGATGTCCGACTCACTCTGCAATGGCGAACCTGGACGGAAGTTCATGCCTGTCCGCCATTGTACTGTATACGCTACTTCAGTTAGAGAATAATGATTATAAACTGGTTTATTTTTCTCTCTTCAGCGCCATATAAATCCCGCTGCTGCGATTATACGATTAGGGAAGCGAAGCGAGGGCCGTGCAACTAAATGCGGTGATTTTCTATTTGAAATTTCTTGAGTTTTCGGACACCTTCTCGCTCGTGAATAATCTGAGCCCTCTGATTGGATATCTATAATAGTGGCACTCTAGAAATCTATAGTTACGATTTACATTACGACTTACGTCCTAAAGTGTTACGAGCAACATTGTATTGAGGTCAATCGGACGTCCTTATAAGCATAGGTGAAAATTGTCACCTAGTTATATAGGTCACTAATACTCTCGTGTCGATCTACCTCAACTGAGGATTGGGTGTATACGCTATTAAGGCTCGTTTCGTCGCTCACTGATACCCCACGTACAAGCAACGCATGGTCTTTGGTCAACTCACCAGCATCAAGGACAAATACGTCGTCATTGAGCATCGAGTCAGAAATGAGTCTATGTTGCAGCAGCAACAACAACAGCAGCCGTGGATTCCGCATCTGTTCAGGTAAGGATGATGACGCTTTGAGGTCAAAGACATATTATATTCGCCAAATGATTTCTTTGAATAATACATGTAGAATTATTCTCAGCAGGTCCAAGAAATCAAAAAATTAGAGAAGTTTGAAAATTTGAAATGGATTTCTGGCAGTTCATAGCAGGTCAGAAGTAAAATAGGCAACTCAATGAATTACGGTAACGCAGCCACTAACGACGGCGTTTAATGTCCAGCGGCGCGGTACAAGATAATGTAGACACTGTACAAGATAATGTAGACACTGTACAAGATAATGTAGGCACTGTACAAGATAATGTAGACGCTGTACAAAATAATGTAGACGCTGTACAAGATAATGTAGGCGCTGTACAAGATAATGTAGACGCTGTACAAGATAATGTAGACGTTGTACAAGATAATGTAGACGCTGCACAAGATAATGTAGGCGCTGTACAAGATAATGTAGACGCTGTACAAGATAATGTAGACGCTGTACAAGATAATGTAGGCGCTGTACAAGATAATGTAGACGCTGTACAAGATAATGTAGACGCTGTACAAGATAATGTAGGCGCTGTACAAGATAATGTATACGCGCTGTAAAAGATAATGTACGCGCTGTACAAGATAATGTATACGCGCTGTACAAGATAATGTAGACGCTGTACAAGATAAAGTAGGCGCTGCACAAGATAATGTAGGCGCTGTACAAGATAATGTAGGCGCTGTACAAGATAATGTAGGCGCTGTACAAGATATATGTAGTCGGTGTACAAGATAATGTAGGCGCTGTAGAAGATAAAGTAGGCGCTGCACAAGATAATGTAGGCGCTGTACAAGATAATGTAGACGCTGTACAAGATAATGTAGACGCTGCACAAGATAATGTAGGCGCTGTACAAGATAATGTAGACGCTGTACAAGATAATGTAGACGCTGTACAAGATAATGTAGACGCTGTACAAGATAATGTAGACGCTGTACAAGATAATGTAGACGCTGTACAAGATAATGTAGGCGCTGTACAAGATAATGTATACGCGCTGTAAAAGATAATGTACGCGCTGTACAAGATAATGTATACGCGCTGTACAAGATAATGTAGGCGGTGCACAAGATAATGTATACGCGCTGTACAAGATAATGTATACGCGCTGTAAAAGATAATGTACGCGCTGTACAAGATAATGTATACGCGCTGTACAAGATAATGTAGGCGGTGCACAAGATAATGTAGGCGCTGTACAAGATAATGTATACGCGCTGTACAAGATAATGTAGCCTATTATGTACACCCAATCGCCTCAATGTAATGTAACGTAATTAATGTAAATCTCCGCGAATTTCTCAGCGCCCACAAAAGCCACGTCAGGGAGACCAGCTTTTTCACCGGCGCTATATCACATCAAGTACGCAATAGGCAGAACTGCCATTTTCATTTGGTGGATGATGATCATGATGATGGTGATGATGATCATGATGGTGGAGGTGATCATGATGTTGGTGATGATCATGATGGTGGTCGTGCGGTGGGACTGGATTGGAATCGGGACATGATAGCTTTAAGAGTCCGGTTTTCAGTCGTGAAAGCATGGAAGGCAGCAGATGAGAGTGCAAGCGGAGGAGAGGTTAAGTGAGGATGGGAGATAATCATGTGGATGAGGACGATAAACGGGGCCAAACTCAGTCTTCACTCCTAGTGGGGTAGGCCTACTGGGGTGGGGGTTGTAAGTAAATGAATTCCATCACAGTCTTACATTTCATCTCTGTCTTTGCTAGGAATCGATTATCGACATCCTGGTTGACGACGAAGCATTAATTGGACATCCGAGGGTCGGCGATCATATCTCATCAACGATGCATTCAAGGACATTTCAGAAATCGTTCTGCTGGCGCGATCTAGCGATCACATCGTCAACAAAAGGTGAGGTCTTGCTTTGTTGGCCAGACAGCAACATAATTATAATTATTAATTATATAGACATACATTCAAACTATAGCTACCCAAACACACTCATATGCCGAGGTTAAGAAACTAAAATCGTCATATCTTTGACATTATATATCGTGGGCTGGATGCTACTCCTGTTTGACTCCGCCTCTTGGATCCATTTGGTGCCAGTCCCATGGCTGGATAAACTAGGAGGGTGACGTTGTAGTTTAGTACGACTACGATACAAGAGAGAACATCTATTACCTCGCTTCTCGTATGATCAATTGGCTAGGGGTTCCGAATGTTCAAACAAGAAATAGATGTTCAAATCCACACCAGTGTCACGAAATAGAGTATCCCCGTAGTAATAGTATCCTCCAGATGAACAGTGGCGGCGCCAGGATTTCAGTTTTGGCCCCAGGATTTCAGTTTTGGCGCCAGGATTTCAGTTTTGAGGGCTGAAGCCCATGGTCGTAGACTTGGTCCCCAGAAGTTGATGGGGGACGAATCGCGGAGGAAATTTTCCCTTTTTATTCGCCTAAATTTCTGACGACCATTTGTTAGGCAATTGGTCTGAATCTCAAGAAATTTTTTAATTTTCCCAGTCAAAAAAGCTGACGACTTTATTAGGCGTTTGGTCCAAATCTCATGAAGATATTTCATTTTCTCTGCCCAAAAAAGCCTGATGACCTTTTTTAGGACAGAGCTTAGTCGAACTTTTATCAAAATATTTCATTTTCTCTGTCCAAAAACCTGATGACCTTTGGGGGGCATAGCAACAATTCAACTCCTCCGCTTCCTCTTCTTCCTCCCTTCATCATCATCGTCGTCATCAACATCATCATCGTTGTCGTCGTCGTCGTAGTTGTCGTTGTCATCATCATCATCATCATCATCATCATCATCATCGTCATCGTCATCGTCATCGTCATCGTCATCGTCATCGTCATCGTCATCGTCATCATCATCATCATCATCATCATCATCATCATCATCACCACCACCACCGTTGATTGATTGATTGACTGATTGATTGATTGATTGATTGATTGGGGTGTTGCCTGCAGGATTGGAGCTGTCCCTTGATTGATTAGGGAAGTTTTCGAATGGCTTTTTCAAGCAGTAAAACTACTGTATAAGTAAGAACAGGGCTGTTTTTAAGGAATTTTTAGAACTGCACAGCCCCTTCTTTTCCTTCCCATCCTCCATGGTAAATTACTTCCAATCGGAGAACAATAACCATTTTTTGCTAGTTTTAACTGTAGGCTACAGAAGTGCTTCTACAACTGCACAAATCCATTTAGAACTGCACGTTTTGTTTACGACCGCACGTTAGAAAAAGCCCTGAGTAAGAAGAAGAGAGATCGGTCCTTACGTGTACTTCTGTCTTCTCACCTGCATCTGAAACTAACAAATCAACTTTTGACTGCATGCTACGAATTCAATGTAGCATATCGCCATTTATTAATAATCCGTGCTCCACTGCTCCTATAATTTATTGTGTTCGTAATGCCTGGATTAATCCTACAGGTGTTCTTTCATTCTCTCTTTCTTTAAATCACTCTGATTGAAATTGATATCTATTGTTCGTATAGGACCTTGCTTTCACTGCCTTTCGTTCGCTTTCTTTCATTATCTCAAAGTTATTATTATTATTATTAGGCCTATTGATGTCGCTCACAAATCATAATCAATCTGTTTGCTCTATTTAGGTGCTTTAAATAAATCTTAAACTATAGGCCTAACTCCGAAAGTTTGTCTCTATTTGTGTGCGTGTGTATGCTGTCCCAAGAAAAGGCTCCGAAACGGCTCCCGTTCAGACGAGACAACGTTTTGTGAAATCTTCTTATGCGAATTTGTAGGTCAGCGCAGGGCTTTTTAACGTGCAGTTGTACACAAAATGTGCAGTTCTAAATGAATTTGTGCAGTTGTAGAAGCACGTCTTTACAGTTAAAACTAGCCAAAAATGGTCATTGTCCTCCGATTGGAAGTAATTTACCATGGAGGATGGGAAGGAAAAGAAGGCGTTGTGCAGTTCTAAAAAATCCTTAAAAACAGCCATGGGTCAGCGCGACTATTTTCAGCTCTCAACTCACTTTGAATCCCGAGTTATGGGCACTTTAAATTTCGATGTGGTAGCCTAATTAACGCGAAATTAAGACGACATTAACGTCGTATGCATTATTAGTCGGAAGTTTTTCTCGCTCTCTTTTGACGGTGTCATTATTGACGTCATTTCTGTCCGTGGGCTTTAAGCACAGCACGTATCCAGCCGATTTGCAATAAATAATAATAATGATTAAAGTAATGATATTATGAGTTGATGACCGCAAGATAAGAAAAAAATACTTGCAATAACAGCAAATAATTAATGTCGTATCTCGACATTTATGAAGCGCATATCCAGTGGCGGTCTCAGTGCAAAAACCCCAAAGAAGGAGAAATGCAACGCGTAGGTCTAGACGAGGAGGAGGCTCCAGACATCAGCAAACAGAGGAGGCGACTGTCATTCAAAGCACGTGGTCATATTATCTTGATCGTGAGATGGTGGGTAGTGGGTCGGTGCAGGGTCGGGGTGTGATGGGGCGAAAAGTCGAAATTTACCGGGCAACGACGGCTACCCGTTAGGAGTGGGACTGGGTGCGCTGAGTGGGGAGTGGGTTGCGGCCGGGGGGTGCGGAGTGAGGACGCAGGGTGGGCGGGGTGAGAATGGGGAGTGGGGTTGGGTGTGGCAGAGAATGGGGCGCAGTGGGGTTGCGGGCGGGGAGGGCGAAATGAAGCCGAATTAGCAGCAAAACCTGTACATGCTCAATAATGTAGGCCTACACTAATCCAACAAAAATCATAACAGAAAAATGAAACATAATCTGATCTCATCTAAACTGATTTAATCGAATTAAAAAATTCCGGCTTCTGGCTTGAGCCAGAACTTCTGACAATACCTTGAACGATTTTCTCACCATTCGACTGCCTGCTCCTGCCATTAAACTGCATGGAAGGTGCTTGACTTGTGCAGCTCAGAGCTGTACTCGTGGGCAGACGCGGGTAGGTTATACGCAGCGTGTGCTGACCTCAAAAAGAGCAAAATAAATATGTTATTATAGATAAAGTTACGATAGGGAAACAGCAGAAGATCGCGATTTTAGAAAAGCCGTGCTTGTGCTCAACAGTTTAAAACAGAGCAGGCGCTGTGGTATATAAGCCTACCTGTGGACTGTGGTCCATAGAAAGCTTTACTTGAGACCACCAATAGGCATAACTATACGAAAAATGCACTGCAAGCAAGAATAAATGAGCATAAACAAGAACGGCAGGAAAGAACGTCAGGTCTCCTAAAGTCCGAACTCCGAAACTCTCTTACCAATAACAGTATGGGCCTATAGAAGCTATGTCAGAAAAAATAAGTATCAACATAATCGCATCGCAACTTGAAACTGCATGGTGTCTCTGGAAAACACTTTTTTCACCGTCTTTTCCTCGAATCGCTTCCCTTTTCATGGAAATTGATGTTCAACATGTAACCATGATCTTCTGTAATTTCCCATCAGCCTTGTATAATAAGAGATTCAAAGGAAAATCCCATTATGGTCGGGGCCATCTGTAGACAAGCGCCATCATTATTGACGAGGAGGAAATGTATTTTATCATTTAGAAATGTGATGTGTACGTTTTAATGTAAGATAAATAATTTGGCCATGGATGGTCATGACCTAAAAGATGAAAAAGAGCAGCCCCTTAGTCTATACCCATGGGCGGAATTTGGTTCTGTTCTTGGAGGGGCTGTGTTTGCATAGTAAAAAATCGGAGTTTCAAAATATTTATTTTTATCTTTTTGTTATTTGTTTATTGTTTATATTGACTTGCATGTCACATCAACGTTCACTCAACAGTAACATACATTTACAACAAACTCGGATGGCTTATTTACAAATTTAGTTCTTGCATCCGTTAATGTGGAGGATCAAGAAATTCCCAACAAGATAATGAGTCACCAATACACGTAATATAAAAGTTAAGTTGATTATGAAGCGGTTCACCAAATAGCAGAATAGCGGACGGCCGCACACTATTAATAAATTGTGATCACAATAGCATGAAATCATCACAAGGTCAAGCATGCATCTCACTCAGACGGGTAGAAGGCATTCCCAGAAAAATTCCCATTATAGCCTACACCCATATTAAAAAGTGCTTTCATATTGCTTTTAAAATGTTTGATGGATACAGCAGTTCTTATGTCCTCAGGAAGAGAAATCCATACCGGTGGGCCAGTGCATTTAATTCAGAATTGCTTAAGATAGATTCTTGCGCTGGCACACCGGTACCTGTTAGATGACCTAATGTCATGGTCATGGATATCATCAAAGTTGGGAGGCAACATGCGATGAATAATCGAAGATGATAGGCTACCGGTACCTGAACATAAACAACCCGATTTGTAATTTAGTAATAACACATATAGCTGTAGAATTTTGTGTTTAAGAAATGTAAGTTTTGTGCTTGAACTCCAGAACAGACCAAATATCACACGGATAGCACGCTTCTGAAGAATTTCAGACCAATTAGAGAAGTTCTGGGTGAGCAGTGCCTTACACGAGACAATATAGCCTAGGCCTACTGTTTTTAGCAATTTTTTTTACATAATCTTTATTATTAGACACGGAATTTGAAAGCTGGGTGAGACACTGTGCATGGAAGTTAAATGGACGTATAAAACATTTTCACGAGTAACCAGTCTTGTATAGAGATTCCTTTCATTGGGCCACACTATAATTTTTTTTATACATTTTTTATATTTATTTCTCCATTTCTACAGCGCCCCTTCAAGCCAACTACTCACAGGCGCTCCCGACTACAGCGCGGACGCTGCATCGGAGTTTCACGCCGAAGCGCCCAAGCAATTGCGAGTGAAGGACTTGCCCAAGGTCCCTATACAGCGATCTAATCTGCTATTGGTGTTAGTCCGACCTTGACAGCATAGGCGGAGACCTGGGCCGAGAATTGGGGGGAGGGACGGAAAGACGCGAGATTTTCCTCAAAAAATTCTGACGACCGGTGAAATCTCGAAAAAAATTCTTATTTTCGCGGCCAAAAAATCGATGACTTTTTAGTCATCCGCCCAAATCTCGACGAAATTTTCTATTTTTCGCCGCCAAATAGTTGATGACCTTTTTTTAGTCTTGACGCTCAACGGTTGGGGTGGAGACAAATGCATGGGCCGTCCCCCTCAACCAGTGGCGTAGGCAAGGAGGGGTTTCGGGGGTTAAAACCCCCCCATTGGCTCCGGAAAAAAGATTTTTTAAGGTTATTTTTTCATTTAAGTAAGAAAAAAATAGCAAAAAACAGGGTTTTTGGCCATAAACCCCCCCCCATAAAAATTCCTGCCTACGCCACTGCCCTCAACACTTCCATTGGGGGGACCGTCCCCTGCCCCCTAGGTCTCCGCCCATGCCTGACAGCACGCTCAAAAGGAGACCAAAAAGAGCCCAAGTGGAACCCAATAAGAGCCCATTATCAACATGTATAGCACCCATATTAAAGACCCGTGTGAAACCCACAAAGGTACCGTTTAATGGCCGTGGAAGCGCTGGAATAGTAGGCCCTAAGTAAGATTCAATATCTTCCTGGGTATTATACGGGACTGTTTCAGTACGGCGGCTGAAAAAGGGAAGCAAGGGCTGAGCAAGGGAAGCTGTAACGGATGATGCTGATGATACTGAATATAGAAATGATGATAATGACGATAATGATTAGGATGATGATGATTGTGATTATGATGATGATGATGATGATGATGATGATGATGATGATGATGATGATGATGATGACGACGATGATGATGATGATGATGATGATGATGATGATGATGACGACGATGATGATGATGATGATGATGATGATGATGATGATGGTGGTGGTGGTGATGATGAAGATGATGATGATGATGATGATGATAATGACGATGACGATGATTATGATGATAATGATTGATCAATCGATTGCTTGTGTGCTTGACTGAGTGACTGAGTGATTGAGTGATTGATTGATTGAGTGAGTGATTGAGTGAGTGATTGAGTGACTGAGTGACTGAGTGAGTGACTGAGTGATTGAGTGAGTGAGTGAGTGACTGAGTGAGTGATTGAGTGACTGAGTGATTGAGTGAGTGATTGAGTGAGTGATTGAGTGATTGAGTGACTGAGTGATTGAGTGAGTGATTGAGTGAGTTATTGAGTGATTGAGTGAGTGATTGAGTGAGTGATTGAGTGATTGAGTGATTGAGTGACTGAGTGATTGAGTGAGTGATTGAGTGAGTGATTGAGTGATTGAGTGAGTGATTGAGTGAGTGATTGAGTGAGTGAGTGATTGAGTGAGTGATTGAGTGATTGAGTAAGTGAGTGAGTGAGTGAGTGATTGAGTAAGTGAGTTAGTGAGTGAGTGAGTGAGTGATTGAGTGATTGGTATCAGAAACTGATAATGATGGAAAAATATGTGGTTCAAATCGATATGTCAAATCGATATTGGCCTGGACTCTATAGTCTATACCGGGTACGAAGAGGTCAACGTGACATCGAAACGTTTCGATTCCCCGTAAATATCGTATAGAAAAAAGTGTGTCCAGATGTTGCGTTAAACTGCTGGTCCAGCTGCGACGTCCCGAAAGTGGTATAGCAACCCTGGGACTCCATGTCAAGCAATAACTCGGTCGTAAATATACTACTCTGCTTTGAGCCAGTCTAGAAATGTTGGAGCCGAAACTGTCCGGATTTAGTCGATTTACTAGACGATGAATTTAAACTTACTGAAGCTATAAGTGCATTCAAGTTACATTTTCAAGGCAAGGTTGAACGGATGACTGGGGTTTGGAATACAGTCATAACAGTGAATCGCGATTTATAAAAACGCATTAATTTTAGAGACCTGAAAGAGTGAATGATTGAGGGAATGAACGATTTGGTGAGTTTGCGATTGATCGATTGAGTGAGCCGATGAGTGAGCGACTGCTTTAGTAAGTTAGTGACTCAGTGAGTGATGATCGATTGTTTTTTGCAAGAATTTTTCTTTTCGAAGCTATATTGTGCATCAGTGGCGTAGCCAGTTATTTTTTCATGGGGGGGCAGTGGGGTGGCAGCTTAAAATGATGGGGTGGCTACCGTTGGCATCGGTATATTGCCATAGACTATGTATTTTTAGATTTTGGATGTATTACAGTATTGGACATAATACGCATGCAAGTCTCACTATAGCTTGTCTGTCCCACAGTGCACTATAGTGGCCTGTCCCACTTTCCCATCACCCACCCTATAAGAAGTTGTACAGGAAGTTGTATAAAAAATAAAATAAGTCAGAAATTATATAACATTCTTTAATTCTTTATCACTCGTAAAAGTAAAAAGTAAAACAAACGCAGGGATTGGGGGCAGCTGGGGGAGCAGCCCTTTCATTTGGGGGGCGGCTGCCCCCTTGCCTCCCCGTAGTTACGCCACTGTTGTGCATACTGACTAAAATCAGAAGCGCGTTGTAACTTGCTGTAAAACATTAGCTGATTGCTATTTGCCAGAATTTTTTCGAAGCTATATTTTGCAAACAATACTAGGCTACGACTGTGAGACAAACTAGAATTTCGAGATCAGATTGAATGGATATAAAAACTTCGACAGTCTTACAATTATTATCGATGTTTTACAACAATTGAAAACTGGACGAAATAGACATAGACATAGACATAGACATAGTTTTATTGATCCCAACAATTGTACATGTATGTTTAACAAAGTATAGATATAAATCATAATAAGAAAATACTCAAAGTGAATAGGTATTATAAGAGTGAGGGAGCAAATAGGCACACCAAAAGGGACAAGTCCCGCTAAGCAGGGGCCTAATTAACAAAGTGAAGTGAGAAAGTGAAAGCTGAAGGGAGTATTTGAATGCAGAGATATTACTTAACTAGGGAAAGAAAAAAAATTATTATAAAAAAACTAATGTAATAAACACTACATGAAAAGTTCAGAGAAGGAACAAAATAAAAGCAAAAGCAATCAAACAATCAAATAAATCAGCATTAGCATGGGTAACCCCTCATGCTATTAACAGAAAACATTACATAATGTATACACACGTAACAAGTGTTTAAAGGGAGTTAAGTTAGTAGCCTTACGAATGTGAATCGGAATTTTATTCCATATGACAGGGCCTTGGAATTTAATGGAAAATTTCCGAACATTTGTTTTTGCAAAAATAATACTGAAGTCTCTATTACCTCTAGTGAGTCCAGGATGCAATGCAGGAGAGAAGTAGGAAGCAAAGGAAGAAGGGAGGAGGTTATTGATGTATTGATACATAAATTGAGATGTCTGTTCAAATCTAATCTGCTTAATATTTAGGAATTTATGCTCAGCAAATAGGGGACCAGTATGACAGTTAACAGTGGATTTAGTGATAACTCGTATGGCTTTTTTTGCAAGGTCATTAAAACATGGAGATGGGTATCATAGGTAGAAGTCCAAATTAAATTAGAGTAACTAAGGTATGAAAAATGAAAACGATAATCTAAAATCAGAAGTGATGTAACTCGCGGTAAAACATTAGCTGATTGTTATTATTTTGCAAGAATTTTCTTTTCGAAGAAGCTAGCCTTCATTGTGCATGCTGACATATACTGGCTAGGCTATAAGTAGGCCTTAACACGAATCGAGAGAATAGGTGTTCTTTGCGCGAATTGACGAAGTTGATTAAAATTGGAGACAACTTAGTTCAAAATAATGTAAGTGTACAAACACTGAAAGGCGCTAAATTTTCCAACCTAAGAAACAATATTATTATAGTCACTGTGAGTTAAATTCTGCTCATTCTCATACGGCCTAATTTAAGTTCTGCAGTAAAGTAAGCGCTATGAAATCAGATCAAGAGTTAGTTATTTTATTTATTCCAGAAGTTTAACGAAATGATTATTATAGCTATATGGCCGGTGGTGTAGTGGGTATGTTCGATGCCTTGCGGTCGGAGGTTTGCCGGTTTGAATCCCCCTCAAGTCGCCTCGTAGGAACCTTGAGCAAGTCCTACTACACGCAGGGGCGGATCCAGGGGAGGCCAATCCGGCCATGGCCCCCCCATTTAAAAATTGCATGGGACGTGGCCCCCCCCATTTGGTTTCAACAAGCCATTAAATAAATGTCGCGGGAGAGAAAAACAGGACATCAGGCCCCCCTATTACAAAATCGCACGGGATTTGGCCCCCCCGTCGATTCAGCGGCGGATGTTTCCCGAAAAATTGGTCGATGACTAAAAAAAAAGTCATCAGTTTTTTCGGCGGATGAAATGGGGTATTTTTTCCGGAAAATTTGGTCGGTGGGTGAAAAATTTTTCTCCTGTCTCACAAGACCAAAAATGTTGCCCCCCCTTCGAAAATTTCTGTATCCGCCCTTGACTACACGTAGACCTGGGAGTTGACCCCGGGCCCAATAAGTCGACCCTAGTCGACTTGGTCATCCCAAGTCGGGTCGGGTCGTTTCTGCTCAGCGCAACTGACCCCAAGTCGAATTTTGTAGATAGAAGTCACTTGAAGTTGTTTTTACCTCAAGTCGACTTAAACCGACTTATGACAGAAACGTAGTTAAATTTAACACTTCAAACCAATGATTGTGACAATATTTAAGCAGCTTTTGTTGCCTAGTGTGTTTACAAGAATGAATGAGGCATTTGCTAAACAGAGACTTAGGCTAGGCTACTTATTATTTTGCCGGCAGGCTATCGTGCAGACTGCCGTCTGCCGATCTATTCATATAATTTGTAATTTTATGCTTAAACGTCATGACGCTTAGGCATGCGCTTAATTAAAACGGTGAAACAAAATGTTAATAAAATATTTGCACGTGTGCTTATCAAGCAATCAGTGAACTTCTAGTGGTCAGTGAATTCGGCGTAGGCCTAAAGAAAGCTGGATCTATAAGGCCTATAGGTCTAATATAAATTATGATATCGATAGTGTGGCGCTACTGTGGAGCGCTGCTGCCGCTGCACCTGGAGTTGTCTGCAGACGGAAAAACTATTGTAGGGCCAATTGGACAATGAAAGACTTTACTGTCAGTGAGTAGGGCCTAGTCCTAGTAGCTGTAGTAGCCTACTGTAGGATGATGCGCTTGCAATGCTATATGCTAAGTTGCGAAATGATGTTAGTGGCCAAATAATTATGAAAACAGAATTACAAATTGGGCTTATCATAACACGCCATTCAGTGCAACCATGCAGTCCGCGGTGCGCTATTTTGTCTTGAACCTTGCGCTTTTTACAAATTTATTTAATATTAATATTTAAAAATAATAATAATGAGTGTAATCTGAATAATCACAGACAATGGACAAGCTAACATTCATAGGCCTAATAATTTGCCGTCGCATTGTCTAGGTTATTATATGGCCCAAAGCATCACAAAACTATTTAAACTGAAACACAAACAGCTTGAAATGGGCTTAATAACACTTTAACAAATAAATTCATGCATCAATTAACTGTTGCGGCCTCATTACTCATTTTGTAGGCCTAAATGAAATTAATGCTTGCAGGAAAATTGGCTAGACTTCTTGCATTAGTAGCCGTACGTATAGACCTAGGCTTATGGCTAGTACCATAATAGTACCATGTCAGAAGTCGACTTCAAGTCGAAAGTCGGTTGTTTTTCTGCCAAGTCGGGTCAAGTCGTTTTGACGATGATTTTTACATCATGTGCTCGTAAATGCATTAGGCCCTATATTATTTTTCGCATTTTCCATTTCGGGGGGTGTTCAAACAACCAAAACATCCCCTAGCTACGGCCTTGTCAAGTGGGGTCAGATTAGCTGACCAAAGTCACTCCCAGGTCTAACTACACGCTGTGCGGTTGTACCGTATACACCCTACATAATAATAAGCTCCGAACATTCTTCACAGCATTCCCCCTATTGAATTAACAAGTGCGTGTACATTTCCATCCACTGGTAGGCCTACACGTATTATAGGCCTATGCACTATTATAGGCCTAATCGTTAGTTAAGTCGATTAATTTTGCAGTCATCTTTTGTATCTATAACTTAATTTTCGTCGTGCTCACTTAAAGCTTCTGTCATCTTCAAATAATTATTGTTTTCTCCAAAGCTAAAATAATATCAGCGGGACTTTCTTCATTTGATCGGCCTGTTGCTCATCATCACTAAACGCGACTTCATCTGCTATGGCTGCTTCTTAGGCCTATGGCAATATAATTATTGATAAATAGACCCTTTTATTGTTTCACAATAATTTCCTCAATTTCTTAAAATTATTCTTACTGCGTAACCGAATGAACCATAATTATATAAAACTTCTTCTTATATTATGCAGTTATCATATCTTTAACCTTGATGGGAACAATAAAATTTGAAAATTTGAAAAATCCGTGTGAGTTATGTATAAATTAACATCCTTGACAAAGCTGATGAATAAATCCGATGCCCAAACCAACAGCACCAGAGAACTGTTCGAATTTACTGTGCAAAATAAGGTCGTATTTAGAATGAAAATGTCCGTTGCAACGACGCGAGAGTTATTAGTTCGACCGACATGGCGGATGACATGCGCGGAAAGCCACCAGAAAATAATAAGTAGGACCTGGACTATTGTCACAGAGTCTTCATCTTATACTATACTCGCTCACCAATAATACATTGCGTGATTGTCATTTAGGTTACTGCTGCCAATTAAGTTATTCATAATTAATTAATTTCTTCGTTCATCCAGACACTCAAAGCGTCTTTAGGCTATATTTAGCCAGTCTTCAGCATAATGAGATGCTGTAGCCTGTATAGCCTGTAGGCCTATTGAATGTATGAGACGTATAGCGCTATAGGCCAATGGGCGGAGTTTGGTTTCCGTTCTTGGAGGGGCTAAATTTGTTGACGAGCGGCGCCGAAAAATATTTATCGGGCCCAAAAAAGTTGATGACTTCTTTTTAGTCCTCGGTCTGAAATCTCGGCGAAAATTACTTATTTTCCCGGCCAAAAATCAGCTTCTTTTTAAACTCTAGTTCCACATTTTAACTATTATATAATGCTCATGCATAGAATACAACTAAGCGGTCGATTGTTGAATGACTGAAACCTGTAATTTTTGCACCTTTTCAACTGGCACTATAATCACGCCTTTCCCAGAATATTTTTGATGAAAGTTGATGACCTTTTTTAGTCATTTGTAAGTTTCGCGTTCGGGAAAAGAACCATTTTTCGAACAAATTTCTGAGCTTAGCCCCCCTTGCCCCCTGATAAACTCCACCCATAGCCTATATAGGTCGCTAATCAGGAAATATGCTACCAAAATAAGGATGCTAACAGCTTAACAGAGATTAGCAATAGGCAATTAACCTACTTTTGCTAACGGATATGATGTAGACTATATCGTTTAGTCCTGTAACTAAAGCTGACGTGTAGGCCTACATACGATATCGTATACGGACAATTCCAGCAAAGGACGTTTACATTTACACTATTCAGTATTCACTGAATAGTTTTCAGTTAATAATGCACTTCATTGGTCAGAGATGCTATTGTAACATTGTGCATTTTGATGGTATACAAGCAAGAAAAGATATCTGTGCGTTCAGAAAAATATTCTGGAAAAGGCGTGATATAGTGCCAGTTGAAAAGGTGCGACAAATTCTACAATCGAACGCTTAGTTGTATTCCATGCATGAGCATTAAATCAAAATATGGAACTATAGTTTAAAAAGAAGCTGATTTTGTCCAGGATAGTTGTAGGAATGTGAGTATAGAACAATATGCCAAAAGGTTCCCAACAATCTCTAAGGGGATTTTTCTGAAAACCACGATGGTGTCCACAATGTCCGTCATTTTCCAAGGTCGCTGGTTACAATTTTATATAACCTGGAAATAGCTCACAACAAACTGAATTTGTCAGGATAGGTGTAGAAATATGAGTAGGATGACATGTCAAATATCCCTAAAGTCCCTCTGGAGCTCTTTTGGAAAACTAAGATGGTGTCCAAATTGACCGTCATTTTCCATTATTGTCATAATTTGTCAACCTTGGAAGTTAGAATCACATTTTTTACATTGACAATAATATTATCGCATTTTAATAATGAGGGTGAGAATTACCGGTTGGGTTGTGGGAGGAACTTCTTTCCCTATTGAGGGCGACTTGAGCCATGTGAAAATCAGGGAAATTAGAAATGAACCAAAACTCTCGTCGGAATTGGGAAGGCAGACCCGCGGACGGGCAATGTTTAATCTAGGCATCTCTGGGAGAGAATGTTCACCGAAACTACTTTCCTCCAAAAATATTGTGGCGAAATGATAATAGTCGTTGGTTGCTGTTTACATTATCATATTACGTGAATTGATAAAATTTACTACTTTATTATTACAATAGACTATTAATATTTATTATTGTGATAGATGGTATTATCATATTATAATGAATATCACTTACTGTTAATATTTGTAAAAATATTATCTTTGTAGCCAACAACGAAATGACTTACTCCAGTGTAATCTTTCAAATTTCGTACTGTTAAATTTCAAAAATATTCGTTCTCTGAACACTTAGTAGAGCAGCATCATTGCCACATTGTATTGTATTGTATTGCATTGTATTGCATTGCATTGTATCCATAAATTTTATAGCGCCTCTCACAGTGCACACTGAATAGAGGCGCTAAATTAGTTGGCTACCCAATGTTGGCAGTTTGGTAGTTGTTGCTTGGTTTTGTGTACCATTTGGCTATACCATTACTGCTAATTGTGTCCTGGTCAGCAAAGCGGAACTGTCTTTGGCAACAGGGATAATCTGATTCTAATGCAACAAAGTAGGCCATATGTAGCATTTTACTCTCATCTGCAAATATTCATTATAATAGTTAGCTTGTCCATTGTCTGTGATTATTCAGATTAAACTCATTATTATTATTTTTAAATATTAATATTAAATAAATTTGTAAAAAGCGCAAGGTTTAAGACAAAATAGCGGACCACGGACTGCATGGTTGCACTGAATGGCGTGTTATGATAAGCCCAATTTGTAATTCTGTTTTCATAATTATTTGGCCACTAACATCATTTCGCAACTTAGCATATAGCATTGCAAGCGCATCATCCTACAGTAGGCTACAGTTACTAGGACTAGGCCCTTACCTACGCATCAGCAGCAGCAGAACTGAGCTGCTGGACTTGATAAATAAGGAAATTATTGCTGAAATTTTAAGTATATTAGTTTACTGAACACTTAAACCACTCTTTTATCAGTATAGGTCTACTGAAGAAATAGAGATATTTGGTTTGTTGAGATGCTACCGTTACAATGTGAAAACTGAAAAAGAAATTGCTATTTTGTAAATATATTATTAAATTCTTAGACCACTTTTGTCAGTACTTAAATCGTAGGCCTAGAGTTATTTTGTTTAATATAGCAGCTTAAAATGCTGCCATTGCAATGAGGAAATTCAAACAAATTCTTATGGGGAGGATACAATGGTACATCCTCCTTCCCAAACCTCTCACCTTCTCCGCACTACGCGCCTCAGTGATCGCCACCCAGAAACCTTCATTCCCCCAAGAGGAGGGGAATTAGATCACATATTGCCAGCAGAAGAAGGTCAACCTTGGAATGGGAAAAAAAGGGATTGAGCCGGTTGCTATGGGGGTAGGGGGAAATAGAAGTCCATGGTTGTGGGGGGATAGAATTCCATGGTTGTATGGTTCAATCCCTAGTCTTTCTTCGGACGCCAAAATGAAGTCCTCATTACACATTCCAAGACGTAAATCAGCGGGTGTGAACCCCAGCCCACCCCCCCCCACCCCCGTTATTTTTCTACAATTCTCATACTGCGCATAATTAATTAAACGAAATCTGTTACGTAACAGAAGAAGAGGAAACTCTCTTCCAATCAACAGGTGAAGTAGTCGTTGCTGCCAGAATGATAATGCCCCATCATCGTCGTCGTCATCATCATAATCATCATCATCATGCATTGTAGGTATACACGGACCGTCCCCCCTTCCCCCTTCCCCCTCCCCCCGCACACACAGCAACAGCAGCGCCGCCGCATCTTCCTGATTAGCATGTACGTCATCGAAGCGGTCTATAGTATTTCTTGAGTCTTCGCCGCCGCCGCCTCACTTGCCCTGCCCCCGCCGGCGGGAGAAACTCACCAGGCGCACACAGCCGCGGAGGGAGTATATCCTACGCCTCAGCAGCAGCGGCGGCGGCGGCGGCGGCGGCGGCGGCGGAGGCGTATGTCGCTGCGGTGGCGAAGAACATAGGCCGCCGCCGCCGTCGCCGTGCGTACGATGTATTCGTGCGCGCATGTGTGTGCGCGTGTGACTGTGTGTGTTGTGTTGACGTCGCATCGGAGTAGTAGCCATGGGTTTGTTGCTTATAGATGCGTCGTTTCAACATCGTCTGCAGGAGGAGAAGGGTACTCGTCCGTCTTAGGGGAAGGATAGGGGGTCGTTGATGGGACCGGGACATCTCCAACGTGTACGGAGCGCTGCAGTTCCTCCTAGGGCAGTTACTGTAGGGAAGGGGTTGCTGCAACAACAGCCGAGGCCTGGACTTGATTGACGTTTGCCAAGCGTCACAGGCTTAGCATCAGCAGCATCAGCATCAGCAGCAGCAGCAGCAGCAGCTGTTATCGAGGCCCGGGACATCGTTGTTTTCTTGGTCGTCGTCTGCTCAAACAGTACAGATGGTGATGATCTAGGCCTCCTCGTCCTACCCCTCCTCGTCCTGCTCCTGCTGCATGCATGCTTGATGCGCCGAGGCCGCCAGCGTCGCCGCGATGTTATGTATTATACACGTACGTTGAAGGTGAACGAAGAAACACATGTCTGCGTTTGAACAGAACGACGACGAACGAGATTAGAGTGTTAGTATTAGTCTGCTGCTGCTGCAACCCTGTTCTTGCGTGTTCTTATCATGACTTCTTATCTGTGGTGATTCGACTGATGACAAGCGACGAGGAAGGTATAAGCTTACATATTATAGTGAACCTATTTTGTGTCGTTATCTTTTAACCGAATAATATTTATTATAATATACTCAACACGGTATAATTATAGACTCCGTCTGTCTGCTTGTCTGTCTTGCTCTGTCTCCCTGTTTCCGTATCTCTGTCTCCGTATCTGTCTTTCTGCATCTCTGTCTCTGTCTCTGTCTGTCTGTTTGTCAGTTTGTTTGTTTGTCTGTCTCTTTGTCGGTTTGTTTGCTTGTTTGTTTGTTTGTCTGTCTGTCTGCCTGTCTGTCTGTCTCTCTCTCTCTCTTGCTCACTGATAATATTTTCGCTGGTATAATTATTATATCCTTCAGCACGCGCTATAAACATTGGATATTCGCTTTAACTGGTGGACCAATATCTGTCGAATCAACACAGAGTAAACCTGCCTACATCTAAGCTTATAATATCATATTTCATATGGCAGGCTACTAGGCCTATATACCTAGCACGATACTAACCTCTATCTGTAACACTAGGACCCAGACAATAGACCTATAGTCGCGTTGGGGAAGGGGGGGTTGAGCTGGCCCATTTTGCAGATACTGGCCCGAATCTCACTACAGATTTCCGTCGTCCTGTACATAGGCCAACGTTCTTGAGTGTTTGCAAGTTTCCGTAGAGCGATTGGACTACATAATATATATATATATATATATATATATATATATATATATATATATATATAATATATGTTATACATGCATACGCAATATAATATATATACATGTATACAATATATAATATATAAATGTATCCATGCATGTATACACATTATATCTGACGATTGTTGGCGCAACCCTGGACGAAGAATGTTTACGGACGCATCACGCCTCGATTTATCGACCTTCTAATGCTCGCTTAAGAAATGCAATATTTATACATGTATATACATGTTTAGTGTATATAACTATATACATAATACATATACAAGCATGCAGTGCATACATACATAATCTTGTGCATACATACAATACATAGGCCTACATACACTGTACATTATTATTTATGCACATTGCACACGCATGCATGTCTACAGCCAATGTCAGCCATACATACATGCATGTACATACAATCATACATGCATACACGCATGTATGATTGTATGTACATGCATGTATGTATGGCTGACATACATACATACATACATACATACATAGATACATACATACATACATACATACATACAATGCATACAATGCATACATACATACATACATAAGCTAAAATGTATGTATGTTGTGTAGGTCTGTTCGGCTGAGAGAGGTAGTGGCCTCCTCTTCAGTGCAATGGAGTTGATCAAGGCAAGACCCAGCGTCCTCCTGCCTCGCATCAACATCGAGACAGACCCCAGCATCAGCAGCAATGGCAGCGGAGGCGGAGGCGGAGGAGGCAGCGGTGGTGTTGGTGGTGGCAACCACCTGTCGCTCGGGTAAGTGGCAATCGCGAGACAATGCAATCGAGACAATGGAACGATGAGAACACAGAACAATCGATGATGAGGCTTTATTGTTCATGGGCTATTGTAATCTGAAGCACGCAGCCCAGAAGAGCTGAACATACATGCAAACGCTCACTGGTCACTGCGCTGCCTTTAACAGTGCAGTGAAGCGAAGAGCAGTCCTTGATCTAGATCTGATGCAACCGTGGCCGTCACCTTTCGTTTCTTGACCTCGGCAACGTCGGCGCCCTGGCCGTTTTATCCATTAGACACAATAAAATATAGGCAATGTACCCAGGCAAGATGAGAGTGGCTGTGGGATTGAGGGTTCAACCTCCTAGTGTTGATTAGAACCCATAGTGAAGTCTTCAGTGAACACTCCAACTCAATATAAATCAACTTCTGACCCTTACCCCAATAATTTTCCTATGATTCTCATACTGCTTTAAGGGGCCTACGCAAGTTTGAATAGACCTATATATATTGGAAACAATATTTACAATAAACAGTATATATATATATATATTCAGACTTGCGTATTATTGGGGTATTATTATTATTATTATTATTATTATTATTATTATTATTATTATTATTATTATTATTATTATTATTATTATTATTATTATTATTATTATTATTATTATTGTTATTATTATTATTATTATTATTATTATTGGGACATTATTAGGGTATTATTGGGTATTATTGGGGTAGGGGTTATGTTGATTTATGTTGCAATATTGTTGCATTATGCCTTAGTGGTTATATCCTGCATGGGATGTTAAATACTAAACACTGAAAAAGATTTAAAATTAAACTAGGTCTGTTGGCGAACGATGTCAATAAATAACGCGAGTATTTAACTATGCATTTAGCTTTAATGCACAGCTGTTGGTTTAGATGATGCAATATATAAATAAATAAATAAAATAAATGAAATAATGAAATAAACAAAATAAATAAAATAAGATAAATTTTAAAAAACATACGAATGAAATAGGACAAATAAGTAGATAAATAAAATGAACAAATAAATAAAATAAATATAGAATAAAATTATAACTAAATAATATGAATATTATTAAATAAATAGTAAAAATAAAATAAATGAAACAAATAAAATAATTAAAATAAGATAAACAAAAAAATAAAACTAAACAAATAAATAAGATAATTCATAAATTAAATTAAATGTGTAATTAAATAGATGGTGCCGTTTCATATTGCACAGAGCATCATTAATCTCAGGAGTAACCGTCGCCAATTACGTCATAGTCCGATAAAAAAATTTAAAGTCAGATGGCACTATATTATGCTAGAGAAGCCATAAGTGTAAACCAGCAAAAAAATAAAGATGAGTTTAACTGATGAAGCCAGACAAAGGATCCCCCAAATGAGTGCTTAACCCCCATAATGCCATCCCCATCATCCCCGGCATTTAGACAGGTTTCCTTGTTTGCTCGATAGCACCTGTCCGCAGAACACGTGTCTTGGTGACCTCGTGACAACAATGTATACGACCGTGCGTGCAAACAACACGTGCACTGCACAACACGATTTATCTGCTATTCTGATATCTGCATGTTTTGCCTATTCTGTCTATCTGTGTGCCTTGTCTTGTCTGTCTAATTTATTCTGTCTGTCTATATATCTTTATGTATGTATGTCTGTATGTCTGCCTGTCTGTCTATCTGTATGTCTGTATGTCTGTATGTATGCCTGTCTGTCCGTCTGGATGTCTGCCTGTCTGTATGTCCATCTGTCTATCTGTCTGTCTGTCTGTCTGTCTGTCTGCCTGACTGTCTGTCTGTCTGTCAGTCAGCCTGTCTATATGTCTGTCTGTAGCTTATCCTAGAACATAGATTGTGTTTCTCTGACAATTTGATCATTTTCCGTTTTCAGGATCAGTCACAAAATAGCTTATAGAACGCCAGTGATTGGTCACAATAGAGAGCCCTAGCTAAATTTCTACATGTAATGTGCGTAATCCATGCATACAGATACACATGGGTACCTAGATATATGAATGCGTGCATGCATACATTACAGTATAATACTATATATGTGCAATACATTTTTTCCAGTTTTCCTGTTTATTGAAGAAATACGGTTGACAGACTGCAGCCGGTTACAGTGTATACTAAAGGCCACAAATCACAAGAAAAAAGAATTAGTCACAAATCAGAAATCTTAGCTACTGACAGAACAGACAGCCTGCAATACAAGGGCGCTGATAGCAACCTACAAAGCAGCCTACAACACATGTCTGTCCTACGGGGGCTTCGGAAATCGAACTCAAGTCCCCTGATTTCCATGCCAATGTGTTATCCAATGCACCACCATCCCCTCCCCTAGTGCATACATACATGTATGCGTACATGCATACATACAACCACATACATAGCCTACATGTACATATATACGTACATACATACATACATACATACACAATACACAATACACATACATACATAAATAAATACATACATAGTTACATACATACATGCATACATGCATACATACATACATACATACATACATACATACATACATACATACATACATACATACATACATACATACATACATACATACATACATACATACATACATACATACATACATACATACATACATACATACATACATACATACATACATACATACATACATGTACATACATGCATGCATGCATACATACATACATACATACATACATACATACATACATACATACATACATACATACATACATACATACATACATACATACATACATACATACATTCATACATACATACGTACGTACGTACGTACGTACGTACGTACGTACGTACGTGCGTGCGTGCTTGCGTGCGTGCGTGCGTACGCACATACATGTACACATACATACATACATGCATACATACATACATATAGATGTCATATACATACATACATACATAAATAACCTTAAATATCAGAATGGCAAAAAACTAGTATAAAGTATGAAAAATCGTGACACGACTGGAGCAGGTAATTAAACGATTTTCAGGACTTGAAAGCCAGTTTCCAAACACTCTCAGCTTTTTCTGAGACCTCGACGACGGCAAAAATGTGTCAGCCCTCGATTGCGGGGATTCCGGAAGAAAACCCCAACGCCTTTCTCTAATAAGATGGCATTTAAACGCATTTATTACATGACAGACTTAATCGTTTCTAATCATCCATAGAAATTAAGTAAAGAGAAAAAGATCAGATAGAGAAAGACAAAACATATTATGTGAGAACGAAAAGTAGTTGGAAGAAGAAGAAGAAGAAGAAGAAGAAGAGGAAGAGTGAAAGAAGAAGAAGAAGAAGAGGAGGAGGAGGAGGAGGAGGATGAGGGGCAAGAGGAAGAAGAGGAGGAAGAGGAGGAAGAGGAGGAAGAAGAAGAAGAAGAGGAAGAAGAAGAAGAAGAAGAAGAAGAAGAAGAAAACGAAGATGAGGAGGAGGAGGAAGAAGAAGAGGAGGAGGAGGAGGAGGAGGAGGAAGAAGAAGAAGTTGAAGAAGAGGAAGAAGAAGAGGAGGAGGAGGAGGAGGAAGAAGAAGAAGTTGAAGAAGAGGAAGAAGAAGAAGAGGAAGAAGAAGATGAAGAAAAAGAAGAAGCAGAGGAAGAAGAGGAAGAAGAGGACGACGAAGAGGAGGAAGAAGAAGAAGATACGACGAAGTCTACGACGAAGACGGGAAAGTTAAAAAAGGAAGTGTATAGTTGAGGAAGTGGAAGCGGAAGAGGAAGAAAGTCGACCAGCATCCATTCACGTTGCCCCGAAGTGTTGTCGTTTGGATCTGAAGTATCAGCCACTTCAGTTATAACGTACCGGTAACCATTGCGTTCGAAACCAATCACCAAATCTTCTCCCTCATTGTTTCATCCTCCCATCAACTGCTTTATATAGCTTTATATATATATATATATAAAGCCCATATATACATATATATGTATGTATATACATATATATGTATATATATAAATTATATATAAATTATATATGGGCCCAAACAGAACCAAAATCTTAAAGCAAACTTCTGCTTTGGTGGGGATCGATTTGAAACCCCTACCTTTCGACCGCCAGTTCAGCACCCGATACCACAAACCTACCGGGCATCGGATCACATGGCAAACCATTACTATGACTGCCTTCTGTCTCCGATCATGTGCTCGGAGCTCTAGATCTAAACGTGGTCGCCCCATTGGGCGCCCGGTTAAAGTGCATGATGACCTACAGACGGATCTTAGCTGCCGGCGGGCATGATAATTACTATGCAGTTGTTCCCGGATTAATCTTGAATTGGTTTCCAGAAATACGACATATCACATTTCTCTCTGTGTCTCTCGTTTGACCAACGATAACTTCAGGGGCAATCGTCGTGCAACTGATCGTGCTACTGCGAATGTTTTTCACCCTCCCATCTCGATCGTCTGCAACCCAATTCCGATTAAATTGTAAATTATACTCGAAGTTTTCATGAATCCAGTCGACTTCGAAATAACATCGGTTTCTGACCCAGTTTTGACTCAATTGAAATATACCCGACAAGGACGCTGTATGATATATGGAGACTCTTTTGGAGAGTATGAAGATGATCTATGCAGCCTTGATTCTAATGAACTCTTGATCCTTACTTACTTACTTACTTAATATCGTCAGGCAAGGAGCCAGACTATGTAAAATATAAATGCGACATTTCTGAATTTTCAGTGGAATTTATATTTTTTTGATAGTCTAGTTCCCTGCTTGTGGATGTTGAGTAAGTAAGTACGGAGAAAACTTAATACTGGGATCAAGGGTGCATCATGTATCTTCCTGTGTTGCTATGTTTATACATTATATGCAGAAGTTATAGCCTAATATAGCTTCATGTATTCTATAATTCTAATCATATTCAGATATTAACCAGTAGGCCTATCGCGATATTTGTGCCGAATGATTCTAAGTCTAAAGTTCAAAATTACAGGGCACGTGGAGCGGTTACAGTAGAAATACAGAAGACACTGATTACATACTTAATCATTTAATTACTTAATTAGAGCTGGTAAATATAGTAGTCAGAAATGACGGTTCGATGGTGTCAGAGATTGACGCAAACCGAATGGGCAAAGGTGGAACCTAGTGACTCACACGACTGTAAGGCAGTGAGCCTTGAGATCGACACTGACAGCTTAGATGCAGTGGCGACTCTAGACTTTTCCAACAGAGAGGCCATGGAGGTTCGGGGAGGGCAAGAACCTTTCGGAGAGACAAGCTGGATTATGGCTTTGTAAAAACTGAAGGCGTGATAAGAAGTCTGCAATGGAGATGCATGAATTTGAAATGGTTTTTTTTACATCAACGATCTCAATTTTAGACGATTGCTTGATAAGAAGAGTAGGACTGTATACGAAGTTTATCTGTGGACTTTTGGTCTTTTACTTACTTGTCAATTCAAGACAAAATTGGAAACAGAGTAGTCTTATCAGTGAAAAATTCTATGTACTCAAATAATGCACACGCTTCTGATTGCCATGAGTCAGTGGCGTAGCAAGGAATTTATGATGAAGGGGGGAGGGGCTGGTTTTCTATGGCCTGGCCGGATGCCTTTTCTGACACCAACCCAACAGTGTTACAGTAAATAAAAATGGAATAAAGTAACAAAGGGAATAAAGTAAGAAAAACAATTGTTACTGCAAGCGATTGTTTTGTCTTTTCTTATTTAAGTGGATAAATAACCTTTAAAACATTTTTCAAATAGACCAGAGGGAGTTTTAACCCCCGAACCCCTTTGTCTACGCCACTGCCACGAGTGCAAGTTTTCGACGGTCATGCCTTGTCTGCATGTTAATCGACTTTGCATGAACATGATTTTTCTGAGTCAACTGACAGGTAGCCTATAGCATTGCTAAACTTCTTGAACGAACATCAGGCATTCGCAGATACGTCTACATTAATTTCAAGCCATACAGATTCATTCGCGGCCTGATGATAAAACAAAATGGCTAATTAAGTTCAGCATTCCGTATTTTTACGACAAGCAGATTTATCTTGTTCCAGAAAACGAAAGAGGTCTAACAAACATTGCAGGCCTGACTATTATATTATTAATCTTTGGCAGGGTTGGAATACAGAAATTTAAAAGGTGGGGGGCAAATGTTTTACCTTGAGTCGGGAATTTTTGGGGATCTTTCATCTTTGGCCGAAACATCTGATGACCTTTTCCCTGTCGAAATAGCTAACGACCTTTTTAAAGTCATTTAATCATTTCAGCGACGATATTTCTTCAACATGTACCCTTTTTCCAAGCCAATGCTAAATCATTAGTTTTTAGTCGTATCCTACTTTTCCCGCTGCATTGTTCGAAAGCTTGTTGAAACCTAATGGGTGGGCAACGTCCCATGCAAATTTCTGATTGGAACATGGCCGGATTTTCCCCCTGGACCCGCCCTTGATCTTTGGCAGCAGAAACAAGCGGCTGTGAAGTTGTGAACAGACATTTTCACTGTCATTGCATGTATAATGCATATGGTGCTTTCGACAAACCAGCAATCGTTCCAAATTAAACCGAGCGTGATTCCAAACTTGTGTGATCGTTTGGTACTTCTGAGCATTGAGACAGATTGAATTATATCAACTGAATCGTTTGGTTACCTAAACTGAACAAGTTTGATTGATTGAATGAATGATTGTTTGATTGATTTGATTGTTTGATTGATTGATCGTTTGATTAAATGATTGATTGGTTGATTGTTTGTTTGATTGATTGATTGAATGATTGAATGATTGTTTGATTGATTTGATTGTTTGATTGATTGATCGTTTGATTAAATGATTGATTGGTTGATTGCTTGTTTGATTGATTGGTTGATTGAATGATTGATTGAATCGTTCCTGATTTGAATATAAGTTCGTTCTTGTGCTTTCTTTTTGCAGGCGTGTGAGGGACGCGTTGGCCTGTACGAAATGCAAACTCTGTCAGAGAATGGAATTTCACTGCAGACATTGCAAGTGAGTTTTGCCGACTTACTTTCTGCGACGATTCTCAAGCGTTCTACGTTCTCAATAAGTCTTCTATTGTAATCATAAAACGTATTACTTACTTAATGTGTCAATCTCATCAGGGTCACAGTGGCGCCGCCAGGATTTCCGTTTTGTAGGCTGAAACGGAGGAAATTTTCTATTTTCGTTCGCCTAAATTCCTTAGGACTTTTTAGTCACTTGGTCCAAATCTCAAGAAAATATTCCATTTTCCCAGTAAATAAAAACGGACGACTTTTTAGTCGTTTGGTCGAAATCTCATGAAAATATTTAATTTTTCCTGTCTAAAACCCTGATGACCCTTTTGGGGGGGGCTAGTCCCCCTGGCGCCGCCACTGCAGGGTCATGGGAGTCATTCGGCAGGTTGAAGAAAATGAATGAAAGGAAGAAATTGAAAGAATTTTTGGAAGGTCATATGGCAGTCATGAATAAAATAAGCAGTATGTCACATGACCTTCGTGACCTTCGGTGGCGCCATCATTTCTTAGCAGACGAGATGGGAGATCGAAGAAGGAACGGTTGGAGATTTTCAGAGGAGGGGTCTCGAGATGGAGCAAGCTATTTGCAGTGTGAGAATTGTGGAGAAATAACTGAGGGGTTGAGCTATGATCTACTTAGAATTGGGTTGTGAAAACAGACTTTTCTATGGGGCATTAAGAAAGATGGGGGGGGGGGTTGAAACCTCACACCTTCGACAATTCTCACCCTGGATATATGTGTCAATACCTAACGCGCAAAATATGTAAAGTGTTACGTAATGTGGAGGAAATGACCTCAACACTACATAATGATTTATTGCTAGCTCACGTATGGATCACCCGCCACTTGGTCTCTTGGGAGAGGGGTGGGGGGGCGAAAAACCGAAATTTTCCGGGCAACGCCTGTTACCCCAGCGAGTATTATCATGAAACTTATTACTTAATTGTGCAATCTCACTTGTTCCGCAGTGTGACAAAAATCCTGATCTCATTGCCAAACCAATGCTTAAAGTAAATCCATTGAATTTCGCCAGGTGTCCTATCTCATAAAAATGCGAAAATGAAAGCTACTATTGATACCGAAGACTACTACTAATCTAATCTGATATAATCTGATCTTAACAAATCTCTGACGCTGTTATCACGAAGCCCAGAACATCCATCAATCAGTGGCCAATGGCCATGCTTCCAATGAAATCGCGATAAAAATTCATTTAATAAATCTGCAGAGACCGTGCAGATGAAAATTGAATAGATTCGAATCTTATCATCGTCGAGTTGTCGAAATATGCGTTAGGATGTAATTTGTAACACGTTGGCCTCAATGATAGTCATCGATAGTTTAAAGAAAAACCGTCACATAGAATTCTCGTAGACCTATAACTGAATGTAATACGCGAGATAGGCATAGGCTATAGGCGTATACTTTCCATTCTCTTCTGTTGCGAGCTGAATGCGTTTAAAGACGATCATGCAGAGACTCGCCTCAATTGTTGAAAATAATTGCTTCCGCATACAGGGGCGAATCCAGGGGGCCATGGCCCCCAATTAGAAATTTCTTTCTTTTTGACAAGCTATTCTGGCTCGGAAAGTTGACGTGCCCCCCTCCCCCCATGAGTAGTCTCGCAGGTCTATCTCCACGCCCACGAGGTCCGTATACGAGGTCCGTAAGACTAAAATAAAAATGGTATCTTTTTCTTGGGAATTCGAGACAAATACAAAAACGACGACAAGTTTTCCCTATCCCAAGACCGCAAATTTTTTGCCCCCCCCTTTGAAAATTTCTGTATCCGCCCTTGCCAGCATACATCAAGGAGTTCTGTGTAACAGTATCGAATCAACTAGGTAGGCGGCTACAGAAATTTGGAGATTACGATTGCGATTCTCATGTTTTGGACCAGGATAGTCCAGGAGAGTATCTCACTGCACCTACGTGCTGTTGCCTCTGATTCTGTCAGCATGCTTTTTCTAACAGTGTAGCAAAATCAGTGACGTATACCCAGGAATTTATGATTGGGGGTGAGGGGGGCTTATGGCCTGGCCGGATACCCTTTCTGACACCAACCCAACAGTATTACAGTAAATAAAAAGGGAATAAAGTAACAAAAGGAATAAAGTAAGAAAAACAATTGTTACTGCAAGTAATTGTTTTTCTTTGTCTTATTTAAGTGGATAAATAACCTTTAAAGAAACTGTTTTCCTAGGCCAATGGGGGGGGGTTAACCCCCGAAACCCCTTGTCTACGCCACTGAGCAAAATGCTCTTCTTCGGTTAACTTAGATAGCCATAATAATATTTATTACCTAACGCTTCTGTGGAGTTTCCCTAAAATCGCGCATTCAAAACAATT
This sequence comes from Lumbricus terrestris, assembly GCA_949752735.1. Classification (NCBI taxonomy): domain Eukaryota; kingdom Metazoa; phylum Annelida; class Clitellata; order Crassiclitellata; family Lumbricidae; genus Lumbricus; species Lumbricus terrestris. The sequence goes on from OX457039.1 coordinate 6,701,402, forward strand.
ATATTTGTCCTACATTATCTATCCAGCTTGAAGGACGTGCATCGCTGGCAAGGCGGAATTCCAAGCGCAGGAGTCCCTCAGTGCATTCTTGAAGTAGGGCAACATGTCGATTCTGTATATTATGAAACCTGAGACAATCGCGCGAACCATGTAGCCTATCTTTCTCGCTGTCAATTAAACCTGCTGGGGTCAATGACCCGTCTATAATTTGTTTTCTCGGTTATAGACCTGTTGGGGTCGATGACTTTGCCTGTAATTATTTTGTTGTCACGAGGTGTCTATTGTCTTCGAATTTTTTTACTGAGCGCAACAGCCGCGTCTTTATTGCAGTGAAATATCGACAGTTATTAATATTCTTTCTGAACGTTTTATTTCTGAATGTTTCTCTGTAATAAAAAAAACTATTCGCCTGAACACCGAGCGTATTATACCGTTTATTCATTTAAACCAGTTTACTCGAGCATTGTTCCTTTTGTTATGGATAACGGGATCCATGCTATAGCGAATTGCTTTGTGCAATGCCAAGATATTCCAGAGCAGAGGCGGAGTCGGGGAAAATTCGACATGCCCCATCCCCATTCAGAAATTTGCACAGGACGTGCCCCCTCACCAGGTTTCAGCAAACTTTCAATCACAGCAGCGGGAAAAGGTGAGAGAGAAAAAGTAGCATATGACTAAAAAGTCATCAAATGTATGATAACCGGAGGTTGCACGGATGAGTTTAGAGAGAAAAACGAAAAACAAATAAGGCTATCGGATTTATTTTGGCCTAAGACCAAACATTCCCCCTCCCTTTGAAAATTTCTGTATCCGCCCCTGCCCTAGAATAAATGTTAAATGCTTCGACACACAGGCACACAGACCTAGGCGCTATATGCATACTATTTTATGATTCCAGAAGCTTCCTTATAGTTGTAGAATTACTTAGCGCTATTTTGCTGATCGTTTTGTGTGCATTATGTACAGTGTATGTATGCATGTATGTATGAATGCACGTATGTGTGTATGTATGTGTCTATGTGCCTGTCTATCTATCCATCTGTCTGTCTGTCTATCTGCCTGTCTGTCTTTCTGTCTGTCTGTCTGTCTGTCTGTCTGTCTGTCTGTCTGTCTACGTATAAGTACATTAAATGCCCATGTAACGCGCATCTGTTTGTGTCTGGTACATGCAGACACCGATGTCACAAGAAATGTCCTGGTCATATGCATCGCTGCGTGAAGAAGAGCGGACGTCGGTCGGGCACCAGCAAGATCTACACAGGTCTGTTACATTGACGTGCCACCGTCTTTCATGAAGCGTCTTAATTACTATTAATAACTATTAATAACTATTTATAACCATTAATAACTATTAATAACTTTTAATGACTATTGATAACTATTAATAACTACTAATAACTATAATTGATAACTATTAATAAATACTAATAACTATTAATAACTACTAATAACTATTGATAACTATTAATAAATACTAATAACTATTAATAACTATTAATAACTACTAATAACTATTAATAACTATTAATAACTATTGATAACTATTAATAACTACTAATATATATTTATAACTATTCTTCTTCTTTTCCTTCTGGCTAGGATTAATCCCTCGCTGTGGAGGGGTCAGCCACTATTAATAACTATTAATAACCATTAATAACTATTAATAAATATTAATAAATATTAATAAATATTAATAAATATTAATAAATATTAATAAATATTAATAACTATTAAAAATATTAATAACTATTATTAACTATTATCCTTAACACACTGACAGACTCTCGATCGATGGCGCTAATCGTAATAGTAAGCGTACAACTTCTAAAACGACACTAAAAAGCCAAGTGTAGGGCACCAGCTTACTCACGAGCCGTTTAGGGTGTAGCCGAAGGAGGTCCGTGGTCGTCTGTCAAAGGATTCGAGAGTCTTAAGGGCATAGTGCATGGCTGTTAAAGTGTCTGTCGTCCGTTGGTTGTGAATTGGAAGGTGGAAGATCAGATGAGTGGAGAAGAGTTTCTTTAAAAGAGATGACACTTGAGAATCGAGTGGGAAAAAAGAGCTTCATCTGGGTTAAGGGTGCGCTAACTAAAAACGAAGCACTATCATGGTAAAGACGCAAATATTTTTTGGACTTTTCTGAACTTATAGATGGCATAGTCTGAGGCTTTGGTGTTGTCTATCTTGTCATATATGACATGTGTGCAGAGCTCCTTGAGGTCGACTTTACAGGGCATACTCCGAGAGTGGGGCAGAAGGGAATTGCCCAGGGGCCCGACGACTTTTAGAAATCAGGGCAAAGTAGTTATAGTCTTATAGCATATATAAAACGTTTATCATTTTATGCTTCTTTAAATATAATATTGCAGAGAACATTGACTATACCGTCAGTATATAAAGACTTCAAGTAAACAACTGCATAAAATCATTTTTATATATAAATATAAATATAAAATTGCCGGCCGCAGGTGTCCCTAACTGCAATTTTATCACTTCAATCTGTTTCTAGAAAGTGTTTTCTTATGAATCCCTGAGATACTTTTAGGAGCCAGTGACTGCTCTGCATGGGCGGAGTTTATAGGGGCTAGAGGGGGGGCCAAGAAGGCCCCAGATTCAGCTTTTTACCGTGAAAATGGTGTCTTCACGGGCTTAGCCCCCTCAATAAGGTCCAGGCTCACACTCAGTGGCGGCGTTAGGGGGCTATAGGGGTGGCTATATGCTCCCCTAAAAATAGGCCATCTGGGCTATTTCCCATAAAAATGTAACATTCATGAGATTTCGACCAAATGACTAAAAAGTCGTCAGAATTTTGTGCGGATGAAAATGGAAAATTTCCTCCGCGAGGATTCAGCCCCCCAAAGCTGAAATCCTAGCGCCGCCACTGCTCACATTTTTTTCGGGGAGAATGGCTCTTTTCACGAAACTTCAATCGAACGACTACAAAATGGTCATCAACTTTTTTGGGCCGAGAAAATATTTGTCGGTGCCTCTCGTTCTGGACAAAGTCTCCGCCCCCATAAAGCCCTAGTTATTTTTGTAGCCCCCCCCAAGAACGGAAACAAACTTCGCCCGTGCTGCTCTGCCTATAGGGCCACTCCTTCGACTTGAAGTCGTTTTTACGTGTGTCCACTAATTATCATTATTTACAGAAGCCATTTTCAAGGAATCTGTCATTATTCCATCATGTTAGCTTTAAACAATGCAGGAGTATTTAGAAATTTGCGGTAAGATTTGCCAAGCGGTATTAATTGTAGAATAAACTATAGGCATGCAGTTTTGGCAGCGACATTATACGTCTAACATCTGCAAATACATTATAAGAAAGTTTTTTGTCGACTTATCTCATTCTTTCTACTTTTCTAATGCAGCTTCAGAATCATGACAACGTTCCATTGCGCCAGATTTTAATCAATATGATAACATCATAGAAATGTCAATCATTGGCGCCAGCCATTCAATTTCAGCAGGACGCGTCAGGGCCGTGAGTGTTACACAGCAGGTCGAAGAAATTAAATCTAACGAACATATTTTTTAAAATTAAAATTTCCAAGGACTGCTTATATCGTTGGCTTGTCATAAAGACAGGTCAAGAGTAAAATAGGCAGTAGGCCTACGTCAGATGCCTGGTCGCGACCGATGGTGGAGCCGAATAGTATTAAGGTCGGATGCAGAAATTTTCGAAGGGGGTTCAAAATTTTCGGTCTTGGGACAGGACAGGGAAAAAAATTCGGTGATTTGTCTCCAATTCCCAAGAAAATATGCCATTTTATCCGTCAAAAAAGGGGATGACCTTTTTGCCGTACGGATTTCGTGTGCGGACTTCCGTGGGTGTGAGGAGGGCCTACGTATGGAATTACTCATGGGGGGAGGGGCCACGTCAACTTTCCGAGTCAGAATAGCTGGTCAAAAATAAAGAAATTTCTAAATGGGGCATGGCCGGATTGGCCCTCTGGATCCGCTTCTGATTAGTTTTGCCAAATCTCTAAACAGCAGAAATTACGGGATCATAGATCCAAAAATTTGCGTTTATTGGTTAGATGCTTGGTACTATTTTGCGCAAAAATGAATTGGCCTCTTGTCCCAAATGAAAAAAAATAATTACAGAAGACACTTTTATCTCAGGGAAATAAGTTCTATTAAATAGAATTCTGAATAATTCAAAAGTTCAAATATCACTTTTTATATCGTAATTGTAATTTTTTTCATTCGTTTGGGCCCTTCGTGCTATGGGAGCCAAGTTGCAAGTGCAGAGCAGAGCCTGCATGGAACACGTAGCAATGATTTACTTTGTTCTCAAGGCGGCAGTGCGTGAATTCTCTATTGCAATTATTTTGGCTGACCTACTTTGCGTCGCCTCGATTGGCCGGTGTTGTCTGTCCCATTTCCCGGCTGACGTCATTTCTGTGACGTTGTTTTACCCCGCGTACGGCAAATCACGTTTCTTATAATCGATAAAGATAGAAAAATAACAAAGACGAAGCATTAGAGCAGTTGGCGACCACGTAGGAGTCAGACGACAGATGTGCATAGACGTCACACTTTATTGCTGCGTGAGTTTTTGTGCAGCGTAGCCTACGATGATCATTATTAAAATACCAACCTATGGGAATTTGACGCCTATCTGTCAAAAAGATCGGATCACATGCTGGGGAGATCATTGATCGGGACATTGGGTTATCCAGTTTTTTTTACTGTCTTTTAATTCGTTCTGTTAAAAGCATCAATGAAAAGGTATCATGTTGATGCCGATGATAATGATAATGATGATGATTATGATGGTGTTGTGGATGTTGTACAGTTATTGTTGTTGCTGTTGTTGTACAGTTATTGTTATTGTTGTTGGTGCGAATGCGTACATAGATAAATCAAACCAGTGTATACATGTCACTTTATTCACTAGCTCATTCATTCATTCATTCATTCATTCATTCATTCATTCATTCATTCATTCATTCATTCATTCATTCTATGGAGGTACATAGCGCCTTTCAAAAAACTACTCAGGGGTGCTCCTCCAACTTGGCTACGGCTTAGGAATACAGACTTGAGTGATTTATAAAACAGAGTTTGGTTCGTCAGAGGTAATTATGCTGATATACATATTACTAAGCATGTATATATATATATATAATATATATATATATATATATATATATATATATTTGGCTATAGGCCAAAACCTGCGTATATACAAATTATACATTCGTGCATTCATAACCATATTTATTCACGTAGTCTTCACACATTAAATTTAATTATTCATTCGTACATTTACAACGAATGCAAGGACACTAACCCTAACGCAAACTTTAAACGACCCTCACGACGCCTATTACTATAACCTCACTCTAGCTGACACCCACCACACCTAACCGACACTTAAGTTCCCAATACCATAGTTATGCCAGTGTTTCGTTGCCTTACAGGTGATGAGCATTGGACGAAAGTCCTACAGGCGAACGAGGTCATCAGCGAGGTCATCACGTCCTGTCCCTACCACGGCCGATCGAGACGCGGCACTGACTCCGCCTCGACCACGGACCGCTCTCCGGACTGGGACTGCCCTGCCCAGTCCACCCTTCGACCCCCTCCGCCCTCGTCTCGCTCCTCGAAGGGCCCGTCGTCACCGTCGTCCTCCACGTCCTCCTCGTCCTCAACCGCCGCCAACAGCATCAAAGACAAGACCTTCCTTCACACCATCTACTCCCGCTTCTGTCAATGGATCGACTCCACCCGCAAGGACTCCTCATCTTCGTCCTCCCTGACCCGGCTGCGCTCGACCGGGGGCAGCCCGCGGAGCCCTTCCCGGCGCTCGAGCCTCGGCGACGGCGCCGGCAAGGCGAGCCCCACCTCCACCGCCGACGACATCGCCTTCGACCTGGCCCTTCTCGTCGACCGCGCGGCGTCGGTCGGCTGCGGCGTTGGCGGCGGGGGCGAACACTACCAGCGGACGGTGTCTTCCTCGGACAGTGAGCTCGGTTCGGCGGGGGCCAGCTATTCCTCCACGTGTTCGTCACTGACGGTGACGAGCACGTCGACGACGACCAGCGATTGTTGTCCCTCGTGCGGCGGGGGCGCGTCGTCCGCTCAGCTGTCCGATTGTAGTAACCTTGACGACGGCTTCCTATCCGATGACGTCACGGTGGGAGTGTGCGCGCGCTGTTCGAGTGGCGCCACCTGTCCGTCGGTGCAGGAACTGGCGTCGGCTGCGGCGGCAGCGGCTGCGGCCGCGGAGGCGAGAGGACTTGGCTGGCCAAGGACCTCTGCAGGTGAGTTGGTTAATTGGTGCCTGTGGACAGGTGCTTTGTAAGGCACCCTTGTAACGGCTTGGCTGTGTTACGGCGCTATATAAATTGCTAATAGCAGCTACGGGTGAGCTGATTTGTGTGTAAGGAATGAAAGTAAGCTTTTCGTCCAAAATGATATCCAAGTTTCGGACAGTCAAGAAAAGTAATGTGTGGGAAGGACTCTTATTAAAGTGACCAAACACCTGTCAATACCAGCCAGTCTTCTATCACCGCCCAGCCAGATAAATTGGGTCCTTGGAGTACAGTCTGTCAGAGGATCTTCCTTCTCATGTTTATTTTAACTGCTGTTAAAAACTCGTACAACACGTCGTAACGAGCATATAGTGCTTATCTATTCCCTTTGGCATGTGTATTTAACACAAGTAATGTGTTAATAACGATCATTTTCAGTCCCTCCACCATCACTACTAATCACACACCATAACCTGCCTCAGGCTCCTGTATCCATCACACCTCGGGCTTTTCATTCGAAACTTAAGACACTCTTTTTCACGAACTCTTTTCCTGTCTCATCTGATCCTCCACCCTCCAATTCCCGGCCCAGACGGCACCAGCCTTAATAGCTGTTCCGCCCCTCTGATCTTATGGTAACTCGACCCGGACCACCACGGACTACTCTCACGGACAACCTTTCTAAGTCAACGCATTTGAACCTTATCCTATGGTAACTCGACCCGGACCACCACGGACTACTCTCACGGACAATCCTTCTAACTCAACGCAGCGCTCGTGAATAAGCTAGTGCCCCACGCTTGGCTTTCGAGTGGCAGTGGCACTTTAGAAATTTCGAGTTTACGATTGTGATTACGATTACAAGCTTAAGTAACACCACAATTAATTGCAATTCAGCCCCGCGTCCTTAGTTTTCTATACACTCATTTCTCTCTGTGTCTCTATTGCTTAAAAGGGCCACAGCACAGAGATCTATGTGCAGTGGTTTTATGTAGATTTAGAGAGACGTCACTCCATTTTTGGAAAACCATTTCTCAGTGATCTCTACCTTACTTACATTTTCGAGTTAACATGGCTTCTCAATCTTATTGTACGCAATGCTATTTTTTATTTGGCTGATTTTGTATTTTACTGTTGATCTGTTCAAATGATTAAGGTTTAGTTCGATTTACGACGCAACACGGTCCGCAATAGTTTTATTATAAGGGGCACTTAACATATATTAGAGGTGTCCAAAACCTCGCTTTGTGCCTGAGTTGCTAATAATTTATTCTGTGTTAATGCAACGTTTGTTGTCGTGCCTTCCAGCAATTAATATTTGCCATTATTACAATTATATCAATGAATTATTATTAATTTTGTTATTATAATTATTATTATCAATTTTTTACCCGAGGTATCTCAGATCCCTCGGGATTTCAAAAAATTATCCGGAGATGTAAAAAAATTGCATTCTGGAACTGCTTTTATTATTATTATTATTATTATTATTATTATTATTATTATTATTATTATTATTATTATTATTATTATTATTATTATTATTATTATTGTTATTGTTATTGTTATTGTTATTGATATTGTTGTTGTTGTTGTTGTGGTTGTGGTTGTTGTTGTGGTTGTTGTTGTGGTTGTGGTTGTTGTTGTTGTTGTTGCTATTGTTACTGTTACTGTTATTATTATTATTATTATTATTATTATTATTATTATTATTATTATTATTATTATTATTATTATTATTATTATTATTATTATTATTATTGTTATTATTATTATTATAATTATTAATATTATAATGATTATTATTATTATTATTATTATTATTATTATTATTATTATTATTATTATTATTATTATTATAATTATTGCTAGCATTGCATTTCGTTGCAGATGACAACTGCACAACGGATGACAACTGGTATGCAACGTCGTTGGATAGAGATGACGACGTTGACGAGAGAGATGGGTTCGACGATATTCATATCAGGTATACACACAGAAAAGTCTTTGTCATTCTTTCAGTAAATAGTTTATATAGCGCTTCTTCATTGAAGCTAGTAATTCTTCATGTGCTACATCATCGAAATCTGTCTTCAATCTGATCAAGGCTTGTTTCAAGTTGTTTGCGGTGCATCATGCATTGGTTCCATAGAAGTTTCTCGTTAATTGTAATAGTAGCCTAATGGCAGCAACAATAGCAAGTAAGAACAGGCTATATACCCTATAGTAAGTGTGCGTACAGAAATAGGCCCAATGTACACAAATGGCCTATTGGCCCCTCAACTTGGAATAGTTTCCTGCTTTCTACCAGTTGCTCAGGTCCTTTCTATTTCTCTAGTCGTGGCTGGGCTGGGAGCGTCTCTGAGTATAGGGCAGCAGAAGGACTTTTTAAACGTGCAGTTGTGGCCTCTTCACATAATGTGCAATTCATTGTTATCCGAATGGGGTAAAAGCGGAATGGAAAGACGGGGGTTGTGTAAGCAAAAAAACTAAAAGGCTACATTGTGTGTGTTAGACAAGTTCATGCAGGGAGACAGACCAAAAAAGCCATCAGACTTCAAGGCATGGAGGTTTCAGGCGAATGACCTAAAAAGGTGATCGGAGATTTTTGGAACAAAGGGCGCTAGATTAAACATTATACTGGTTGTGCAGTTTAAAAAATTCGTTAAAAGCCGTGGTCAGTAGAGTGTTATATGAATTCTCGGAATGGATGAATGAATGAAGAATACAATAAATGCGTATTCGTGGATACTACATCTGCTACCTCTCTGCCTCCCTCCCTTTATTAGCAACTACATGGTACAAAGCGAGGTTTTAGACACCTCGAATATAAGTTAACTTCCCCTTATGTATATGGCGGACTGCCACGCACTATAATTATGTCTATAATATCTTGACATATAATATCTTGGTGGGAGAAAAAAAATCACTGATGGGAACTATACGTGGACGACAGAAGAAATGGATAGGACACATTTTAAGGAGCGACACGCTACTAAGAGACATCATTGAGGGAAGAATGGAGGGGAAAAGTATGCGGGGTAGACCAAGAACAATATGCTGCTGGACTGGATGCTGACAGAGGATGGATACAGTGGACTGAAGAGAGAAGCACAGAACAGAAAAAAATGGCGTTATTGGACATACGAACCTGCCTGAGGGCAGAGACCATAAAGAAGAAGAAGAAGAATATCTTGACGTCACGTGATCTCTTTGTCCCTCGCTCAACTGAGTTCTGCTGCAGTTGTGACCTCACATCGCGTCTCTTCTTCTTTCGTGGGTTCTCCGTCTCCGTTTGGATGTATATAATGTATTATTATTATTGTTATTATTGTTATAAATGACGAATTTTTTGGCCAGGGTCCTGCCCTCATCTACCCTCTGCGCGAAGACTTCTTGTTCTTTCGGGGCTGTCAATTCGGAGTGCCTCTGAATTGCTTATCGAACACACTGCAAGAGGCGCCTTAGTTTACAGACTTTTAAATAGAAAAATACAATACAGCATATATATATATATGCTGTATTGTATATACGATGTATATAAATATATATACATATATATATGTACGGGAGCGTAGCCAGGCCTCAAAATGCGGGGTGGTTATGAAAAATTCCGATACATTTGGCATTTTTTTAAACTTGTGCGTCTTTATACTAGCTGAGATGCCTGTAAGGCTGTAAGCATCAACTGTGTCTGCTACTATCAGATACTACATGTAACAGAGTATTGCGTCTGAATATGTTTGCAATGCATGCGACGGTTGATATGAAAGGCGCATAATTATAACGTTCGCGTATTGTTCTTCAGAAGGAACTACAGAAACAGACTTCGCGTAAACTGCTTACAAAACTGCCGTAGACAAATCTCGAGTCGTAGATTTCAAGCGTCGAGTTCAAAACTCGATGACCGACTCGTCTGTAAAAGGCCGCGATGATGAAAGGGTGCACGCCGACCCCCCCCCCCCCCCCCCGCCGCACCCCGACCCCGCCGCCACGCAGCCGCTGCCCTGATTCGTTCACGACAGACGCAAAAAACGTCTTTATGACACGTGGACAAAATATGGCGGTCTGTTCATTCAGATAATTTTACGTGGCCTGCAGGCAGCATGAGAATAATTGTAGAAAAATAACTGGGGGTCATACGTTGATTTATGTGGACTTGGGATGCGCAGTATGGACTTTATTACTGGGTCCTAAGAAAAACTGGGGGTTGAACCCCACACACACCCGGCAATTCTCACCCTGCCTGCAGACGAGTTTATTAGACTTTGTGGGGGGGGGGGTGTGAACCGGAAGATAGAAGCAACACGAGCAAATATAGATCACTATGAGCAACCCCAAATCCTGAAAATTGAAAGACAATGATAGTAAATGTAATTATAATTGTAAATTTATATAGCGCCACCTTAAGAAAAAATGGATCAGAGTCGCTACGGACCCAAGGAAAAAAGACCGTGATCATCGGCTAGAATGGAATTTTGCAAGCGCTTTATAGGGAATAAGAATCGAAATATCATGCGCCATGACCTTCTGACCTCTCGTCACATGTGCAGTATACTTCTCCGGGGCATCGATGACCAGCAGGAGGAGACTGCAACTGAGACGGAATTTTTGTGCAAATCAATTCTTTAGCCTGATCGGTGATAGCTTGAACCAGTGGCGGCGCCAGGATTTCAGTTTGGGGGGCTGTAGCCCGCTTAAGCCAGTGAAAAAATTTCAAATTTCATGAAAATTAAGAAAAACAAAACCGCAGAATTGCTTGCATAGTACAAAAACTTGAGTTATTATTTGACGATGTGAAGGTTAAATCCAGTTTCCACGACATATTCACTTTGAT
>OX457039.1:6717501-6887501 GCA_949752735.1 Lumbricus terrestris
TTATAATTCATTCATTCATTTCGAGAATGTATATAGCGCCTCTTCAAGAAACCTACTCAGAGGCTATCCCAGCCCAGCCACAGCTAAAAAAAAGTACGATTTGAGATACTTAAAAAATGCAGGGGAATTTGCCCTATAGGCATAAGTCGCAAGGTTAGTGGGAGGCCATTCCAGATAACGGGACCCACAACAGAAAAAGGTTCGGCGCTGTCTGGTAGTACAGTAAGTGCGGACAACCAGCAACTCCCTCATTACACCTCTGATTACATGTAGTCTACTACTCCGCCACAGGCTACCTCTTCTGAGGCAGCCTGTGCCTGTCCCAAGCCAGGATAAAGGAGGAGGGTTCTGCGGTGGGCTTGCAACCCACCCAGGTAAAACAAACGCATGCAACAGAAACAACGCAGAGAACATCATCAGAAAGAAAAGACTGAACTGGATGGGACACGTGGCACGAATGAGCAGCGACAGAAGAGCCAATCAGGTGATGAACTGGACTCCAAAGGGGAATCGTGGAAGAGGAAGGCCAAGAAAGAACTGGATGGGAACTGTTCGAGAAGATCTGAAGTGCTTAGAGATGACGGTGGAGGATGCTGTTCGGATGGCGATGGACCGGGTGGAGTGGAAAGGCTGCGTTGCCCGATGTGCAGTTCTGCACGGGATGGACTAAGTACTAAGTACTAAGTACTGCGAGAGGCGCTAAATAAATATTTATAGATATATACAACACAATCACGTTCGTTAAATCCAATGTTAGTTGGAGCTTCTCAATGCAACCTGGAGCGACTTTTAATTTGTCTGACTGTGTTTTGGTGGTATATATATATATAGGCACATATATATAATTATATATAAAATATATTTATATATATATATATATAGTGGGCGTTGGCATGGTGATGTCTTCATATACTGTTTCAACGGGTCTTCCGACTTGGACGTCGCCAAGTTCCTACGCGAGGTCACGCGACTGAGCAAAATTCGTCACGAGAACATCTGTCTTTTCATGGGAGCTTGCCTTCAGCAGCCGAATTTGGCAGTCGTCACCAGGTATAGTTACGCTTCTTTTTCACGCATTATTCCATTATTATATTTGTGGTTTTTTGCCACCTTTATTTGTGGTTTTTGTCACCTATATTTGTGGGTCTTGTCACCTATATTTGTGGGGTTTTTGTCATCTCTATCTGGGGGTTTTTGTCATCTATATTTGTGGGTTTTTCGCCTATATTTGTGGTGTTTTGTCACCTATATTTGTGGTTTTTTGTCACCTATATTTGTGGTTTTTTATCACCCATATTTGTGGGTTTTTGTAACCTATATTTGTGGTTTTTATCACCTATATCTGGGGGTTTTTGTAACCTATATTTGTGGTTTTTGTCGCCTATATTTGTGGTTTTTTGTAACCTACATTTGTGGGTTTTTGTCACCTATATTTGTGTTTTTTGTCACCTATATTTGTGGTTTTGTCACCTATATTTGTGGTTTGTTGTCACCTATATTTGTGGGGTTTTTGTCACCCATATTTGTGGGTTTTTGTCACCTATATTTGTGGTTTTGTCACCTATATTTGTGGTTTTTGTCACATATATTTGTAGGGTTTTTTGTCACATATAATTCCGTTTATTTTCGCCAGCTCACAGAACCGCATTGGATCCATATTTTCATCTGTTGTAATCTGCCTTCGTAATCGTGATCGCTATATCACCTTTCTATATACCGTCAGAAAATCAAAGTCGCGGGAACCAGCTTATTCAAAGGCGCTCAGTCAAAACAAAGTCGATTGACAGAGGGTCAAGATCCGGGGAGTCAGACGAGTCAGCTTATTGCGATGTTGACGCCACCAGAATGAGACTGCTTCGACTTTCCCAACATCGACGTCGAATGTAGGGCATAACCATTATGAAGCCCAAAGGACAATGATACCATTTTGGTAATCAATCCGCGTATCTATAGCCTACATACAGTGTATGGCTTGATATGACCGATATATCTGTGGTTGCTGTTTGTGTTTGCGACTGTATCGAGTCACAGTTGAGTCACGAGACACGTCTGATGAGTAATGCGAGACATTGGAAATGAGATACAGTGGAAATGAGATACAGTGGAAATGAGAGACAATGTAAATGAGATACAGTGGAAATGAGAGACAATGTAAATTAGAGACAGTGGAAATGTGAGACGTTGGAAATGAGAGACAGTGGAAATGAGAAACAATGGAAACGAGAGACAATGGAAATGAGAGACAGTGGAAATGAGAGACAATGTAAATGAGAGACAATGGAAATGAGAGACAATGGAAATGTGAGACAATGGAAATGAGAACTTAGAGTTCTTAGGCGGGAAATCGGATATTGAACTAATAAGATTGTGGTATCCGCAGATATTATATATATATATATATCTGTGGTGGTGTCCTAAAAATAATGGGTAATTGCAGCAGGACTGATGCAGACCAAAGATCTTATATGAAGCAAGACAGGTCTCAGGGCAGTATAAAAACCGCCTAGGTCATGTAACCTTACATATAGGTCACCAGACCAGGAACTGTGTCACGTGGACAGCAACGCTGACCTCGATGCGTGGCGTGAAAAGGAAGGATTTCTGTAGAAGTGTCGGCAGATATAATTATAGTTCCTGGTTAGTTGCAAACGTGCACGAGTACTTAGAATGCTTAAACAGCAACGTGCTTTCCGTAAGACCGACTGAAACCACTCTGACGGACTAAGCCGTTCTTAAACATTTTTTAGAACATTATAACCTTCGTTCTCGTGCTCATGTATTCGATCTACACTAAAAGAATTTCGTATCAAGGGTCCTATTTAAGCGAATTTCTCCATCTCTATTTCTTGCTTTCATTTAACCTATAGCATACTTATTTATTTATTTAATTCCATTTCTATAGCGCCCCTTCACGGCTCACTACTCAGAGGCGCTCCCGACTGCAGCGTGGACACTGCCTCGGAGTTTCACGCCGAAGTGCCCAAGCAATTGCGGGTGAAGGACTTGCTCAAGGTCCCTATGCGCGACGACTTGAGGGTGGATTCAAACCTCGAACCTTCCGGCTTCAAGCCAACAACGCCACCACTACACCACCGCGCCTCACAAATTGTGCTTGGGTGCGATGTATCGTCCTTGCATTTATAATTTATAATAAAAACAAATATATAGGCTAGAATCCGTTTGAGAATTGTCGAAAACTAACACTGCATGATAGTCAGAGGAGAAAAACGACCATGGGCTACATCAATAGACCATAGGCTACTTTACAACAACTATGCATACATGACATGTACGGTGCCGGGGTAGTTAACTGTACGTAGCACAAGGTCAGTAATAATTAGACAAAAGGACAAAAATATAACCTATGCAATGCTGTATTGTGGTAGGTCAAACTTTTCTAGAATAATTTTAATTATAGATTTATATCTGATTTATGCAGTTTCATCAAAAGCTCGCTATGATAATTATGAGTGGATAGTCATTAATCGGGTCTAACAGTGGCATAGTCATTAATCGGGTCTAACAGTGGCATAGTCAATAATCGGGTCTAACAATGGCATAGTCATTAATCGGATTTAAAAATGGCATAGTCATTAATCGGGTCTAGCACTGGAAAGACAAATGGTTTGATAAAAATGTTGTTTTTAACTGTCGCCAATCTCTAGTGAGCTGAAGGGCATTTCCGTCTACGAGAAGCTCCACCTGTCGTCGGATCGAATTCCGATGCGCAGTCGAGTGAACATCGGTCGTCAGGTGGCCCAGGCGATGGGCTACCTGCACGCGAAGGGCATCACGGCCCAGGTACTCAACTCGAGAAACATCTACCTTGAACCAAAGGTCAAACTGTCGCTGCTGGACCAAGGCATGGCGGAAAGGGAGAACACGAGGTAAGGTATATGTAGATGATGATTATAGGCTTTGTTGGACTTCGGACGAAGGTTGACCGGTGTAACACAGGCAAGGCCGTAGCCAGGATTTGATTTCGGGGGGTGTTTCACCAATTTCCCTGTTGTTTTTTTTAACATTTATCCATTTCGGGGGGTGTTTTCATGGTTTTATTTCATAGTTTTTACATCATGTGCTCGTAAATGCATTATATTATTTTCACATTCTCCATTTCGGGGGGTGTTCAAACACCCAAAACACCCCCCTAGCTACGGCCTTGAACACAGGACAGACTCCAGACAAACCACCTGTTTCAAAGACACTCCCATTTAAACTTCATCAACACAACTGCTTTCTTCCTCTCTTGTCTACCATTACATGGAGCTTATTCCTCATAAGCTATCTTCGGACAACCCCTCTGCCTTGACGCAGCTCTTGTGGATATGCTTTATATAGAGCCACGCATGCACTTAGTTCTTCTGATTCTCTTTGTAATTTTTTATTCAGAATTTTTCGCATTAATCCACTTCCTTCATTGCGGGGGCTTCCTGTCTGCTTTTCAGAGATGTGCTTCCTTTTTTTAAGAGCTCTCCTGTTTTCAGAGTCGTTGGCCTAAATTCTGTTTCATTGGAGGACTTTCTTGAGATTTTAGGCCAATGACTTAATTTCTCAATTGAGCTGTCTTGCTTGGTTTGGAAAATTAAGTTCGTTTAAAAAAAACACGAGAACCGTGAGGCAAATCCCAGAAGGTGGTAATTAAGTGGAACGAAAAATGGAACAGTGGGAAGATAAATGACAGAGAGAACAAAAACTTCGTGCTATAAGTACAGCCGATTATTAAACATGCTAAATTCTTTATCAACCAAAATTTACTGTCGCACTTTTGTAAGCCAACCGACATTTCATAACATATACTTTAAATTATTTATTACAGGCCAAATGAGATCTGCATACCAAGAGGCAATCTTACTTACCTGGCTCCAGAGATTCTACGAGATTTGCGAACTGTGAAGTGCACAACCTCCGCAACGTGCACATACTTATCCACAGTTCACACGGATGTCTTTGCTTTTGGGTCAGTGGCCTATTTAAAGTTTGAACCGTTTGCTAATCATTCCAAATATCAACATGTCATAATTAAATTAAATTTCATTTCGACTACTGACAAACATTCAGCGAGTTCCCACGATAAATTTCGATTTTCGACACGACTGCACAAAGTTTTAAAAAATATCCCCGAACGGGATGAATGTTTCCTTACACAAGACCGACAAAGAATTCAACGTTTGGCTTTGGGCTTTTAGTAGCCTAAGCTCGTCGCCAATGATGGGAAAGGATCGAGCTTGACCAATAGTGGTCCTAACTCGTGGGACAACGAAGTCAAAGAGTTCTGATGAGAAGATGCAGAATGAGAAGAACACATGAAATCCCTGATAAGACAATTCGGTGCAAGACCCAGTTTGTACTTGAGGACCAAAGCAATGTATTCATATTGAATCCTGGCAGAGAGAGAGAGAGCGAGAGAGAGAGAGAGAGAGAGAGAGAGAGAGAGAGAGAGAGAGAGAGAGAGAGAGAGACAGACAGACAGACAGACAGACAGACAGACAGACAGACAGACAGAGAGACAGAGGAAGAGACAGAGAAAGACACACACACACACACACACACCAAGAGAGGCAGTTAGAGAGAGAGAGAGGAAGCCAGCACAGTTGGTTGGGTGCATTTAGAAACGCGAGCAATCAAGTGAGCAGTAACATTTAGAACAGATTGAATAGTGGACTGATGACCATCCCCAACCTCCACCCACCCCTTTCCCCCGCTCCACCCCTCCCCCTCCAATGCGGCTCAGCGCTGTCAATTAGCCGGGTTCTTTGCACTTTAGAGTCTACTTTGGAGCAGTGGTGCATACATTTTGCAGTTTACGACTACAATATAATTATTATTCCTACAATACTCATTCGTAATTTACTATTAAAATGGCTAGGCTATAATTACCGGTATGTGCTTTTTCTGTAGGACTCTACTGTACGAACTGTTCAGTGGCCAGTTTCCATTCCGTGGTCTTCGCTTGGAGGAGATACTTTGGCAGGTCTGCTGTAGCAACAGACAGACGCTGGCCAACATCAGCTGCAATACTGTACTGAAGGTGCGCATCATAAAAGACATTCTCTTACCTATATAATGTATACGTTCTCTGCTGCATGTCATGGTGGTATTCGAGATAGACGCGAAAGGAAGCATTATATTGTTGGTTGTGTTTACTCACTTTACTGTATATTATTTTATGCTTGAGTAGGCTATTATATTTAGCGCTCTTGAACACGCTGGTGCTCTGTGCTTTGCTTTAGCAAATTAGCATATCGTAATTGTAATCGTAATCTCCTAATTTCTAAAACGCCACTCGAAAGACAAGCGCGGGGCACCGGTTTGTTCACGAGCGCTGCGTTGAGTCAAAAGGGTTGTCCGTAACATGGGCGCCCGCACATAGGGGCAAGAGGGGGCACTTGCCCCCTCCTGGAAAGTTGAAACCTATTTTTTAACTGCTACTTTTTGGCTGTTAAAAATTTCTTTGCACTAAAAAAAGCTATATTCATAATAAAAATTATAAAAAAAGTGAATCTAACAAATTTGCATTTAAAAATCTCTATGAAAAATACCCATGTAGCCTATGTTTCACATAATTTCCTGCTTTGCATTTTCAACCTCTTGCAACAAAAAAACTTTAACCGTGACCATCGAGTTTTGCCCCCTCCTGTAAAAATTTCTGCGGGCGCCCATGGTCCGTAAGAGTGGTCCATGGTGGTCCGGGTCGAGTAATAGCAGTGATAGCACTGCTAAAATCTGTAGTTTGCAATTACGATGAGATAATCAACTCCATATGAGATGCGTTTCAAGTGAAGGCTACGTACGTTGTCTTCTGACAAAAGTGATCATAAAATACAGAGTGCACATGCACTTTGTTAATAGTTCCAAGACAGGTATTGTCAGCAAAGCCCTGGCTTTTACTTACATTATGTCAAATCCATTTTTTAAGTATAGTCCTACTCGTTGTGCAGAAGTTAGCTTATAATTGGTGAAAGAATGCTTCTAAGTGCACGAATTGCTCGCAGCATCAGCACGAGACAAAACACTGATTAGGTCTGCATAAATTACTATGCTCCATGTTGGTTGAAAATCCGCTCCTACTATTAGGCCACACAACCTCTACTGCTATGAATCTACTCCTAATATTAAACTATTGTTGCTGTACTTCTAATAATAAACTATTATTGCTGTACTCCTAATAATAAACTATTATTACTATACTCCTAATGATAAACTATTATTTCTATGCTCCTAATAATACACTTTTATTGCTGTGCTACTGTTGCGTCTGCTGTTACAGCTACTCACTATTCTGCTCGTCACTAAAACGAAACCACTACTGTATACCTATGCCTATTATTAGTTCGCAGTGTTCAATATAGATCGATGACGTTTTATATCCCAAAAGACGTCATATTCGTAGATGGGTCAAATCAATTGTAATGGATTTTGTACGACAAGCGACATTTGAAATAGTCGCAGATAATTTGCCCAACAGAATTGCTTTGACGTATACGGCAAATGATGCGGAAAAAACGAGCAATCTGCAGCTGTGATCATCCATGTGTGACCTCAATTCCGTTCACCTATATAAAGACCCATCTGCGTCATTCATTCTTTCGTTCTACGTGCATCCTGGATTTTTTTTAAAGCATGCTGTTGCTCGATTTGTGTCGTGAAGACGCAGCAAGTTGGATGTTGTTGCTAGAGTTCACTGCGTCAGACATATACAGTACAGACACCTGTTTTTCATCATCATTGTTATCGTCGTCATCGTCATCAACATCATCATCGTCGTCGTCACCGTCATCATCATCGTCGTCGTCGTCGTCGTCGTCATCATCATCATCATCATCATCATCATCATCACCACCACCATCATCTTCATCATCATCATCATCATCATCGTCGTCGTAGTCGTCATCGTCATCATCATCATCATCATCATCGTCATTATCATCGTTATCGTCAGCATCGTCATCATCATCATCATCATCATCATTATCATCGTTATCGTCATCGTCATCGTCATCATCATCACCATCACCATCATCATCATCATCTCCCTGGTGCGTTGTATTTCCACGGGACCTTCGCCTGGTGGAGGAAAACATTATCAGATTTAATCCGTTCTTTGCTGTCATTGGCTCACAGGTGTCTGTATGCCTAACACAGCGAGAGTTGCTATAGATCATGCGCTGTATAAATTGACATGTCCATTGTTCAATGCAAGATGACTTTCACCATTCAAGTTGTTTTTGATTGCTTAATATGGCACATCTTGATGACAGCGTAATGATACACGCCCAAAGCACGATACGTGCATGCCTATGGCGTGATGCGCCTATATAGGAAGATGCCTTATACCATGCTATGGAATGATGCATATTTAGTTACAAAAAAGAACAAATTGGTATCTGTCTAAACAATAGCGATTGGGATCCTGAATTGAAAAGTTGCTCATATGGAGATTCGGATCACTGAACCGATCACTAGTAATCATGTCATAATGCATTCCGTTTGAGATTCTGCAATGTATAGCATAATAAATATGATAAAATAATGTTTGGTTTCGTGCAATCAAGTCTTAATTAGTGATTTAGTTCAATTGTCAATTGTCAATTAATATTATTGTTGTCAACGATTTTACTGCTCGCAGGTGTTGATAGACCGCTGCTGGGCCAGCGCACCCGAAGACAGACCGCAGTTTTCAGAAATCAATCAAGAACTACAACAAAAGGTTAGCAATCATTTAGCTGCATAGTAAGATATTCACGTAAAATTTATAGGAAATCAACGGAAGTAGTAGGCTAACTACAGCTATGAGCGCAATCTAGGTCAAGGCACAGAGATCAAGGTGAAAGGTCAACGTTAAAAGGTCATGGTCAAAGATTAAGTTTGGACTGGACTCATAGATGTTGTTAACCTACTACAGCATTTACGGAATTGTCATACAACGAGTTTTCTTTGAAGAGATTCTATAGACAATTAAGGCCCAGGCACCTACGTTCATTGGGGTCCGTTGTTGACCCGCATTGGCCCACTAGTGGCAAATAGCAAGCCTGGTCAGGGCTGTTGTCTAAATTTGCCGCTACAGCGCTGGGCCTATTGACATCTAGGTTAAACTTCGTTCGATTTGTCTCCTTTTAATCGACGCTATCTAAATTTTCAGTCGAAATTTACACTACGGTTACAGTTACAAGTCAAATGATCTGCTGAACATCTATATTACCAGGCATAACCTTTAGGAAGATGTCTGTACCTTTGAAAATACGCCACCCCTATAGCGTTTAGCTGCTATCAGTTTCTCCTGATGCTTAAGACTATAATTATCTTCTTCCGCCTTGGTCTGGGTCGGGAGAACCTCTGAGGAGGAATCTGTAAGGAGTGCTATATAAATTCTTATTGATTGGTTGGTTTATTGACTGATTGAGTGAGAGAGCGATTGATCAATTGATTGATTGATCGATCTCTTGATTAATTGAGTAATTGATTGAATTTTGATTGATTGATTTATTAATTGATCTATCCATTGATTTATTGATCGTTTGATTGATTGATCGATTTGATTGACTGTTGTTTGATTGATCATTGATTGACTGACTGATTGATTGATTGATCGATTGACGGATTGATTGATATATTGGTGGATTGATTGACTGACTCGTGTTTTGTTCTTCTTTTTCTTCTCAGACGGGTCTACACAAACGTCACAGTTCGTCTCAACCGGAGAGACTTGATCGGCAGAACAGCTTTACGGACAAATGCCTTCTATAACAATAATAACAATAATAATAATAACAACAATAATAACAATAATGATAATAATTATGATAATAGTAATAATAATAATTATAATAGACACTTACTTCTTCAAAGGTGGGGAAATAATGTCCCAAGAGTACGAGAAAGAAGATTTCTCTCTTCCTCTTGCAAACCCACAGAATTAATGTATCAGCAAATAATAGACACTATAATAAACACTGCCCATTGGAAACATGCCCATTGGAAACCCCGAAATGGAAGACCGCTCGAAAAAAAATTCTGTCTTTTGACAAACAAAATTTATCTCACCCTAGGCCAACTAATCTTTCTCATACTTATAACTTACTTGGTATTTAGCCTTAGACTTTCCCGTGCAGGTCTGCACATCGGGCAACGCATCTCCTCCACTCGTCCCTGTCCATCGCCAGTTTTTCAGCTTCCTCCCACGACATCTCCATTTCTCCAGACATCTCAAGTCACCTTTGCTTGTGTCCTTACAGTTCTTTTGTGGTCTTCCTCTCTTCCTTCTACTTCCAGCATTCCAGTGCGCCACCTGTTTCTCATGCTACAAGGCTAACAAATCTTTCTCACCCTATAGCACTAAATATCTTACTCATCTGTAGAACACTCAAAGTAGACCCTACCTTGTAGCCTACCTGTCATGGGCGTATTTATGGGAGTAACGAATTCAATCCAAAATAGATAATCTCCGAATTTTTTAACACTATATCCGTATTTTTTTACCGCGCCCATTAGAAACCCCGAAAGGGAAGACCTCTCAAATTTTTTCCTGGCTATGCCCATGGTGCGGAATGCTCTGTAATGGCATCAAATTCCACGATTTTCCCCACTGGGTCAACGTTTACGAGCTACATTTACGAACGACCTATCCCTGTGTGTTGATCCTCACCCTAATATGGTTGCCTTCCTGTTGGCCACCAAAAATACCACTTAAATACTGATTTTAATTGGGATATCAGCTTCCCCACTAATTTCAATGCTCATTTTAATAATGAACTACTGTATAAACAGAGAACGTCCTTGCTGCAAGAGTCACTGCAGCATCTAGTCATTATTTTACTACCAGAAGTTAGGCTTACTAGACTTCCCCAGCTAATTGCTATCAAAACCAGATGGTGGTTTTCGTAAATTGCTCATTTCACAGTAAAACGTTTGCACCTTTTAAAAAAATTGTTGGGCCGCTAAACATAGGGCGGCCCGGCGAAGTCCTGATCCCTCCCCCGCCCTGCAAATGGGTGGGCATACCTAGGACGAAACGCTTACATAAAAAAGTGCTGCAATAACTATTGCTTATAAGGCCATTGACCCCCGCTAACCTATCATCCTACAACAGCAGAGTTCGTAGACTTGATTCAAAGCGATCATAGCAAGGCCCTACCAATCAAAACACTATGGTAAAGTCAAGCAGAAGTCTACAGTTTATCTATTGCAGAAGTCCGTGAATCTTTTGTCCATTACCAATATGCAGAAGTGAGAAGCCCACGACATCGCTTGTCCCGTTGCTTCAGCGGGGATTCTGTTGGAAAAACTGCAGAGAACGCTCAGAACTGCGAAGACGTTGTAGGCTACAACTATATACACTTGAATTATTTATTATAACTCCAGCTTTAATTGACAGTCCTATTTTCCCGTTCATAGACATGATTAGCCTATATTGATGAGTAATTTTATATAATTATTGTGTATATCGAGGTTCGATATTTGTGCCTTAGCGGAAGTTTTAATTGTCTTCGATGATAAACGTAGGCCTGTTGTTGATTGTGCATGATGTGATCTAGCGAATCGCTTACATTCCTGTAATAATAATTATCATAATAGTATAAATAGGAAACGTCTAACCTGTCTTGTTACAAACGGTCGATTTAATCGACTTCTAGCCGTTTTGGTTTACCTTATAAACGTGTGATACGCACAGAAAATAGAGAATAAAAATTGAAAGAGAGATCTCAACTCCAAATATGTCTTTATTTTTTTGTCTTCCGTTGCATCCGTGAAGAAAATTTGGACTGTTCTTCAAAGCAACATCATGTCTTCATGTATTGGCCCTGCTTTATGACACAATATGACACCCAAAGAGACGTGTTTCCTCTAAAGTAGCCTAGCTATACATATAGGCGCCAACGGGCAGCCTAAATATAGTTTGATCGAATAGTAGCAAAAATTACGCTATAATTATGTTACGTATATGGCCTACATAATAAGTAGGCTGTATACGTAGCCTAACATAATTATAGCGTAATTTGTATTATGTTGAAGTTGGTCCCTTAATTTTTTTTAGCACGAACTGCAACGATGCATCATGCAGCATAGAGCATTTTTGTGATTTGGCCCAGTTGTCTGGAATGGGCTCACACAGGAGCTACGTCTACTTGCTGGGGTTATTACTGAAACATTTTTTTATTAAGCTCAAAGCTTTCCTTTTTGCCGTGCTAGAGTCGGGAGCGCTTCTGAGTAGTCCCCTTGAAGAAGCGCTATATAAATTCTTGAATGAATGAATGAATGAAGAAGACGAAGAAAATAGGCTATTACATGTATTAGGCAGGGCTTATTCTAACGTGCAGCTGGACACAAAGTGTGTAGCTGAGAAAGCCATTTGTTCAACTGAAAATTAGATTTTGTGCCGTTACATTGTACTTTTTGTAGACCTAGGTATAATTGCTTGAACCAACAAAAAGTTAGTGGTAAGCAAGTTATATGCATAAACACGATTGTAGCTCAGAGTGAATATCTTTGAAGCGACCTGTAGGGCAGCGGCGCCCGCAGGATTTTTTTCTTGTACGCACAGAAATTTTCGAAGGAGGGGCGAACAGGGAAAAATTTTCGTTAGGTCGCCGAAAAAACTGATGACCTTTTTTTTTTAGTCATCAACCTAGAATTTCCCAAAAACATACCTTTTGGATCATCGCGCTGTACGCACTTACCTACGTACGTACGTCTGCGGGCGCCGCTGCTGTACGCACTTGCGTAAGTGCGTACGCCTGCGGGCGCCGCTGCTGTAGGGTGATATCTATGTTCATGAAAAGAATATTGAAATTGGCGTGAACTTGACCTATAGATATGGCGATTACAAGAAGTTTGAAAGTCAGGGTTCTGCTAAAACATCAAACCTATAGGCAGTGTGAGAACTGTGGAAAAATAACTGGGGGGTTGGCCTATGATAAACTTGGAATTGGGGTGTGAAAACAGAGTTTACTATGGGGCACTAAGAAAGACTGGGGGTTGAAACCTCCAAACCCCCGGCAATTCTCACCCTGAACCTAGGTTGCAGACAGATGAATTTGATATGGCGCCGGTGAATAAGCTAGTCTCCCTGACGGGGCTTTTGTGGGTGCTGAGAAATTCTCGAAGATTTACAATACATTACATTACAATAGGCCTTAAACTGTAGGCCTAGTACTGTAACAGTTGTTCACAGCACAAGACATTAATGCAATCGATGGCGCGCCAGAACCAGCCTGTGGGCCTAGGCGCGAACGTAAGAAAATCAGCCTTGACGGACTATGGTTAGAAGAACTCAAAATTAAACTAGTTGAAGATGTAAGCTAAAGGTGGAATTGAAACATACTAAACAGACTGGAGCAAAATGTGCATAAAATTATCTGCGGATTTGTGTAAAAATTGGGTCCATCAGTCGAAGTCTATAGCGTGTGTATAATATAGTGAAAACGACATCGGATGCCTACGGTCGATGAACTCGGGGATGGCTGGTGATGATGTTGCTGACGACGACGACGACGACGACGACGATGATGATGATGTTGACGCCGATGATAAACTGTGAATTAACTTAGCCTAAATGAGATTCGCAATTGACATTCCAATAGACCTAAAGAATTCATTAGGCTTATATCTATCTATAGGCTAAATACAATAGTCCATAACTAATTAGGCCTATTGGCTTTTCCAATGAATACAATAGCACAATGTTAGGCTATTATAATAGGCTATAATAAGTTTTATAATCAGTGGCGGCGCTAGGGGGGGGCTAGGGGGCTAAGCCCCCCTAAAAAAGGCCATCCATTTTTTCCCCATGTAAAAATAAAAAATTTGGACGATTTACCCCCTTTAGCCCCCCCAAAACTGAAATCCTGGCGCCGCCACTGTTTATAATAATTATATGATTCGCTGTGTGATTAAACATCTATGCCAGAAATTTGGCTGACCAAACTGCCACCACTCACCAGTGATGCCACAGCTGGGTGTTTCCCCTAGACCTGATCAGTGTTTGGCCTTTGTCTAGGTTTCTGGCTTGGGGGGAATCTGGGTTTATTTTTAGCTACTTTACCATTTTGTATTTACAACACATGTATAGGCCTAATTCAATGTAAAATGGTTATATGCTGCTTAATTTTCATTCCACTAATTTTCATTTGAGACTCCACAATCAAGATCTCACTTTATCAATTCTCGAATAATTTATAAGCTGCATATGGTGACGCTGAAGAATAGCGCTCTGCGTAGAAATAAGTGGTTTTGACATCTCATTATAAGCTTAGGCCTAGGTCAGATCACTCGATCATCTCCTTCTTAAACCCTATCGACATTTCTAACATGTATGTAAGTCAGGTCAGGTCAGGTCAGGTCAGGTCAGGTCAGTCCTGTAGGAAGTGGTCTATTTAGTTGTCGCAGAGTAGGCCTATTAATGCTTTAGGTGGTTTAAAACGTTGGATTGTTGATGTACATGTAGTCTATTAAGAAAATTTAGCCTGAAACTTCGAACAAGGGGCCGTCCATAAAGTACGTCACGCTATTTTTGACCATTTGTGACTCCCCCTCTCCCCCTGTCACAAACTGTCACAAATCTCGGACCCCCCCCTAAAGTACGTCACACTTTCGAACAAAAAATTTAAAAACATAACCATTTACCTAACCCTCTAAACCCTAGGATACTATCCCTAATCCCTCTGATAGTGACGTGTGTATCTAAACGCTTTGATAGTGACGGGAAATCAACTTTTATCCCTCCAGGCCGGGTTTTAGACACGCCTGGCCGGGCCGGGTCGGATTTTAGGTACTAAGAACCCAAAAAATATAAAAGAATTTAAAAAGTAAATGTGTGACGTCACACATGGCCTGACCCTCCCCCCTGTCACAAACTGTCACACTTTCTTACACCCCCTCCCCCCTCTGGAGCGTGACGTACTTTATGGACGGCCCCAACTTAAACACTTCGTAAACTTAACCACGCATGTTGTGTGTTTACAATTCTTGTGGACCTGATCTGCTGCGCATGCGCACACGACATAATTATCGATTCAGCTTA
This sequence comes from Lumbricus terrestris, assembly GCA_949752735.1. Taxonomy (NCBI): domain Eukaryota; kingdom Metazoa; phylum Annelida; class Clitellata; order Crassiclitellata; family Lumbricidae; genus Lumbricus; species Lumbricus terrestris. Next base: position 6,732,521 of record OX457039.1, read on the forward strand.
GGCCTACTGTCGATATCCATATAATAATCGTAAGAATTTTCGTTTAATCAACAATCCGGACGACAGACCGCAACCGGTTACAGTGTACAATTATGCAGTTGAAGCAATTTAAAAAAGGAACTCAGATTAGAGAATATATGGCCTACATAAATCTTAACTATAGGGTCTATCAACTGATAAGACAATTAACCTGCAATACATTATAGGCCTACATGGCGCTAATAGCAGCCTACAAATTTAGCACAACCGCCCAATGGGGCTCGAACTCACCAAGGCTGTTTTTAAGAAAATTTTAGAACTGCACAACCCCTTCTTTCCTTTCCCATCCTCCATATTAAATTACTTCCAATCGGATGACAAATGACCTTTTTGATAGTTTTAACTGCACAGAAGTGACAGAACTTGTGACAGAAGTGCTTCTACAGCTGCACAAATCCATTTAGAACTGCACATTTTGTGTACAGCTGCACGTTAAAAAAAGCCCTGGAACTCACTTCCTCTCGCACTCTTGGCCAGCGGATGTCGAGTCTTGATAGCAATAATTATTGATAGGCCTAATTGACACGTTCGAAAGTTAAGCTTATAATTTGTGATTTGACTAAATTGACGAACATTTTGTTAATCCTCATCCGAACAAGCTGAAATCGAACTTAATTTCGACAAAGGGATCTAAAATAGCTTACATAATTAAATCAAAGATATTAGAGTCTCTAGACTAAAGACTAAAGACTCTAATATCTCTGATTAAAATTAATAGTCTGGTTCTTTCTGGTTTAAAAAAAAGGCAATCTGGGTTTATTTCTGAAATCTCAGTGGCAACGCTGCCACTCACCAAAGAAGTTTATTAAGCGAGCGGACGCTGACTGTAAGCGTCAAAATAATAATATATAATTTCTAATGATTAATCAGACACAAACTTAATATTATGTGAAAAGGTTAAGTTTTACATAATTCAGGTTAAATGCAATTTAGTCGAATTTATAGTAAGATTTCAGATTCGTTAGTTTAAAAGTAAATAGTTTTCTTGTTTGTCGTTCATCATCATTATTATTACAGACCCAGTGTAATAATATAAGAATTGTGGAAAAAACAACTGGATACAGAAATTTTCGAAAGGGGGTGGGTGGGTTGGACTGTGATCCACATGGCGTTGGGGTGTGAAAAGCAGACTTCAATACGAAGCTGTTAGAAAGATTGGGGGCTGGGACGGTGGGACCCGCAATTCTCACCCTGTAATTGGGGCTGGGACGGTGGGACCCGCAATTTTCACCCTGTACAGGCCTCAGGCCCTCAGCCCTACCGTCAGAAAATTCAGTGAACTTGGGTATGTCATTACCATTATGCACTTTTTATTGTGAAGTGTAGGCTAGTCCCTGTCGCAATAAATTGTAAGTTGTGAATGAACTTGTGAATTAATGCTTAGGTACATGTATACAGCCTGCCATTGTATACAACTCTTTGTTTCTATAATTATGGTCCATTATTAGGATAGGATAATATTATGCGATATTATTATTATGTAGACCTTTACATGCGTTCGCTAATGAGCTTTAGTGAATTATATAGTCTTGAAACAAGATAGGGCAGTGGTTCCCAGCCGTGGTGCCCAGGCCTAAAATAGGCCTTCATCTCTCAAAGAATTAGCCGAAATGTAGAAAAAAATTGACAATTTTGACAGAATAGAACACAAGTATTTTCTATTACAAATCAGGGGCGAATCCAGGGGCCAATCCGGCCATGCCCCCCATTTAAAAAGTGCATGGGACGTACCCCTCCCTCAAGCCATTAAATTAATGCAGCGGGAGAGAAAATGCAGGACACCAGAGAGGTCATTACTTCGACCAGGATGACTGATGACTAAAAAAAGGTCATCAACTATTTTTGGTGGATGACCAAAGATTTTGGCCCCCCTCGAAAATTTCTGTATCTGCCCTTGCTACAAATTGTATTATATTGACGTCTATAAATAACTTAAACCATTCCATTTTGATTCAATTATAGCAATTTTATATGCTTTTCATCATCATCAACAACCGAGGGACCAATGCCCGTAGGTGCTCGATGCCGTTCTCGTTATTCCACGCCAGGTTTGTCTGTCCAAGGCAGCGTGTGTTAGGTCCTGTAATGGTGCTCCACACCATTCTGATATGTTATCCAGCCATTCCTTGTGTGGTCGTCCTTTCCTGTTGGATCCCTCCATTCTTCCAAGCACAACTGTCTTGATCTTTCTGCTGCTGTCCATCCTGCATATGTGGCCGAAGAGATCTAGCTTCCTGGTTATTATTTTCTGCATAAGGTTGTCTGTGTGGTCTATTCGCCTATACAGTTCTGCGTTTGTTACTTTCTGCATCCATCCAATTCGCAAGATCTTTCTGTAGCACCTTCTCTCGAAAGCGAGTATTCTTCCTTCTGACTCCTTTGTTATTGTCCACGCTTCACACCCGTAAAGCATGCTGCTGAATACGCAGGTTCTTAGCACTTCCAGTTTTAATTTCAGTTGTATAGATTTGCTCTTCCAGACTTTGTCCATTGCACTCAATGCTGCTGATGCTTTCCCAATCCTTACCCGTAGTTCTGCCTTGCTATCTAGGTCGTATGTGTTGACGCACCCTAAGTAGGTGAAATTTTCTACATTTTCCATTTACATTTTTTCTGGAAAATGTAGAAAATTATATGCTTTTAGTCAATTAAATTTTAGCCTTTTGGCCCCTTAATGTCCTTCAACTAGGAAAAAGTGGCCCTCGTGTCCTCCAACTTAGAAAAAGTGACCCCAAAGTCAAAGGGAAGCACTGAGATGGGGCTTACGTTCAGGCGGTCAAAATTGGTTAATGGTGAACTTGCAACAACCCAGTTTGGGTCTGTAGGATATACATGTATGTGGTTTGCCAACAGTGGTCACAGGATTACTATGAAGTTTCCATGTGTGCACATGAACTTTTGAAAGTGAAGTTTACAAAAAAATTCTAACAGACTGCATAGGCCTACATCTAGGTCTACTATATTTTTCATCATACTTTTTAAAACTATGTATTGTAAGCCAATGCAAAGCATACAATGCATTATTATCAGTGAACCACGCATGCCTAGCAGCATAAGCCTCTGTCCTGCTAATTTTCTATGGAGTTGATCCCTTGAGAACAGTTCATGCAGCTATAGGTCTATCTGAGAACATTTCATGCAGGTCTATCTAAGAATTAAATGCACCTCAGAAGAGACAGGCTTGTGACAAACATCTGCTGAGTTGATTAACTTCTAAATTTCAGCATTTGGAGTGAGTCCTTAACAACTGGAAAGAATTACCAAATTACCAAATTATTCACAAATCTCGAGTTTCAGGAAAAGGAGGTGGAGTAGGATTTCTCATAAGGGAGGATATTACTTACGAGCTGCTTGATCTATCAATTTTTAATATGACCCCCAAAACATTTGAGGGAATATTTATTCGTGTGCGGATGAGTAAGGGCAATTGTCTAATTGGAACTATATATAGACCCCCAGGAAATAGTCTGGAAGAGTTCACTCTTGAACTTGAACAGTTATTGTCCAAAATTGCAAATAAGGAGAAACACGTGATAATTATGGGTGACTTTAACATTGACCTGCTTAAAGTTGAGGATCACTTTGGCACTAGTTCCTTTTTCGATAGTATGTCCTCCTATAATCTTCTCCCGACCATAACCAGACCCACAAGAATTACCACTCATTCGTCAACGCTAATTGACAACATTTTCACAAATGCTTGGTCTAATATTATTGAATCTAAGATTGTTGTATCTGATATCTCTGACCATTTGCCTGTCTTAACCTCCTTTGATTTTGAAATGCCTAGCTCTAGGAACTCCTCATTTGAGGAATCCCGAATTATTAACGAAGAAGGAAGGGCTAATTTTAGCAATTATCTTTCTGAAGCAGATTGGACTCCTATTTTTGAAACCTGTCGCTTGAAAGATGCTAACAAAGCATATGACTTGTTTATGAAAGAATATAAAAGAAACTATGATAAGGCGTTTCCAATAAAAACTAATATAAATAAAGGAAAACCCATGCTTAAACAACCCTGGATGACTCCTGGACTTCTCAAATCTAGTAAGAAAAAAGCTAAACTTCATTTAAAATATGTAAAGGTCCCTACCCTTGCCAATAAAAATAAGTTTGTTTCATACAGGAATAAATTTAAAACAATTAGAATGAAGGCTGAAAAGCATTACTATGCTGTTGAATTTACCAAGCGTGTTAATAATTTAAAGAAAACTTGGACCCTCATTCGAAGTATAATTAAAATGGATGAACAACATATTAAAATTGAAGCACTAAAAATCAATGGAATAAGAAATGATGACCCTAAAGTGATGGCTAATACTTTTAATAATCTCTTCTCTGACATCGCTCATACTCTTGCCAAACAAATTCCCGCTCCTAAATCTCCTTTTAACACATACCTTGACCCGCCACTTCCTTATTCTTTTGGCTTGGTTCCTACTTCACCTGAGGAAATAAAAAATTTGAGCCACTTGATCCACGACAGTCACAGCCGTGGCGTTGATGATATCGACCCTCATATTGCTAATTCTTACATTTCTCAAGTCGCAACCCAACTAGCTGAAATAATTAATTGCTCCCTCAATACTGGAGTTGTACCTGATGCTATAAAAATTGCAAAAATAGTCCCTATTTTTAAAAAGGGTGACAGGGAGAACCCTTCTAACTATAGGCCCATATCCATTCTTCCTTTTTTTGCCAAGTATTTTGAAAAAATAATGCATGATAGGCTCAATAAATATGTAGAAAAATCTCATATTATTTTTCCATACCAATATGGCTTTCAATCTGGTCGATCTACTTTTATGCCTTTAATTGATATGTATGATAAAATTTCTAAGGCCTTTGAAAACAATGAATATTCTATTGGTATCTTCTTCGATTTAGCAAAGGCCTTCGATACTGTGAATCATGAGATCCTATTAAAAAAATTAGCTAATTATGGCATCAGAGGCATCCAATTAGCTTGGTTTACCAGTTATCTCGAAAGACGTCTCCAGTGTGTTTCCTGCAATGGAGCTCTCTCAGACTTTAGAGTTGTTAGATATGGTGTGCCCCAAGGTTCTAATCTCGGACCCTTGCTTTTTCTTCTATACATTAATGACTTGCCTAATATATCTCCTACTCTTTCATTCATCTTGTTTGCTGATGATACAAATGTCTTCTACTCTCATAAATCCTACCAGAGTCTAATGCAAACAGTAAACAATGAACTTATCTTCATAGCCGAATGGTTCTCTGCTAATAGACTCTCCTTAAACATTGATAAAACTAACTTTATGCTCTTTCGAACTAATAAAAAAATGTGCCCCCAGAATGAATTGCAACTGTCTATCAATGATACCTCCATAACGCAGGTTAGCTCCACTAAATTTCTTGGTGTGTACATAGATCAACACCTCACATGGAATGCTCATATTAAATATATCTCTGCCAAGGTTGCAAAAAGTGTTGGTATCCTTCGTCGAACTTCCCATATACTCCCCCCACTATCCGTGTTAAATTGTACTACTCATTAATATATCCTTATCTCTCATACTGTAATTTAGTTTGGGCATCTACATATAAATCCAGGGTCAATAAATTAGTACTTCTCCAAAAACGTGCAATACGTATCATAGCTGGAGTTAAGCCTTTTATTCACTCAAGTCCTTTATTTCAATCATTTAATTTATTAAAGTTTCACCAAATAATGACTTTCCAGATAGGAGTCTTTATGTATCGGTTCACCCATGATCTTCTTCCCCTTAACTTTGCAGGGTATTTCCAAAAAGGATCTGAAATTCACTGCTATTCCACCAGGAACTCCTCTCATTATCGAGCCATATCCGCTCGTTTAAACTCAAGAAGATTCCATATTAAATATACTGGACCAGGTATATGGAACTCGTTTCCTAGTCATGTTCAACAAGCTTCCAGTTTACAAAGAGCAAAAACATTACTGCGCAACTACTTGGTTAATGACTGCAAAAATATTTAACCTTGTAGGCACTGATTTTATTTTATTATTATTTGTTGTGTTTGTTTTGCGTTCTTTAGTTAAGTTTACTACATTAATTGTCATCTCATGCTTTTCTTTTAGCCTATTGTTCAATTCATTATGTCAACCGTCTAGCCATCTGTTAAAATTGCATATGTAATTAGGTGTCCCTGTTAGCGGGATATTCATCCCTTAGGGCCTTCCTTGTTACCATCCGATAATGTGAAGCATGTTATACTATGTCTATTGTGTATGTTGATGGTTGGTTACAATAAATGAATTGAATTGAATTGAATTAACCGAAAATTTGGGCATTAAATCTTGACTTTGTGAGGAAGGCAGATAAATTACCTTTATGATCTGTATTAGCATTGACCATGTACACATTGTACAGCCTAGCCTGTTAGCATTGACCATGTACACATTGTCAGCCTGGCCTGTTATCTTTGTCCATGTACACATTGTACAGCCTAGCCTGTTTGCTGAACTTATGTGTGTGTTGAGTCTACTGTGTTTTTTTAGAAGCACATAGGTTTTGAGTGTTGGATCTATGCGCTATAGTCATAGGTAGATCAGTTACCATTTGCTCTTTATGTAGGGTTCTGATTCCTTGTGCTCCTGTAGACTAGTGGCACTTGTGTAAATAGTCTGCTAAGGGCGCTTGTTCCATCAGGCATAGGCCTGTATGAGGTAGGCCTGGTGCCTTTGCATATCATCATATCTCAGAAGTACATGTGCAACTTGAGTCTAATAGATTTACAGAGGCTCTAGGTGCATGGGTCAAGCATTTATGATTTTATATATATACACACAATTGCACATGCATATATATATATATATATATATATATATATATATATATGCATATGTATGTTGTGTTTACACACACACACACACACACACACACGCACATATATATATATATATATATATATATATATATATATATATATATATAAACATACACAGATAAACACATGTGCAGTTGTGCACACACGCACACACATATTATATGTGCTCAATTGCTCATCTATTTATATCTCAAGCCTTTTCTATTAATATGTTTCTGTTTGATGCATTGATTTCTTCAGGTTTCATGTCAACCATTGTAGCACCTGGTAACTAAACACTGAAGAGGTTGTTAAGGGAAGATTATATCCGAATGGTTGGCACAGTTCAGCATGCTGGTTATGTCTACAGGTTAAGTTCAGCATGGCTCAGGTAAGTCATGTAGTCATACTGTAGTCAATAGCCATGTAGTCATGTTCATCCCTGTTTATATGCAAGTCCCATAGTCATCTTGATCTGATTGCTACCCAAGGTCGTAACTAGGGAGTGATTTGGCTGTTTGAAACCCCCCAAATGAAATAATGCTACCACAAAATGATGCATTTACTAACATGATCATGATGTAAGGTCTAGGGGATTTAATTTTGATGCTCTTATTTGTATGGGACATTTCACAATATATTGAATCCTCCAAAACCCTCAGTCAGTTGATTCGGTTGCTTGTCGGCTTGCTCAAGGTCGAGTAAACACCACCCCCCCCTGAAATAAAATCCTGGCTAAGGCCTTGTTACTCCCTCATATTGTGTAATCAAAGTCTGCTATCAGGACCTTTTGCTCGTGCCTCCACTATGCAGTGCCGTGCCATTTCTTGGTGGTAGGACCCTTGACCTGGAATGGCCTGACCTTGATGCTCTTTCTCCCTTTCTGGAACTCCTCAGGCATTTCCTCGCTCATCTTAAGACAGTTTTATTTGCCGTGCTGTGGTTTGGGAGCACCTCTGAGTAGTCCTGTTGAAGAGGCGCTATACAAATGTACTTAATGAATGAATGAATGAATGATGAATGAATGAATGTGTGAGTGAGTGAATGAATGAATGAATGAATGAATGAATGAATGAATGAATGAATGAACGAATGAATGAACCTGTCACAGATCTTTCCATCTATCTGACATACCGGTCTTTCTGAATTTTGCCAACTTCAATAAATTAGTAAGATTTGCATTAATAATAATAATAATAATAATAATAATAATAATAATAATAATAATAATAATAATAATAATAATAATAATAAGACGATTTATATAGCGCCGTAGCTCAGCCGAGGCCGAAGGAAAAGGCACTGTACAAGAGTTCAAAAGTTACTAGCAATTATACGATCGTAGGCCTACTGGTTTCAAAATCTTCACAACTGGAAATAAGCAAATATTTAACCGAAAATAACTTTGACATCTTCTATTAAAATGTATCTGTAGAATTTTGTAAGTAAGTAAGTGATTGAGTTATTCTTCACTGGACCAACCGCTTATTCACCTTTTCATGTATAATTATGCATAAGATTTACTATAGGGCCTCCTCAAGAAAACTTATTTAGAAGGCAAAGGGGCCAATGATAGCCATAGTATGTTGACTTTCATTCAGAAGAAAAAATGACCCTGCCAGGATACAGGTTAAGCTTCGGAATTGGTGTTTATGTTAAAAGGAAGTGAAGCCAAGCCGGCCAGACACCAGCTTACCTGCGATTGCCAAATCATTTTCTGTGAGGCCAGGAACTGCTCTGTCTCCATTCATCTGCTCCACTGTTGACGATTTTAAGGTGAGATGGTGTTCAGTAGCTTCACGGTGATTTGATAATTATTTAAAGTATATTTCCCCATGTCTGGTTTCCTCCGAACTGTCTTTGTCCTATTTCCAGTTACGGTTAATTTTATTTTTTTTAAAATTGCATTGATGAATATTTCACCTCATGCATTCAGTAATGCTCTGATACGCGGCCAACGCTAATTTACTTTATGTTCGTAGCATATTGTATGTAAAAATTTATATAGCACCTTTAGTAGCATAGACTTTTGGAGGTGCTCTCAACACAGAAGGCCTCCCTCAAGGGAAAAATGTCTTGAGAGAGCGAGATGCTGCGGGGAAGAGCCCAGACATGAGCTTAGCCTTTAGAAGAGGGGCAGACTTTTCCATGAGGGACCTATCACAGCAATATCATGCATCTTGGATATATATATTTGAAGTGGTAATGTCATGTATATAGATGACTTGTTTGACACTAATATTTTAGTAATTTTATTCAACTTGTGATTTAATTTGTGCGTTTTATTACCAATTATTACTTCGATGCATTATTTTGATGTTCTATGTCCCATTGTGCATTTGCAAGTGGAACAGTAAAGGGAATAGTTACTTATTTTAGGAGTAGCACTATTTGATAGACTGCCTGTTTATTCGCTAATGAGCAACGGTCTGCTGGGCTGTTAACGAGAAGGTTGGGAGTTGAAATCTCCATAAGGACAAAACTTGTTTCAATGTTTCTGCTTCAGCTGCACCCTTAGTCAACTCAGCTATATTGAGGAAGTATATAACAAAGTTACCAATTTTAAAAGACAAACAAATTCCTGTTGTAGAATGAACACAGAATTCTGCACGAGAAAGTATTTAACAAAGTTACCAATTTTAAAAGACAATTAAACAAATTCATGTTGTAGAATGAACACAGAATTCTGCACGAGAAAGTATTCCCTCAACTTTCCGAGCTGTGCCTCTTGCGTAAGATGCACTTTTCGCCCGTCGATCTCGGACGGGACCGTAGTCTGAAGAGCCAGGAGAACTCACTTGGCATGCTTTGTCTGAGCCTTGACTACGTCACGAAATGTGCTCCATTCTTTCTCTGTCTTCTGGGAGAGCGATACGGAGCCTTCCGTGACCCGACGCATCCACAGCTGTCCAGTTCTTCAATGCATCTGGATGTGGACGAGGATGGGGTAGAGAATCGGTCGTGGCTTGACAAGAACCTCCGGGTGAGTGTGACTAGAGGACTGGTACTGCATGGGCCGAGATGATATAAGCGCCTTTATGTTTGTTTGTATGTGCACTTGTTATAGCGCCCCTTCAAGCTCGTCTACTCAGAGGCGCTCCCGAATGCAGAGCGGACACTGCATCGGAGTTTCACGCCGAAGCGCTGAGCAATTGCGAGTGAAGGACTTGCCCAAGGTCCCTACGCGGCAACTTGAGGTGGATTCGAACCTTGAACCTTCCGGCTTCAAGGCAACGACGCCACCACTACACCACTGCGCCCCACTATAGGTTAAAGTAAGGCACTATATAAATGTTCATATTATACATACGATGATTTACTGAGGATTGGATAGTAAATTTAGGTAGAGTTTATGTCTTTCCTATTTTGCATGCTTTTGTCAGTGATCAGTGATGGGGTGACTGGAGCATCTGAACTGATAACCTGAACACTACAATGTAATGAAGTGTAAATCTTCAAGAACTTTTTAAAATGCCCACAAAAGCCCACGTCAGAGAGACCAGCTTATCACCTGCGCTTTATCAGATCGTCAAATCCTCAATAGCCAAACTGCCTTGTTCGTTCTGGTGCCAGGTCAAAATCCGGGGAGGTCAAGCTGGTGAGGAGTTTGTTAAACTTTCATGATATAGTTTATTTGAAGAGTACACAAAGGTACTAGAGCAATACCCTATTAACTTGTTGCCAAGCCTCTCAAAGCGGATGTTGAAGACCATATAGTGTTCAGCCATTATTTTGTATCTTCTGTTATATGAATTAACGTATTAACATTGTAAGTGTGCCAGCCGAGTCTTAGAGCTGTAATATATAAAAATTTTCAACTGACTCATTGTCCTGCATTAATTTATGTTTAATTTATGATTTAGTTTGTATTCCTTATAGAGTCTAAAATTATATGTTTATGCTGGTGTGACATACAAGTCAATAAGCAAGTGAAATCACATAAATTTTACGCAGTTGCTTATTCCAACTAACGAATTTGTGTGTTCATTCGTGCTTACTAACTAACATACTGTTTCTGATAAATAATTGATAGAATCACATTACCCAAAATTCTGTGTTTGCATTTGATAGTTTGCCGCATCATCTGGCTACAAATGGCTGCTGGACGACACGCATCAATACTACAGCCGAACAGAGCTTACAATCAGACACGCTGTCTTCTCCACGGATGACTCACCTGCCTCCGAAGCCACCCAGCACTTCTCTTTCTTCTATTTCCGTCAACCGGACCATCTGGAGTTGCTCGAGTCCAGCCTGCAGCATCTGAGTTCAGACGAGAGAAACAAAAAACTGGCAATATATAAATCAGAGTCAGAGTTTGCTGCTTCGTGTGTCGAAGAGCTGAAGTTGAACATCGTCAAGAAAGGTTTATCCGTACGTTACTTTGGCACCGCAGAGCAGTTAGCGACATTTACGCTGGATGACTGGAAGTCTGTTATCGACTTCTTGTATCCTCCCTTGGACAGCAGAACTATTAGTAAGTTGTATTATTGCATTGTACTTTTGTCGGTTGTCTTCTTTTTGTTATGCCATTTTATTGCTTCCTACTCTACATACTGGGCCTTGTATAGTGGCCCTTTTGTGGAGTCAACGACCACTTTGGGTTATATTTATTTTTATTACGTAAATTTCGTATGTGCGCCAGGTCTCACTGAAATGTGAATCTCAGGCGTTACCAGCTTATATTATTTTCACTGACTTCAGCTACTTGTTTATTATTGCTCTGAATAAACCGAATAAATAAATAATACAAAATAATAATGTGATCCTTCTATGTTTTTTTATACTATGATTTTTTATACTGTGATTAACTCCAAAATCTGCACTAGCCTGTGGCAGATATATAATTAAAATCTTTTGATGCATTTGCAAACTTCTTCTGTGGCGCTGCATCAATAATTGTTCTTCGTGATCAAGCCTTTCGGTTCCTAATGAATGAATTTCCTTGGTTGCCTGGAGCCCTGGACCTACGTAAAATTATCAAACTCTATCTCTGCCCGTCCTGCTCAACAGCTTATACCACTTTATCGTAAACTTAAGACTTGACGTTTCAAATTCTATTGGATGCCTCTCTGTATTTTGCCGATTATAAAATAGTTTAATTAAATTTTCTGACGAAATCCTTGTCTCTACCTTGGAGTCTGATTGACAATACACAGCACATGTATTGAAACAACACTTTTATCCGGTTTCCTTTTTGAACCCCTTATCCTCCCTTCACGGAACCACAGAGTTCCACATAACACATTTTTGGAAACACTGTCTTACATGCCTTGACCACATGATCAGCACCCAGTTCAAATTTTCTCTGTGTTGTCAGGTGTGTCAGTTTTATGTAATTTTTTCACAGGTTTCGAGTGGTTTTCTGAGGAGATTGAACTGAATCTCTTTTCCACGACACGTCGGGAATTGTTTGTACATACCAGTAGCTCAGATGCCATCTTGCGCAAGCTCACAGACTTTGCCCTCGATCGGATTGTAAACTTTAAGTCTTCGGGCATCAGTTCGACAAAAACAGCTCTCGCCAGAAAGATTTTAACAAGTTTCTACAATACCGGTACTGCGTCAGAAAAAATGTTAGTGGGTGATTTTACTGAATGAAATCAGTTTCGTTTTGTCACATACTGGAATTTTGTAATGCACCTTTGAAGAATCATCTGAGAGGTGCTATTTATCGCAATTAGTGGTATTTTGTAAGTCTAATTAGTACTTGGAAAATAGAACTAGCTATGTATGTGTTTGTTAACATGTTAGTTAAGAATTGTTTTTTAGCGCCTTTTTTCTCATGCTTTATTATTGACTTGCATATTCGTCCATCTCTTGAGTAAAACCGTAATGTACTCAAGGCGTCAACTGCACTGCGTAATTTTCAAGAAAATTAATAATCTCTTTTTCATTATTATTATTATTATTACTATTAATTTTTATTATTATTTTTATTGTCATCATCATCATCATTATCATCATTATTATTATTATTATCATTATTATTATTATTATCATTATTATTATTATTATCGTTATCGTTATTACTATTACTATTCCTTGTTCAAATTTCTGATCATCTTGAATAAATTTCTCTAAAGCAAATGTGTTGTTTCTTTCAGACATGACGAAGGTCAAGGTCGAGAGGAATCTTTGTTCCTGTTGGTTGGAAGCAGAGGATGTGGAAAGTCGTCTCTGCTTTCCACTTGGGCGGATTCCTTCCGTCGTTCCTCTCCTCCAGTCATCATCTTTGAGCATTACGTCGACTGCACGGAGAACAGCACAAACGTTGTCGCGATGATGAGACGATGCATTGCACATCTGAGAAGTACGAAGCACTACATGCCAGGCACAGGTATATCATGCTCCAATAGATTCATTTCATTGGTAATAATAATAATAATAATAATGATGATGATAATAATAGTAATAATAATGGTAATAATAATAATAATAATAATAATATTAATAATAGTAATAATAATAATAGTAACTTTGAGTTGCCACCGAAAGACGATAAAAACTTTATTCCAAGAGCCCTCTATAAGAGCCTTCTCAACAAATGACTGTGTAACCCGTAGAACTTCCTTTCTATGTAACTGAATTGCGGTCTTGTCAACCTGTTTTTTTCACATTAAACGAATATATATATATATATAATAGTAATAATAATAATAGTAATAATAATAGTAATAATAATGATAATATTTTTTTCTTAAGGAAACGTTTGCAAACGCACTGCGTTGTACATGTACAAGTTATGCAGTGATCTTAATTAACATAAATCTTAACTACTAACAGAACAGACAGCCTGCAATGCATGGCGCTAATAGCAACCTACAAAGCATGTCCGCCCTAGGGGGGGCATGATCTCAGTACCTCTCACTCTCCATGCCAGCGTGTTATTCAATGCGCTACCCGGCCCCTGACCTGCTGATTTTTAACAATAAATTAACCTTTTTAGATATAGGATGACATCAAACGTTATGTGGGGCACTCCAGGTCAAATCAGCCCAATTTTGAATAACATTTTGTGTAATCATCTCCCATTTTTATGAAATTTGGTAAGCTGGTAGAACCCAATTTGAGAAACTCTCAGAATGAAAGTTTAAGATTTTTTGGTCAGCCGGCTTCCGAGATATGGCTCGTTGAGCCTTGATTCTTAGAGTTTCTCCTTGGGTTCTACTACCTTGGTAAGTTTCATCAAAGTCGGGGATGGTTAATGGTTATGCTGGATCACTGTGTTGATTTGACCTGAACTACCCCATAAGAATACGGTAGGGTCTATTCTTTAATTGACCAACTGCTATCCGCATTTTTGTGTACAGAAATGGTAATAAACATACGTTATCCAATCAGTTGATCAAGACAATAAAATATTCTAAAATGACGCATAATTAATATCTTAAAAACTCGAAAACTAGCGCATGGCTTAGTTACAAGACCTGTGTGATTTTGGGAAGTTTGTTTTTTATTTGGTTTACAAAAGCAAATGAGCTTTTCTTTTTAAAATATGGTTGCCATTGACTTGGGCTTTGGTGATGTAAATCAATTATTTTATTTAATTAATTAATTATTTGTCTAACATTATTACTTTTCTAAATGTTTTCCTTAAGTATGTGATGCATGATTGTGGTCGTTGGTGTAATGTTGTTAGACACAGATGTAATTCGGCTGCAAAAGACCGCTTCTATGGCACGACATCACTATGGACCCATTCCTTGATATGTCTCCAAAATACCGTACAGAGTTCTATTGTATCGTATGGCATAGGGAGCATTTATCGGGCTCAGCAAAAGCCTTTCAGAAGTGCTCCCAGTGCGATCGACCCCGAGAGAGAAGGCAGGGTTTGAGGCGAGAGAAAGATGAGGAAAGACTACAGGAGAGAAAGGTGCGGTAAAACTGACGGTGGAAGTTCATTCCATGGAGACTTTTGAGAAGGACCTAAAGCATCTGGGTTGAACCACGGCAGTTCTGATACAGGGATGAAAGATAATGCATCTTGATTGATTGATTGATTGATTGACTGATTGATTGATTGGTGCGTCAGTTCATATTATTTGGTTGATATCTTGTCACAGAACATAGTGGCTGGATTCCAGATTTTGTGAGTACAACGAATAGTTGGCCTAAATGTGATTATGGTTTTTGTTGTTGCAGATTACGGTTTGAACATGGAAGATCTGATACAGAGATGAAAGATAATGCATCTTGATTGATTGATTAATTGATTGGTTGGTTGATTGATTGATTGATTGATTGATTGATTGATTGGTGGGTCAGTTCATATTATAGTAGGCCTAAAAGTGATGTGATTATGGTTTTGTTGTTGTTGCAGATTATGGTTTGAACATGGAAGATCTGGATGAGTACAAGACAATAAGAGAGGAGTTCCATGCGGTCATCCGCTCTGAAGGCTGCGTTCTCGTGGTTGACAACATTGATGAACTGTGCAGGCGTAGCGACACATCTGACCAAATGGTAGGTGCACCTCAGATAGGATGCCATTTGATATGGCCCTAATAAATGGATGAGTGGGTGGATGGATGGACGGGTGGATGGATGGATGGATAGCTGAATGATGGGATGAATGTATGGGATCTACATTCATTCGTTCATTCATTTCAAGAATTTATGTAGCACCCCTTTAAGAAGCCGACTCAGAGGCACTCCCAGACCAACCACAATGATACAGGAGCCTGTAAAATTCTAGTGCCAGGCGTATCTCCAACGGGAGACCAATATTGCAGACATGTACCAATTAATTATCAATATTTAATTTTATATTGATTGTGAGGTTCGGACTCAAATGTTTTATGTATCAGATATTGTGTGTTGAGCTTAACCTTTTTCTGGTTATTTTGAACTCCTGTATACATGTGACCTTAATCTGCCACACTGAATTTTGATATTATTTTGACAACAGTCGTTAATTATTGATGATGTGCAAACTGTGCTTGAGAAAACCCTTTGTTTCTTTAGGTTTGCACTTACATTGAGCGTACAATTAACTGACCTAATGATGAAATATCAATACTATTGATAACAATGCGGGAATGAATCAGAAGTTTTCCAAAGAATATATATATAATTATATATTGTCTTCAAACTGATCTTCTTCAAACTTTGTAACAGCCAAAGTCATTGTGAAAAAATTACTGTTATGTTATTTTAAACCAAACGATAAATTATAGTGAATAGTAATTCATCCGCTAGCTGACCATAGAAAACTTGCTTTAGCATTCGATTGATAATTAATAATAATTATTGTTAATTAATAATAATTATTGTTAATTAATAATAAATAGACGACGTTGATTTTTACGGTGTTCAGGTTAAGGATCTGAACTGGCTCCCATTC
Organism: Lumbricus terrestris; assembly: GCA_949752735.1. NCBI lineage: Eukaryota > Metazoa > Annelida > Clitellata > Crassiclitellata > Lumbricidae > Lumbricus > Lumbricus terrestris. The sequence continues at coordinate 6,748,716 of OX457039.1, forward strand.
CCTCTTCCTCCAACAATCACCGTGATTGCCAGCTGCACGAAAACCGACGCCGCTTATCGCTCGCTCTCCGATCGCTCAGACGTCCGAGTCGTCTCCCTCCCTTCCGTCGACGACATCAATTCTCGTCGAGCAATGCTCACGAAGAGCACCGAGCTCAACGGGAAGATGCTCGATCGTGGAGATTGGGAGTTGGTGATCGGTGGCAGTCTTGCGGATCGTCCGTTGTATCTGGCGTTGGTCGGTGGTGAGATGAGAGCATTTGTTGCGTCGGAGAGGATGCTGAGCTGCCTGAGATGCTGCAACGAGGCGCCGTCCATCTGCGACTTGTGGGGTCACATCGTGCGAAGGTGGACGGATGAGTACAGCTGGGACGTTGATGGACAGGCTAACTCAGGTTCGAAACTTGGGAATCGGGAAATCGATTCACATTTGTGTAGAAAATTAGACAGCGAGTCCAGGGCTTAAAGTGTGCCTGGACGGTCATGGACGGCGTCCATGCACTTATTTTAAAATCTGAACGCCGTCCTGCCACTTATTGGCCAGCACTGACTGGAAAGGTAAGAGGCGTCCAGGCACTTCTTTTGGAAAGATAAGGGGCGTCCAGGCACTTATTTTTCCACCTTTAAGCACTGAGCGAGTCCTACCTTGCCGGAGATTTTTGGAGAACACTGAACCATGATGGGACGTGGTGGTGTAGTGATAAGTTCATCGCCTTGTGACCGACGGGTCGCAGGTTCGAATCTACCTCAAGCCACTGCGTAGCGACCTTGGACATGTTGCTCACCCACAATAATTGTCGGTGAGGAAGGCAGTTTAGTGCAGCAAAATATAGCATAGGACCCTGATTGTGGTAGCAATTGACTGTGTGTCTTTGTTCGTATTTAACGGTTGTACTGTTATGTGTTGCGTGAAAATGCCACACTCATTTCCTAGCTGATGGCCACATTTATTTTCCATTTGGCATTGGATATTCTGGACCGTGAGCGTTCTAGACATGCTGGCATTTGATTTTATGAGAAAGTTAATGAAAAATTCACCAATTGCTAAATTAAAAGTTGATTGATTGATTGATTGAATGAATGATTGATTGAATGATTGATTGGTTGATTGATTGGTTGATTGATTGAATGATTGATTGATTGGTGGGTCAGTTCATATTATTTGGTTGATGTCTTGTCACAGAACATAGTGGCTGGATTCCAGATACACTTCGGCTGATATCAACTTCTCGCGATGGTCTATTGCAGTCGGAACTTCTCGCAATTCTGTCTGAACTGGGTTTCACTGGACCTCGGACCATCTCGGCATTCGATTGGCAGCGGTTCCGGTTGGCTGCATCCAACGTCCTGGTCCAGACATCCGCTGGTCTGATCCGATTCATGCATAACCATGTGAAAGAGGCAACAGATTTCGTGCTGTTTGGTACGTCATGAAGTGTCTCCATCAAATTGCCGATCTTTCGTCGTTGGCAATTATAAATTGTTGCCAAATTTTTATTTGAATGTGGTGCAGGAGAGTTTTTAGAAGAATTGAATTTGACCACATAAATTCTTGACATAATTGGGACGTAGTTTTTCGGATTGGTTGAATTGTACTCATTGTTCATTTAACCCTTTACCCGTTAATTTTTAAATTTTAAGCCCATTTTGGGCGGATATTCTCGGGGCAAATGGGTAAAGGATTAATTGGTAAAAAGTTTTATTATACTAGATAAACTAAAAAAACCCAGTGAAATGTTGAAATCCAGGTTGCGTTACTCCATTTTGTGGATACCGGAAGGCGGAAAGGACTCCGCTCAAAGACAGTGGTTCGGAAACGCGGGAATGTCGCTTGCCTTCCAAACGTATCTATCATCGTCACATAGCCAACTACTTTGTCAAGCGGCCATTTGGCACACGCCAAGCGGATGAATTGCCTTGGCAGTTTAGCAAGATCCAGGATTACGAGATGCTGGCTGAACTACTTTCTGATCACAAGTAGGTGAAAAAAATGGATTAGTGGTCAGTATGTGTGCTACTCACAGTTTAACTTGTGGCTGTGTCTAGATAATTTTACTCTACTTGCGCTCACACTATTGAAATTTTTTCATATCTGAACATTTTATAGAACGTCTCTCGCAGCATAGACTATTGAGAGGCTCTTTCGGCACCAAAGCCCCAGGGAAAAGAGACGTCTTGAGAAAGTGAGAGGATGTGGGGAAGCCCAGGCATGAGTTTAGCCCGTAGAAGAGGGGAAAGCCATTCCATGTGGAGGGGCCTATCACAGCATATGCCCGGTTTTGAGCGAAGGCACGCACATCCGAACATGAGGAATAAAGAGTTCAGTATGGTTGAAATGAGCTACAAAATGCATGCACAGGCTGTACAAGTGTACATGGATACAGTGGTGAGGAAGGGGACATGGTTGTTGTATGCTGAGGCTCAGACAATGTAGTTGCTGAAACACCTTAATAAACCATAGACTGGGTAAATGTTGTTAGCTTAAAAGGCTGATCTCCTTGTAGTCGTTTGCACTGAATAAATTCATTTATATTAGGATAATAGTATTTAAGTAGAAACATCAACTGATTCAACTCAAGAAATTAACAAGAAGCAAAAGCGATTTTTATCGATATTAATATAATTGCTGGTGATTTTTGTTCATTTCTGTTATTTATTTACCACTGTGTCATATTTATATAACTAGAACTTGTTTGCAATGCCAAATTTTGGAAAGCACTGCATTGCATGCTCTAAATGAATTAATTAATGACAAATCAGTACTCTATTATGCTAAACAGTTTGGGACTTGCGCACGTCCATAAATCGTCATCTCTAAATTTCTAAGGTGCCACTTGAAAGCCAAGAGCAGGGCACCAGCTTATTCACAAGCGCTGTGTCTAGTCAGAATGGTTGTCCAAAAGAGTGGTCTGAAGGAGACTGTAGTCCAGGGGTTCTCAAACTGTGGTACGCGTACCCCCGGGGGTACGCCAGGCGCCGTTAGGGGGTACGCGAAAAATTCCAGAAATATATAACTTTTCTTTGAGTTATATAGACGTTGTGTCCATCTTTCTAGACTTTCTTTGATCAGCATTGATTTTAACGTTGCAACATATAACAGCATCGTCATTTATTTATTTCACAACATATATTTAGACTCGCTCACTTTACTGTGCATGCAACATATTTATTGTTAGGCTAATTACTATTATTTTGAAACAAATAATGTATAAATTGTTGAAAGAACCAAAGTCAGAAATTCTCAGTCCATAACTCTATATCTATGGCTCAAACATCGGGGAACTGAATTGGCCTAAGGATTAATTTCTAGTCAAGTTTTAAATGTTGTGAACTTGTGATTTCTTTCAGAACGTCATATCTGGGTGAAGCTGATTTTAAAACTATTCTTGCTATCAAAAAGCAAACATGGGGTAAATTTGCGTTTGAAATTGACAGATATTTAACCAGATATTGCTAATTTAAACAAGCCCACAGCACTATAGGTTGCTCTTTCTTACAGGGTTATGGGCCAATTTTCCTTTTAAATTTGTTGATAAGATTATATAATTCAAACTAAATTTCTCCCTATAGGTCTATATATACGTCTCTAATAAGCGATGTCACGAATGATTAAATGGACGTTTAGTTGTCACTGCAAGGGGACATCGCAATGGCATTTTGTTTTTGATCTGACTTTGTTGGGGGTACGCCATTATTCGATTTGTTTACTTGGGGTACAATAAAAATAAAGTTTGAGAACCCCTGCTGTAGTCCATATGAAATGATGACTTCGATGATTACTTGAAGAAATGGAAATTTTTTCGATGATTTTTTATTTTCTGACGGCGTATCATTTTGTATTTAGCCTACTTCGTCCATCAATGTTGGCTGTCATACTTTGTTGGTTATTTTGATTGTCATTTTGATTGTTATTCTGATTGTCATTTTGATTGTCATTTTGAATGTCATTTTGATTGTCATTTTGTTTGTCATTTATTTCATTTTGATTGTCATTTTGATTGTCATTTTGATTGTCATTTTGATTGTCACTTTGATTGTCATTTTGATTGTCATTTTGATTGTTACTTTGATTGTCATTTTGATTGTCATTTTGATTGTCATTTTGATTGTCACTTTGATTGTCATTTTGATTGTCATTTTGATTGTCATTTTGATTGCTATTTTTGGCAGAATATTTCTGGAGATGTATGGCAAGGGTTCTAAGTCACATAGAGCATCTGAAATTCTTGGCTATTGGAAGACTCTGTTGAAAGCTGGTTTCAATGCGGGGGCCATGTACCAAGACGAACTCGGCAAAATTTATTCTGAATATTTAGCCGTTAAACATACAATTCTCCTGGACCCTAAAGTGAGTCTATTTCCTTTAAAAATAATCCTTTTTAATCCTGTTTCATTGCTTTCATCAGAAAATGAATTGAATTGCTGATGCAATTTAATTCATTTTCTGCGTTGCACGAGTTTAAAAATATCTCTGAACATGATCAACGTATACAAATAAAAGACTTGATAATTGATGCAGATAATAAATTCTATTATTTAGTCATAATTGATGTTATTTATGATGATACCTTCTCAGCCTGATGGATGCAGCTCAATATTAATAGGTTGTCCTCTGCTAGGTCTGGTGACTATTCCTTCTGTTGCGTGGAAACCATCTTCCCGACCATATGAAGGTCGTGACATTTCTGGAGACACTTAAACCATAGCTCAAGACTGATCTTTTAAAGGAATCACATGACTGCCATTTACCCCCATTTTGACTCCACCACTGGTTGCACTCTGCCAGTGCCAGTCCCAATCATTAGATAAAGGAGGAGGGCATCGCTAATGGTATTTGTTACCACACAGTGACCTTAAACTGCAACTACCACCATTGACCCTTTTAACTCATGTTACAGTGCCTAGTCTTCCTTCAGCCTTGCCTGTGCTATTTTGCTAGAGCTATACAAATCTCCTCTTTCTTCTTTTCTCCATATTTGTTATAGTTCTCACTTGTTGCAGTTGTGTGTCAATTAAAAATGATATTCTCTGTTTATTCAATCAATCAGAATTTATATAGCCCCCTTCAAGAACCCTGACATGAAACACAGTTTGATTACAAGTCATAGTATGAACAGTTGATCACAGATTATATTATTAGTGGAGTTGAGAGTTTAACTGTTTGGCAGCCAGGAAAGGCATCGTTGCATCCTACTACTCATTTTACTTGGCATTCCATGATTGCTTGTGAAAATTGTGCGAGCCGTGAGTCACACTTTGATCTTTGCAGATGAAGCCAAGCGCTTTCACTCAACAATACTGCAAGCTTTGCATCTGCGTAGGAGAGTTGCTGATGCTGTTGGGCTGTCATGGTGATGCGAGAGAGGCCCTGATGCACGGAATTCATCATCTCAATAAGGTACGGCAACAATTGAGCAACAATTACTTTTTCATCAATCCTACTTCTATTCAAAATAACAATTAGTTTTCATCCTGAAGTCCAACTCCAATTTAAGTAAAAACCTTTTCATCAATCCAACTTCTATTTAAGCAAGAAGTTATTTCATCGCTCCGACCTCTATTTTGCAGAAATTTTTCCCTTTGATCCATCTTGTTTTCGACCAACGATAGTGGCGAATGATTTAGAACGCTGAAAGCGATAGATTACCGTTGGTGATCTGTTGGACCATATCTTTCTGTTTGCTTTCTCTATGTTTTTTATGCTTGCACGCTGCACAGGCCGACGCACACTGCACTCCTCTGGCCACGGTGACTTAATGGTCCCTTTCGCCTGCTCTGCGACAATGCAGAGCCGATCATTCTCTGTGGTTGGTCCAACAACCTGGAACGGCTTCCCTTGACTGCGACACCTCCCAAACTGTTCTAAGTTTCACCATCTGTTGACAACCGCCTTTCTTTGCATGGCCTGGGCCGGGAGCACCTCTGAGTAGAGATCTTGAAGGGGCACTATATTATTATTATTATTATTGACTTTTTATATAGCGCACCTTCAAGGTAAACTACTCAGAAGCACTCACAGTCCAACAACGGCTAAATAAGGCAGTTTTTAAGTGAGAAAGAAACATAGTGGTGTGACCTCTAGGCACCAGGCACAGAGCAACAGGTCTGATTGATTGATTGACTGATTGATTGACTGATTGACTCACTGATTGATTGATTGATTGGCTGATTGATTGAACTGCTTGTAGGTAATGCCTCTGAGTAAGTCACAGCTGATTCTCCTCAGTCGACTTCAGGCTTTCGTAGGCAACGTCTTTGCGAGATGTGAGGATGGTCACGAACAATCGGAAGCCGTTAAGTGGTACGAACAATCAGCTGCGACCATCGAAGGTCTCCTCAACAATGTCTTGTGGAACAATCAACGAAGGAACTTGCTAGAAGCAAAAGGTGAGTAAGATCAGTGGCGTCTCTTGTATCTTTTGCTATGAATTGTGGTTATGCTGCATTCCAGTTAGGTTGAAATAATAAACAAAGATCATAAGTCTGTACAGACGTAGAATAGAATTATTATTATTATTGCTATATTACATAATTATATAGACTATGAAGTTTTAGATTCATGTGCATAAATATGTGGTTAGTGCTCAAATATTTAATTCGTGGGTTTGTTGATGCAACATTTTCACCATCATATTAAACACTGGTAATGGTTAGTATAGCTGCCTTTGGTAGAGGGCTGGAATAAATGAGTGATTTACCATACCTTAGTTTTTTTCATACCTGTAGCAAACTCACATCAAAATTATATATCAGTCAAACCTAATCTTGATTTGTTTTGCAAATGATCTGAACATGCATATAAAACCTTCAATAAATTAGTTAATTAGGTAACAGGCAGTGTTCTGTTCCCATGTGAAGTTTTGAATAAACAAAAGTTGTATTGAATTGAATTGTAGGTTGTCTGCTGGTTTGCCTGGGAAATGCAAGAACTGAGGAAGGCAATTTAGTGGCAGCAGAAGCATTGTTGAATTCCGCCAGACGTTGCATGCTACAAACGAAGAGCATAGTGGGCAAAGCTCTGGTCGCCTACAGCGTCGGACTACTACAGTACGTTGTTGTTTGAATGTTCGCCCAAACTACTTAACTGCAAGTTTTGGGAGTGTCTTACACTTTAGCACTGCGCTTTCTCAGTGACCAGCCCCGATGCTGGACCTGTTTTTTTTCACCCTATGAGTGGCTGACTCAGTTTACTCCTTCAAATCAGGACTTCTGACTTGTTTATTTTGTAAGACCAGTCGAGCTGCTAGTTGTGTGTGAGGTGCTCGTGTAATGGCATGACTGTGTTACAGCGCAATAGAAATTGTCATTATTATTGTTATTATTATTATTATTATTATTATTGTTATTATTATTGACAACATGCTATATTGGTTCCCAGTGTCTTTCAGTATGCTCTTGTCAGGTCTGTTTACCTGTACTTCTTTAACTGTGAATTTTAATGTTTTACATAGTGTTGCTCAAGTGCGAAGAAAATCAGACTTGCTCTTACTGATGTGATGTTTAATGTCAAGTGCTTAACACTTATTATTTATAAATAATCAGATACAATACAATACAACACTCAGTGGCGTCTACCAATGGGGGGGTTGGGAGAACGTTCTCCCACGGTTTCTGAAAGTGGGGGGTTTGACGTTTTTCGGGTGTAAATAGGGGGGGTTGGTGAATTTCTATTAAATAAAGGCCTGGAATACGAAAATTATTATTTGTGCATCATTTATGTATCGGAAAACATTATTACCTTGGACTAACGAACCCACGGTTCGCTTGATGTGACTTATATTTGGTAGGGAGCAGGACAACTCATAGACATCAGTGTCAGTCAGGTCCCTGGCATACAAGGGTGGAACACACCCATTCGGGATTGACCTCTCATCGCTAATCACGTTTAGGCCTACTGACGGAGCCAAACCGAAGCCCCACCCTTGGCAAGTGATGAAAGCAACAAAATTAATGGTTGCGACGGTCGCGCGGCAAGAATCAAACGACCCGTTTGACACTTGCTGTGCACGTGTAGCCTACCCCAGTCTTCGGACAGTGGTCCCTTCTATAAAAGTAGCCTAATGAAGCTATAACAGATGTTTCACATTAGATTCCCAGCCAGCATATCGCTGAAATGGATAAGAGCAGCTCTGATGTAAAACAGAGTCTTTCCATGCTATAGAGATGCAGCCATAAGTGCAGGAAGCTAGATGGTAGTCATTATACAATATACACGTAGGCCTACCTGGCTCTACCATAGACAACCGAATTTGACTGTTTCTGTGTTATAAGTTTTTCTTATTTCGCGAAGAGTTGCATCGACATCAGCAGGAGTTGTCAACAGCTAAAGGTCTGCCTACACAGAGAGTTTCTGTGGAGAATTCGAATTATTAGCTTTCAGCTTCTACATGTAAGCGCATGGACGGAGATTTAAAGGGGTGGCGGAGATGCCTATATCGCCCCAATGTTTCAGAAATATTTCATAAATATCATTATAATTTACTACAGTGTTATTCATTGAGCTTATTTATCTATAACGAAAATTCGTCTAAGATGGCAACTTAAAAGCTGCCATCACAGTTTGCAAATTAAAAAAATTAAGCGTTGGGAACGACATTTATTGAAGTCTTGAACCACATCTCTGAGCACTGAGATCATGACAGCTTAAAATGCTACGTACGGCAGCAATGTGCAAATCCAAAAATTGTATGCAATTGGGAGGCGACACTCTAAGGTCTCAAACCATGGCTAGGCTAGTAGGCCTATCAGTATGGAAAAATGAGTACCGGTAATTTTATTAAGACGACACCTTAAAATGCTGCCATTGCATTGTGGAAATTCAAAAAGTTTCTAATGAGCCTCTGAAAAAGTACAGCTATTTTGTTAAGACGGCACCTTAAAATGCTGCCATTGCAATGTGGAAATTCACGAAGTTTCTATAATGAGTCACTGAAGCAGTACAGCTATTTTGTTAAGATGACACCTTAAAATGCTGCCATTGCAATGTGGAAATTCAAAAAGTTTCTAATGGGTCTCTGAAAAAGTACAGCTATATTGTTAAGACGACACCTTAAAATGCTGCCATTGCATTGTGGAAATTCAATAAGTTTCTAATGGGCCACTGAAAAAGTACAGCTTTTATGTTAAGACGACTCCTTAAAATGCTGCCATTGCAATGTGCAAATTCAAAAAGTTTCTGATGGGGAGGGGCGCATCCCCTCCCCATACCCCTGCCCCTCACAGTGCAACGCGCATCACGAGCGTCCTTCGGACGCTCAATAATGTCTTCCCCCCCTAGAAACCTCAATTTCCCCCCCCAGAGGAGACTAGATTAAACACTGTGCGTACGTAACATATGAACAAATTCCCATACAATTGTTTTAAGTCGGCGAAAATGGGGGGGTTTGTTCTCCCACTCCAAGTGGGACGCCACTGACAACACTAGACAGTTACATCAGTTGGCAAAGCAAAGCAATTACAAGAAGTTTGTATTTGTCCACTGCCAACTCGAGATCTGATGAGCAGTAAATGAGCACCTCTCCTATGTTCAACTACAGATCTGTGGAACGTGGTTACTTAGTACTAGTGTTTCCCCGTAGTAATTGGCTAGTATAATGGATAACGCTCTCTCTCTTGAAGTGCTTATGATACGCAGTTTGAATCCCGTAGGGACCCTGGATTTAACTCTTCCTTCATTTCCTTTGGTGGCAGCTAAAGTACATAGAGCATGTGTCTGGTATGGCTGCAACCTTGTTATTTATGTCTTAGACTGTGAACTGAATTCTTCTGAATTGTTTGAATTGCATAAGTTGTAGATGATTGTAATCATGCTGTGTTGTGACAATTTGAAAAATAGACAAAGATTATTTTTTATTATTAACAGCGTTGGAATGACTTTCCAATATGTGAGAGAACTTTATGTTGGGTCACAATGTTTTTGCAGAATGCTTCAAAAAGATTTCGACCAATCTGAGGAATCACTTCGGTCAGCTCTGCACGTACTCAAGTCCTACCACGGCAAGTCGCACCCAAATGTCGCGAGAATTTACAGTGAACTGGGCACCTTGGCTGCAAACACAGAAAACAGTGAAGGGTAGGAATAGGCCTACTCTTGTGGGGAGAGAAATGGTTTTAGAACACTTTCTGCATTATCTCATTGTCTCTACATTATTTCTACATTATTTTTTATCATTTAGGCAAAATGACAAAGAAAAAATATCACACATACACAAACACACACAAACACATACATACATACACACATAATTACGAAGTGTTCTCTTCCTTTCACAATAGCTGCTCTGGGGTAAATTTATGAGGGGGAGGGGTTTCGGGTAATGATAATTATAAGACATTGGCACGAAGAGTGCCTGGAAAATGGAAATGCCAACAGTCCACTCAGCCTTCCATTCGGCAGATGGCGTTGGTAAACTGAGTATTAGGACGTGATGGACGCCTTGCTTGGCTGCCAGACAGTTAAATTTGACTCTTGTAATAACTTGTGATCGTCCGTTCATACTATGAATTGTAATCACATTGCAGTGTGTCAGTTTGGCATTAAATTGAAGATGATTAATATTTTGCTATTATTATTGTTATTATTAGTATTATTATTATTATAATTTTTTTGGTGTCCGAGGTATAATTATATGATCCATCAGGCTTTAAAGACAATAAATACTAAAAGCTGTGTTATTATAATTAGTACGTGTTTTATTTCAGATTTGACGTTAGCAAGGCAGAAGGATTTTATCGTACAGCCATCAAGTTGAACGAAGAATGCTTTGGATCTTGCCATGTGCTTGTTGCAAACGACCTCTTCTCTCTTGGTAAATTATCTTTTACCCTGGTGGCTTTTGGATTAAATAAAATTATTGTTTAAAGGTATAACAGTTAAACTAAAACACAAAAAATTTCTGTAGCTCTATAATAATAGTCTTTTAGAGAAACACGATCCTTAGTTTGGAAAAGTATTTTTGTTGAAGCAGAAATATAATCAAAGGCTTTCTAGAAGACACATTTTCAAACCTCCCTAGTTGTGTTGTAGACTGGCATGGGAAGGTTGGGACGCCGAAATGGCTCACATGACATTAGCAGTTACTCGTACATATTGCATGACTTCACTGTGCTTTCCATTGTTATGATCCCAGCATCAAGTTGTCGTGGTGATGATAAACAAATCGGATTACTGCAACACACCGCATGCAGTTCCACGCTAAATTTAATTGATAAAATTTTACTATTGCGACTTACAAGATTAAATAGCATGTGAACTGATGACGCTTGAACTCTTCCGTTCTTCTAAGGTATTCTGCTGTGGTGCAATGGGAACGATTCACAGAAGGATGAAGCACACGAGATGGTAAAGAGAGCATCTGACATTTGCATGCTAAAACTAGGTCAGCCGGTCAAATTCAAATCTTGTTAGACTCACAATAATCACAATGTTGATGCATTGTCGTCAGAAAACATGCATTACCCTACAGCATGTAAATTTATGAGGTGTCGTTGTTTTTCTTTCTCCAGTGCAGTCCTGTGAGCAGCTTGTCGCTAATGTTACCCAGATGAGCCTTAGATATCTTACAAATATTAGGGGTGCTTTATCAAGTTTTTCTGTTTGATTGAGATGTCTGCTGTTTGACTGAATATCTTCATTTATTATTTTTATATTCATTCATTTATTCTAGGGAGTTATAGCTATAGTCTAACGCCCTTCAAGAAATCTACTACTCAGAGGTGCTCCCAGCCCAGCCACGGCGAAAGAAAAGAATTGAGAGATTTATGAACAAAGTTTGACAGGTCAGATGTAATAAATGCAGCTCTGAAGGGAGGTCATTTCAGATGGATGGCCCTACAACCAAGAAAGCTCGGCATATGAACGTGTTAAATGTGTTAATCTTAAAAGGTGTTTTTGCTGCTGCATAGCCACATGTGTTAAGTTACCATCTTACTGCTTAGTATTAATAGGTGACCCTAATTAACCCTAATTTGTTTACTTTTCCTCTCCATATGCCTCCGATATCTGGGAATATTGTACTAGGCTTGTAAAGTGTATCGTTCTTGAACTGGGATAAAAAAATGATGAGATGAGATTTCAGTATGGGGTCAGCCATGAAGGAGTTACAAAATTTTTACCTACTTTACCTGCTATGGGGGTAAGGTACTTTGATTGATTCAAGAATAGTGCCCACCGTAACTGTAACTCAATGGAAGCTCTGTAATTAATAATCCTGCTGTTTCCAGCACAGCAGTTTCTAATTAGATCCAACACACTACAAATTATTTGCTGTCTGACTAAAGTGGGTGCCTAAGCACAGCTGTGCAAAAATAACTGCATAACTGCAAAAATAACTCAACCAAACTTAGATGGGGAATTTTGGGGATGGTAAACCTCCTTGTCTACATTATTATGTGACCACTACACTCATTTCTCTTTGGATAACGCCTTCAGCACAAATACTCAATCGACCCAGATTTTAATCTAGAATGTTTTAATATACATGTATGCTCTGTATATGTATACATGTATTATATATACGATGTGCCTGTGGAAGCCAGCATTCGCACTATGGCATGCAATGTCACTCATGCCTTGAAGCATTCTTGCAGAGGTCGATTGACAAAGTGTACATGTAGTTGCATTTGTAGGCCTAGTTCTAACTAAACTGCAATCTTATCCTGATTCTGATTCTTCTCCTCACTTCCCTCGTATTTCAACTCTAAACATCACCCACCTTAGCCGTCCATCTATCTGCCTGCCTGCCTCTCCGGACTTGACCTGCTGCCTATCGATTTTGTTTTGATTAAGCGCCTGTGAATAAGCTGGTTCCCGCAACTTGGCTTTTGTGGGTGCTGTAGAAGTCTCGAGATTACGATTACAATGACTTGAGTGCCTCTGAGTAGGTTTCTTGAAATTGTATACTAGTCATCTTGTTTGCCTTTGGTATTTTCATCCATGTCTTTGCAATACATTCAATTACACATCTTTCACATTCCTGGTTACAACACATTTTAGGAGCCGACCACTCGATGACGAGGAAAATACGCGATGTGCTAACCGGCCAGGAGGTCGAGTCGGCGACTCTACAGCTACAAGCGCTCGATGAAAATGCCACGCTCGTTCAAAGGAAGAGCTTTCCACCAAATACAGGAAAGAGCAAAGTACGCTGTAAACATAAGACGCCACTATGTAAAACTTCGGCGAAGCAAACTCAGCTTCCAGTCATTGACAGTTTTTCCGAGGATGGATTGCAGCCAAGCGTCTTAGAAGTTAGTGAAGTGTTTGAGGTTGATTCTGAGACGACCCCTCCAAAACAGGTTGGATTTGTCCCACCAATACCACGATCAAGACACTCCAAAGACGACAACTCCATGTCAGTTGCAAACTCACGAGATTTAGACGACAAAACGTGCTACATAGCGGAAAAAATAATACGTTGGTCGGCTAGAAATCATCATATGTATCGCGCCACTGATGCGGCTCGGATGCAAAAATCTCCAGTGGTCTGCACTCGATGCAAAGAAATAAAGAATTGCGATTCCAGACAAAAGCATTGTACATCGCCAGGAACGCATCGACATATTTCATGTTTCGATTACAACGAAAATGTCCCGAGAAGCATCATGAGTGGTCCGTGCTCGGCCATCAACAGCCTGCTGAACAAGAAACAATTCAGTCTGCCAACCCCAGGATCGCTACACTGACGTATTACACCTTAGGCTACTGTTATTATTATTAAAACCTGCCAAAGCAAAGAATCTCCAGTTAATGTAGAAAATAATGCATACAGGACACTTATATTGCGGAGGACTGTTTATTCTCGTTTCATCAACAGCGAGTATGTTGGGTTTTCTTATAGACTTCAAAGCTTTGGCGCAGTCTACCTTTTAATAGTAGTCAATGTTTCCTTTTTATGCTCTATGCTTGCTGTTGAATATTTGTACCTTTTGCCTGACAAAATTTCTGGAATTTCATTGAAATGTTGTATTTATTCAGTATTTAGTCTTCTGTGACAAATCTTCAGATTCAATACTAAAAGAAACAATCAGTAACTCGTCTTAATTGTCTGGAACTGCTTGCTCAGCAGTTTAAAGCTTTCAGTTACAGAACAAAACATACACTTACTAAACACACAAGACTGCAACCAAGTGTTCAACACTTTAACAATGAGCTGCTTTGGTTTCCCAATCACTTTTAGTACATTGTTTAATCTACACATCTATGGGGGGAGGGAAAGTTCCACCTCAGGAATGACAATCACCCCAGAAAAAATCGAGGTGTTGTATACGTATATATGTAACATCCCACCCCCCAGAAAAGCATATATAGCCTATGCAACATTTCCTCCCCAAAAAATTTGACAGGTTTATACATGTGAAATTTTCCCGTCAATTCTGACTAAAAGAAAAAGTCGTTAGAAGAAAAAGAATAGAATTTACAGAACAAAATGTACACGCATTTTGGCAGAAATTTGTACGAAACGACTTTGGAAAAAGGTCATCACTTTTTTTGGGAGGTAAGACACATTTTGTTGGAGTTAATTTTGGTTAGACTAAAAAACCCTCGGAAAATTTCTAGTCCAAAGGCACCATCAGTTTCTGGCCGAGTGGTTGTTGTTCGCCCAAAACATTTTTCATTTTTCGCGCCCTCCCACAGAAACTTAAATTCCCCCAAAGCAGGGTGACTACATTAAACACTGCCTTTAATACACTCTAGTCTTCAAAGTGTTCGAACAGCTTTCTTCACGTGTAAGTACTGTTGCAGTCACATGAGTCCATGTATTGGAATCCTAAAACCAGTTCATACAAATTTCAACTTCATTGTAACTATAGCGACTCTGGACGTACCAGCCGTAGATTTTGCACACTTGCTGTCTTCGCGGTAAGATTAATTTTACAATGCAGACAATAATTTCACAATAATTACAGCTAAACCATGCGCTGAAAAATTACAGACGAGATGGAACGTTTCAGAGGTGGTTTATGACGCTTCATTATCAGTTGTGCGTCTCCCCTTTTTTAATTATCAGAAGTAGTGGGAACGTCCGACAAGGTGTAAAGACGGGAGAATGACGTTGAGAAGAAGGGCAGCAAAGGCACTCGGTTAGTCGCACGGTCACAGCTGTACAGAATCGAACATGCCTTGGATGGCTAGCAGCTCTTGCCGGTTCTCTTGTTCGTCCACAGCTTTTAACTGCAAACCAAACATTTCAATTGTAGTTTAAATTGCAGACGAACGTCCAATTTAAGAACTTCTGTGCTATGTAAAATTGTACATGGCTACATGCCACTGCAAACATGTATGTGTGTGTTTGTTTGTATGTGACTTGTTATAGCGCCCCTTCAAGCTCCCTACTCAGAGGCGCTCCCGACTACAGAGCGGACACTGCATCGGAGTTTCACGCCAAAGCGCTGAGCAATTGCGAGTGAAGGACTTGCCCAAGGTCCCTACGAGGCGACTTGAGGTGGATCGAACCTGCAACCCTTCGGCTGCAAGGTGACGACCATACTCACTACACCATCGCGCCCCACGTGTGCATGTGTGTGAATTCGATAACTGAATTACGTTAAGCCTCATATTAAGTACCACTGGTGCAAAGTGACACTAGCATAAAATTTATCATTAATCAATCAACCAAGAACCATTCTTCCACGAAATTTCCATGCATGCCCTTTAAAGACAAGTTCAGCTAACCAACCATTCAATTTCATTGTTCATTTTAAAAATTGATAGAGCGCTCCCTTCAAGAAACTTACTCCCAGGCAAAAGCAAGCCAGTAATTCTTTGGCAATACACATGTCTAATGCCAAGCATGGGAGTGTTGTTTGTCAAGCCATGTCAACCATTCAATTTCATTGTTCATTTTAAAAATTGATAGAGCGCTCCCTTCAAGAAACTTACTCCCAGGCAAAAGCAAGCCAGTAATTCTTTGGCAATACACATGTCTAATGCCAAGCATGGGAGTGTTGTTTGTCAAGCCATAAGACCCATATACAAATAAATAAAGGTAATCAAATTATACCAGATAATCATCAACCACTAAGTGATTTTGTCGACAAGGTTGTGTATGAAAGAAGCGAAAGTATTGCGTTATATGGCCGACCAAAATTTCAAATTTTATTTACAAATTCACAATTCCGCAAGCAATTACAACGGCATCAAAGATGAACTAACACTTTCTCGTACCATATACTTCTCGCTGATTTTTTCCCATGCTGCCCTGGCATATTCTGAGTTTTCTTTCTTCGCCCTACTAGTGGTTGCTTTCTGTGCAAGATAGTTAGCAGACTGAAACGTTCAAAACAGAAAAGTCAGTCTTTGGATTTGCAAGACAAACTGCAGGACACACGTGTAATGAAAAAACGTTAGTACAGTTGTATTGCTTGTATTCATTGCACAATTTACCCATCATGCACTGCATTTTACATTATCTTGTTTCAACTGACATGTAAGAAAGAAAAGAAATATGTAATAACCTTTGTAGTATGATTACAATTCATAGTATGAATGGATGATCACAAGTTATTACAGGAGTTGAATTAAACTGTCGGCGGCCAACATGACGTTTTACTCAATTTACCAACGCCATCTGCCGAATTTAACGTTGAGTAGACCTTTGGGAGGGTAGTGGGAAGCAATCACACATCCGTGGATCTTCGTACCAGTGTTTACCATTACCATAAACCCTCCCCAGTACTGTAGGATACTCCAAAACATGGAATAGGATCTCACTGGTGGAATACCCGGATGCTACCAAATTTTTTTGGGGAAAGAATGCGCACTTTAATTGGCTCGTCGATTTGTGGGTGAATTGTATTCAAGTCCATTTCTGTGATGTTTGACAAGACAATTGCTTGGATATTTCTTGTTTTGAATAATGAACCTGATACATGCGATTTTTGTTGGCATTTCAGACTATGAGCTACATAGGCTGCAACGCATCCAAAATTCTTTAGCTCGGGTTGTGCTGCGTGTCCCACTACGATCAAGTTCTTCAGTTTTACTTCATCAGCTGCATTGGTTTCCTGTCGAGTACAGGATTAAATTTAAATTGGCCTGTTTAACCTACAAATCCCTCTCTACCAGAACACCTCCCTACCTTCAGTCACTGCTTACTCCTTACATTCCTTCTCGTTGCCTGAGATCATCAAGCATGGGTCTTTTAGCAGAGCCTCGATGCAGAACTGTTATGGGCTCGCGTGCATTCCATGCCTCTGCTCCCAAAGAATGGAATCTACTTCCACTCTCTCTTCGTTGCTCAAATTCACTCCCTACCTTCAAAAAACGGCTCAAAACTCACTATTTCTCTTTGGCTTTCAAGCACATGGACCTTTAACTGCATCTTCCTCTGGCGGCTAACTATCCGCGCCTCAGATTCACACTTTGGTGTGACCTTGCGCGCGTAATAAATTTATGTAATTTAATAATAATAATAATACATAAATATTTTTAACTAAATGTTATGGACTCTGGTATGATCTAAATAAACGTCAGTGCAGCGAAACGTCCTATAATGTACAGCAAATGATGGATGCGCCGCCGTCTTTCGACTTACCAGGTAAAACCCAAACAGAGCGCGCATGTTGTTCGAATTCAACTTCATGGCTTGGGCAAAGTATTTGCGAGCATGTTCCATGTTCTCGGTGCCACTTTGAGTGTATTTAATCTATAAATAAAGGTTCAATGCATAATAATATTGCATATGCTTTCTTGTCAGTAATCTCAAAAGAGCTCAACTTATACAGCTTTGATCATATCAGTGTGCTAATAAAAAAAGAAGCTTAATTGAGCTTTAATTGATAAAAAACCGAATATAGTATTGACTGAATTTTTCTGCCAGGCATCCATATAGAAGGAAAAGAGAAAGTTGGAATACCCAATGCCTATTTTGCTGTCTTAGATGCGCATCAAAACTTTTTTATCAACAAAGGTACCGAGTCTGCAGACTACAGAATCTCAAGCTGACATCTATACTTCCATTGTAATAATACATAAAGCATCAATGTGCACACACTTCCAGAAGTCAACTTAGAAAGAGCAACCAGCAGCAACAGACGAGTTTTTTGCTCGTTTCTGAATGCTACGAGAACTTACAGAACACAGAAAATTGGTCAGAGAATTGAAAACTGGCAATGGCAACGCCACAAAAAACCACATATCTCTGCCACAGCATAATATTACTCCATTTCTATCAATGGACAACTTAAATTGAATGAAATAGCGAAGAATTCCGATAGATAAAAGCTGATGAGATAAGAGATTACATGTATAGAACATAGAACAAACTTCTGCGTATTTCTGGTGTAGGATGTGGTTGTAGGGATTGGCGAGTAGCAGCTCCTCCATGCAGAACGCAGCCTTTGAGTAGTCCATCTCGTGTAAGTACAGATCACATAACTCCAGCCACGCTTCAAAATCACTCATATACCTAAAACACGTATTTTGACTTTTATTAGGATTTCATCTTAATAATAAAAATAAAATACTAATAATTAATAATAAGATACTAATAATTAATAATAAAAATTTAATTATACTAATAATAAAATGTTGCTATGTATCAGTAGGCATCAGCTAGCAATGCAAAGCAACAGTGAATATTTTCATTATCTCGAGACCACTTTTTTCTCTCTTGGTCTCTTGCATTGGGAGCGCCTCTGATTACTGTCACTGAGAGAGAGAGAGGCGCTATATAAATTTATAGACACAATACAACACAACACAATGACGGATTTGCTGATGGTGTCTTTTCACAGTGACCATCTTAGGGCAAGCCTGAGCCAATTGCTGATGTCTTGCAAGTCGAGTATAAAGTGACTTCCATATCACAGATCATCAAAATAGACATGAGTAGCAAGAGTGATGTGGTCAAGCTCCTTCGCAGAACTTAATGAGCTATTCAATATAAGTTACTTTTACTCTATTGTGCACAATAAATGTGATAGCTGCACCAAGCCAAATAAAAGAGTGCACACCATTCAAATTACAAAAATACAAGTGTTTAATACTAAAAATATGAGCACAAATATCACTAATATGATATTTTCCTGAAGTAATTCAAATGCAATATTTAGTAATATCATTTTAATATAACAAGCATACTGACCATATTCCCAAAGTAATTAAAATTTAAGTATTGATATCAATAAATAATAATATCCTTAGTAAACTATATTTTTCTCTCTCAAGAAGATGAATATGATCCTACAAGGCGTAAAAACTGCAGAAGTTTTCTTGACATTGGAGATGCTAAGGATTTAAATAGTAATTTAAAAAACGAAGAGATTAACAGAAATATAAGCACAAGTTTTGACTCTGACTCATTGGGAATCTGTACATGGGACAAAAGGTCAGAGTCAGAATAGAAGGAGAATATTCCGAACCGGGACAAATTGGTAGAGGAGTGCGGCAGGGGTGTCCGTAGTCACCATTACTGTTCAATATATACATAGAAGAGCTAATAAGAGAGGCAATAGATGGAACAGAAGAAGGAATTAAAGTAGGAGGAAAACTGTTAAGAGCTTTAAGGTTTGCGGATGATCAAGCGATGCTGGCAGGAAACGAAAAGGATCTGCAACGAATGATGGATCGGCTAAATGCGACATCAGAAGATTACAACATGAAAATTAACATCAAAAAGACAAAAGTTATGAAGATCAGTAAGGACAAGGAAACAACTATATGTATCAAAATAAATGGAGAGGAAATTGAGCAGGTGAAGGAATTCTGCTACTTGGGAAGCCTAATATCAAGCGACGCCAAATGTCATAAAGAGATAAAGAGAAGGATAGCAATGGGTAAAGAGGCATTCTTAAAACGGAAAGAATTGCTAAGAGGAGGGCTAAATAGGAATCTTAAGAAAAGAATGGTCAAAACATTGATATGGAGTGTGACGTTATATGGCGCAGAGACATGGACAATGAGAAAGGAAGACACCAAGCGGTTGGAAGCGTTTGAAATGTGGGTATGGAGAAAGATGGAGAAAATTAGTTGGACAAGGCATGTTACGAACGAGGAAGTGCTGACAATGGTAGAAGAGAAAGGATCTCGGCTAGAGGTAATAAAGTCAAGACAAAAGAATTGGGTAGGACATTTGCTGCGAGGAAACTCACTACAGAAAGAAATAATTGAAGGAAGATTGGAGGGGAAAAGATGCAGAGGAAGACCTAGACAGAAACTGCTGGACGGGATAATGGAAAAGGGCTACAGAGAACTTAAAGACATGGCACAACAGCGGGAAATATGGAGACATTGGACGTTCGGACCTGCCACTGGGCAGAGAACCTAAAGAAGAAGCACAAGTTTTAGTCCACTCACTGTTGTAGATAGTGGTTCAATTCTTCGATTGCCTTAACAATCTTGTTCTGTGCTCTGTATATTGCAACTTTGCGTTTTCGGACTAGCTGCAATTTCAAATTTACATCCATCACATAATAACTCCGATTAGAACTGAAGAAACTCTTTACAAAAATGTTACGAAGTCTAGGCTGACATGTTGTTAGTTGTTTGTTTCAATTGGAAGCACCCTTTGACCCGCATTCGGCCCTTTCTGCTGCATAAGGTATAATTTCTGTTTCGCTAATAAATTGCTAAAATATTTCTGGTATTTATATTATTGGTATTGGCCACATGGTATGCAACAGGCTCCACTGCCTACATGTCTTATGCCTAGGGCTTGTTCACATGTGTTTTATTACAGCCTTAAAACCAAGGTTAAGTCGGGAGCGCTACAGAGTAGTAACCTTGAAGAGGTGTTATCTCAATTTTCCAAAATGAATGAATGAATGAATTTATACTTACAGAATTTGTTTCTTCGTCTTTCAACACCTTATTGTAAAATTCTAAAGCTTTGTCGTAACTAAAAAGTTCAACAAAAACATTTAGTTTGACAACCTCCAAAATTTTCACAGATCACAAAACTTTGAACATGTTAATTTAAGCTGAAAAAATCATACTCAAAATCGTTTCGCTTTCCTCTCTTTATAGATGACAGAATGAACCGACATTAACCATACACTATTGAAATTTATTTTTTATAAAAACAACAGTGATAAAGCTTCGTTCTGTTCTAATTTTTGGGGCAAAATATGGCCGTCGTACATGCAAGTGATCTACCTTTGTCTGTACAACGTGACTAAAGCATAATATTAGCAAAAACCCTTGGGGTTACTTTTTTTGGGTTCACAATGCCGATGCCCAACCCGATTAATATAATGACAAAGAAAGTTCTAGCAAACCTACTCTCCAGATGACTCGTACATTAATCCTTGGAGATATCTGACTCGCATGCTGTCAGGAAATTGATTGAGAAGAAATCCAAAGCATTGCTGAAACACACAAAACAAAACATAAATGAGAAAATTAATTAAGCTAGTGAAACTATAAACAAATTCCATTTTCAATACGTCCATGCACCTGTAGCGTAAAACACACATCACATGACAAATACGAAATGTGTGTAGCGAACAGTAATTAAAGCAAAATCAGCAAATCCTTGGATAAACATCTTCTAATTTGATTTAATCTTAATACTGGGCCAACACTTGACTCATTCTGTAACAGCTGCACAGGTCACAGTCACCATGGTAATGGTAACTCAGCCACACTGGTCAGTCATCATGATCTGTTAGTCATAAGTCATGACCATGCTGCAATTTTAAACAGATAGGCAAAAAGTTATATCACTTCATCCTCTCTGATAGTCTTTCCTCATCTTTCTCTCGCCATAAATCCTGCTTTTTTCTCTCAGGGGTCGTATGCACTGGGACTCCTCTGGGAGCACTTCTGAAAGGCTCTCCCTGCGACAAGCGCTTTACAAATGGTCAAATACAGTACAATACAACAAGATAAGAAAACAATCTGCAAGAGAAATTTCCAAAATGGTCCTACATCGATGTTCAAAGACACGCAAGAGTGTTCGAAGACAAGCAAGAGTTAAACATAACCACAAATAGAAACCCAGCTTAGAAGTTTACCCAGAAGAGATCAGTCACCTAAGTCAGTCATGAGGCAGCCATGTTTTTTAAAGTGCTAGCGACATCATTTTTACAAGTTAAAGAGAAATTGCAAAATTTGCTGGAAACACTGATAGTAAAATCCCAGGTAGAAGATTGCGGCATTTTTACTTGGTCAGGAAGAAAGAAAAACGATTTAGGGGTGCTCCAAACATCCAGCCAATAATTGCCCGGTAAATTTATAAATAAATTGTCATGAAGCGACACCATATTTTAGAGTTTCATAATAGATTACAGAATTTATAAGCAGGCATACATATTTGTCATAACCTGAACTTTATTTGTATATGACGCAAAATTATACTAAAAAAAACCGCCATGTGCGTACGCTAAAAACTGATAAACTCATCCTACCTGTGCAATATCATCCCTTCCACAGTCGCAAGCCGCTATGCACACCTGCTCATATACAACCCACACTAAAAAATAACAATAGGAACATGGTTATTTGCAAATGACTATAGACTTAAAGAACAATTCTTTTTGCATGATAACACTCAAATTCATAACAGCAAAAACTTAATCTGCACAGAATAATTCACATGGAAGTTTTTTAAGCACAAAATGCGATAATTTTGTTTAGTGACAGCAGAACCGGAATTAATGACTCTGTGTGAACATATTATTTGCACGCATTGTGTGCATTCTTGCTTGCAAGCATCATTGAAAGAACAATTGTACATGCAGGGGGTGGGGTGGGGCTGGGTGGAAAGGCGAGATGAGCCAAAATATCACCAGCAATGCCAGTTACGAACGCATTTATCCCAATCCTTGCAATCAGACAGAAGCCACCAGGACCACACCATCCCTCAACCTGCAGGTGGGGTGAAAAACCGCAATTTCCTGGCAATTCCAGGTACAGAAGTTAGCATATATCCATTAGCTGGATGGTAAACCATAGCCCATTACATAGAAAAAACAGGAAGGACAAAATGAGAAGTTTTATAGATCTGTGTAAGCAAGTATTAGATAGATACTGAACCCATTTACAAAGAATGCAGTTTGGTGGCAACATTTATGCAGTTATTCTAACCCTCATTTCCGAGTTTGTAGTTGAAGTCACAGAGAACATTTTCCCAGAGTTCCACAACTTCATCACTACATCGCTTCTGCTCTTCTCGAATCTTCTTCAGGCGATCTTTCGCCTCTGACAAAATGCAAAAACAACCCTCATTCACTCACAAGTTTAAAAGATGTATTAGTTTGCAGTTACAAACGTAATCATTAGTTCAAATTACAGACTTTGTATTTTTAGAATAAAGGTCCCCACCTTTTCTACTGTCTAATTGTCCTTACCAACCTCACTACTTGTCTTCAGACGCTGGGGCAAAAATAGATTCTAGTAGATTGTAAATAACAAACAATTATACCAATTTAGGCCGACGTTCAGGCTTACGCTTACGTATAATAATAATAATAATAATCTTTTCTTTAATTAAACGCCTGCAAGACGCACTGCGCTGTACATAAATTACAAGTTATGCAGTAATCTTAATTAAACTTAACTACTAACTGAACAGACAGCTTTGTAATTACATGGCGCCGACGTGCATTAAATTCTGTCAGAAGTTCGTTATGTTCCCTGCATTTTGTCAAGTGCTTATGCCTTTATCTTAATACCATGATGAAGGTCAGAAATTGGCATTGTGGATCTGCACATGTTCAACAACTGATTTACATAAAACGCCGAAGTGTCCAGTCACTTCACCAACAGATTAGTGTATCAATATAATTCCGATATCTACGCTGTTTAAAGTTTCACACTTTAACAATCATTCTTTTGAAGGTACCCCATCATTAAAATTATAATAATCCTCTTAATCATTGAA
Organism: Lumbricus terrestris; assembly: GCA_949752735.1. Lineage (NCBI taxonomy): Eukaryota > Metazoa > Annelida > Clitellata > Crassiclitellata > Lumbricidae > Lumbricus > Lumbricus terrestris. Next base: position 6,772,537 of record OX457039.1, read on the forward strand.
GAATGTATTTCGTTCCAACGGTAGACTTTACCTTGCCAACTTGTGCACGTCGCCATTGTGGATTTGTCAAGAATACGTTTTTTTGGCGCATTCTTTAGTTCGAAGAAAAGTGGGTGCAAATTCGAAGACTGACACCAGTCACAGAAATAACAACGATCTTCAAATATTGGGAACGGCAGAAGGAATTTGCACTTCGTGGCAGTAATTGCGAAATAGAGTCCGCCAGCTATTAAATAAACAGCCATTACATTGGTGCTGATTTCAAGCTACAGATATCTGTATAGCTTTCGTACTTTTATTGTTGTTTTCAAAACTGGCAATTCATAGTAAATAAGCTAATAAAATGATTAACTGTTACCACAGCATAAATAACAAATAATTTGTTATTTATACTGTGCTGTTACTAAAGATGACGTTTTCAATACTTTTTTATATATATTAATTTCTACATCTCTTTATGTGCCCATGTGCAGTGTGTCACTTGGTTTTGCCATTAAACGAATATCTATATAAGTCACTGCCTTTTAAATGCCTTACTGCCAAAATTATTATTTCTCGATGACCTATAATGAGGAATTGCCGGAAGTCTTTCGCTTCTAAAGAAGACCGTTTATGAAACGGCAGCGCAGAAAGGGAGATGGGATAGAAGTTATGTAGGGCGCTACGAGCCCTCGCGAGAAGAAAGATTGACATTTTCTTAAGTAATTTCAGGCAACGTCAGTTGCCCAGAAGTAGCAAAAGTAAATAAATGGGTAGGCCTAGCTGTAAGTTAATTGCTCATTTCCGAAGAATTTATTTTTAACAAGTGAATTGTTTTCTGTACACGTGGCTCTTGAGTCAGGTTGAGGATTCATTCTTGCAATTACAATTATTGCTCAATGTTGGACTTGCAAATCTGCATTTCTTCTAGGCCTTACTCCCTGCAATTCTCAACACAGAGCCCATATACAACCCATGTTTCCCTATGCCGCAATATCGGTCTCATAACATGCCTTGTGTCATGCAGGCAGAGAAACTTTTTATTCAATTAATATCAAATTCGATTACATTCCGTTTTACTGGTCAGTAATCGATCAGCAGTTGGTACTCATACACTGAGAAACATGAAGTGCAGTTCGTTCCAATGATATGGGATTGCAAGGAGGGGTAACAGAGTTGAGGGCTCGATACTGTGTCACTCAAGATGCTTTAATTACTAGCATCACAAATACCAAGCTATGACATTTGTTCATTGTCCATATCGCTGGTAAATATACCAAATTTAAATATTTGTCGTTTGAAATGCACTCCGGCATTCACTCATGATGATGGGCAACTCTGGAAAGGCACTGCAGCTACCAAGTAAATTCACGTGAACTTGACACTGCATACATACAAAAACTGGATTTACATTTCTTATTCAATACTACACTATAATTATATACCGGTATATTTATTCATTTTATTGACTGATATTGTTGGTGGTTTGTGCAGTGAGGTTATCAAACTTGTCGTACATGCATTGAGATTGTAGTTCAATTGTGAGCATCACAAATGCCTTTTAAAAAACAAAAATTGATATCATATCACATAATTACTGTGTATTGCACATCTTCTTGTATAGCATTCATTATACACATTTGTATCCTATATCTCGCATTGCATACGTTGCTCATGTCTCACGACATAAGTGGCAGCTAAATATTATGGTAACAGAACAGCAGAAATGGAATGAATAAAACTGGGCAATGTTTTCATGATAAACCTATCTTGGTCAAATGAACAAATTACAGAGAAACAATACTTTAAAGATCACATTTCTGGAACAAAAAGTTATGGAACATAGTAAGAACATAGTAACTTCTCTACCACATGTCGATAGAGAGTAGACCGGGTATAAATGACTTACGTGAGTAATAAATTACCTCATTGCGTATGACGGTATAAATGACTTCACCAGGAATAAATGACTTCAATGCCTACATCAGGAACAAATGACTTCAATGCCTACACCAGGAATAAATGACTTCACTGTGTACACCGGGAATACATAACTTCAGTTTGAAATGCAAACGAAATCAAACACTTCTGTGAACATGCTTTGATTAACTGTTAGTAAGTATTATTTTTATGTCAGATGGCAGTAACAAGATTCCAACAACTTTCATGACCGGCAATTTTACTTTTCTACAGAAGTAATAATAAAGTAGTTCCAATTACCAATATGTTTTACATTACTATACAAATACAGTTCTGATTTCCAAAATGACTTTATGTAATCAGCAGCCTTCTACTTGCAAACAGGAAACAACAAGGTTGGCATTGTCACGTAATGTTCAGAAGAAATAATAATCAATAATAACTCGTAAATAAATCAGTGATGCACGAAATGCTTTAAATGTGTAAAGTTAACACAACCAGTATTATACATCAATATTATTATTGTCTTTATTGTCACCGGTAACTGAGACTGCATTTGAATTTAAAGAATGCACAAGCTCCCTACACAGTTAGGTAACATAAAAGATTTTCACAGAACAAAGCCAACATTGAGGAGACTGAAGACTTGCGATAACATGATTAATCATAAAACAAAATCTTAAACAAAATGGTCTGTGACTGGATCCAAACTCAATTTCTGTATAACATAGAACATGAACTGTTACAATGTTATACTGCTAGAAGCTGGTTCTTGATATACATGATTGTATGTGCACTTGTTATAGCACCCCTTCAAGATTGCTATCAGAAGCGCTCCTGACTACAGCGTGGACACTGAATCGAAGTTTCATGCCGAAGTGCTGAGCAATTGCGAGTGAAGGACTTGTCCAAGGTCCCTACAAGGCGGCTTGAGGTGGATTCGAACATGCTGCAAGCCAACAAACATACCCACTACACCCCCATGCCCCTACATATCATATGACTTCCAAAGACATACGATAACAAGCTTCAGGTGTCATTCCTGCAGCCAGTATTAGCTCTATTACACTAAAGTTCTTGACAGTATATAAAACCTGGGAAAAGGCAATCTTGTAACAATTACAAGCACATGCAAAGAATGCTCCTTGCAAACATGCATGCGCCCACACAAACACACCACCACATATAGACCTATACATAACATGACACAAATGGGTCAAGTGAAGACACAAAGTCAGAAAGGTTGTAAAGAGATATGACATGAAGATCCAAATCTGGTTGCCACAAAGCGGAGGCAGCAAAGGAGCTGCTAAGGATGGCTTCATTTAAGTCGAGCCAGACATGAAGGCATGGTGCTGTCAGGAAGGCTTGATGCACTATAACAATTGCACAGCATTAGCAGCCGATTTAATCTGAGTCAATGCACTCTACATGGCAAAAGACGGACACTTCTTTGCACCTATCAAAACACCATAATACCAGAAGCAAAAGCTGCCATTGCTTATTTTGACCTTAGATGTTGTTTAGCACCTGCCTCGGAAATCTACTAGAGTAATTTTTAAGTTAACTATTACCTTGCACTAAACACAAGACATCTTAAATTTCAAATAAATGCACAACAAAAACAACAGTCATAAACAATTCTGAATATTGCAAAGTTCTATGCAATTTAGCAATTAGCCCCTCCATGCAAAAAGGTTTGACTGCCTGCAAGACAGAAAAGGCAGACAAAGCTGAATGGAAAAGGAATTGCTCTATCAGATTAAGTACGAGAGTCAATTTAAGCATCGTTGCTAACATCACAAATTGTCCGACAGAATTTCAATGTGTCAGGTTACGTTCGGCTGCATGATCATAAAAAAATTAATATCAACTCAATGCCTTCCTCATAGCTTCAATACCACAAACATCGGCATGCTTAGTCTTTCTGTCTTAAAGCTAAAATATTTAGCACTCTGAAAACTATAAGCCATTGTAATATTATTACCTAACACTGTATACAATATTAGATTATATTACATACAAAATGCAGGCCAAGATCACAGCTTTGGTAATAATATTCGTTTATTCAAATTCAATCTGACACACCGCAGAACGATTACAGGTACAAGTTATACGAAATACGGCCAGCTTCGCACGACACGCAGGTCGGCTACAACAGGTTCGGTAACTTAACACTAATGGCCTAAGTGTTGGAAAGCTTCTGATCGGCCAAGCCAGGAGTGGGAGGGGCTAACTTATTTTTCAACAGACCCGAGGCAAACAACACAACAGAAAGCGCCACTGGCAGCTAACAGAAAATTCAAATAAATTTTTGCCCTGAGCGAGGCTTGAACCCGGGTCGCGATAATGACTCTCAGTTTATCGGCCAACGCTCTCTCCACTGAGCTACAGACCCCCCCTGGTGCGTCGTAAATGTCAGTGCTGCGATTTCACAAAAATCTGCACACAAAGAGAAGTCATTGACGAAATTATATCCATATAAAATTTCGATTCGATCAAGACAAAAGTACATAATTAGTGACACAATCTGACAAAATCAGGCTTACGACAAATGAATGCAATTTAGTGAAATAACGGTCTATTTTAGTAAAACTGGAGTGAGTCGTAGACTTTCATTTGTTGGCATTTTTGAGTAATTCACTAGATAATCCATTTATTCATCAAATTTTGCAACAAAAATATAATAATATTTCATGTAATTATATATAAGAAATATATATAAGAAATTTTTAATGAATTCTATTTGTAAGTACTGGTTCTGCGACTTAAGCCCGAATTCGTCAGATCGCATCACAATTCTCATTGCATACGGAATCCGCCGTTATCTCTCCAGCTGCAGATACTCCTGCACGGCCACCGGAACGGGAAGCTTAACGACCTTGTTCGGCAAGAACGACGGACCCATTAGCGACCGGATCGCGTATCTACACAACTCCTTCAACGGTCTCGCGTTCTCGCAGTAATAACTAAGCGTCTCGTGGAGCTTATTGTCGGACGCAACCTGATTCGGCAGCAGGCCGTCAGCATCTCTCAGGTCGAACTGCCCCATTGCCTTCAGCAGCAGCTCCATCACTCCATCCTCCTCTCGACCGCCTGCAGTTCCAGCCAGCACCCGAGCGACATGGTTCAACGGAAGCTGGTCGCTCAGGTCCGTGGTGTCTGGATCGGCGTTGTACTGGAGTAGGACCTTGACGGCTTCGAGGTTGGACTTCTTCGCGGCCCAGCTGAGCGGAGTCTCGTGGTTGAAGTCGCATGAGTTGACGTTCGCGCCGTGACTCAACAGGACGACCATCGACCGGACGCAGCTCTTAAAGGCTGCCCAGTGCAGCGGGGTGTCGCCGTTCGTGTCGGTGGCGTCGAGCTCGGCGCCGCTTTCGATGAGCAGCTCCAGGCAGTCGACGTCACGCTCGGCCGCATAATGGAGAGCGGTCCGACCGTATCCGTCGACGGCATTCACCTGGAAAGGAAACGGAACATTGGAATGCCATGACAAACTGGTCTAACGTTTACGCTGGGCATGTCGGATAACAGTATTTATCGTTCGTTAATCGTGCGTTTGTTTAGAGCCGCTATTAACGACTGCGCATCGAAGTGGGAGATGGTTGAATGGTAAAACGCTGGCATAAAGATCACTTAGATGCAGGTTCCATATCTGCTAGCCCCATGAGATCAACTCATCCTTTATTTCACTAGCGGTGGTGACTTACAGTGAGCAGTAGGACAGATGATCACTCTGCAGACTGCCATCCTGTTGCATTTGACTCTTGTTAAAGTTATCACCTACAGGTTACTACTATGTTATATAAATTTCCAGCGTACTTTTCAGTTCTAACAAATAAATATCATTATCATCGTCGTCGTCATCATCGTCGCCATCATCATCATCATCATCATCACCATCATCATCACCACCATGTCTAAATATCAAACCTACCAAAGCATTTCGCTGCAACAAAATGGCAGCGATTTCCGCATCGCCGACCATGCACGCACAGTGTAGAGGCAGCAGAGTGCCGTGAACTCGATTCACGTCTGCTCCCTGGTCAAGCAGATCGTCGATGTCATCGTTGCCGTCGTCCGTCGTCTGCCAATCACAGATGGCTCGGATGAGACGGTCGGAAAGGTCGTAGGATTGCTGTTCGTTCTCCAGGATGTACCACATTTATGTACAACCTACATCCATGGTGTACCACATTTATGTACAATGTACATCCAGGATGTACCACATTTATGTACAACCTACATCCAGGATGTACGACATTTATGTACAACCTACATGCAGGATGTACATTTATGTACAACCTACATGCAAGATGTACCACATTTATGTACAATGTACATCCAGGATGTACCACATTTATGTACAACCCACATCCAGGATGTACCACATTTATGTACAATCTACATCCAGGATGTACCACATTTATGTACAATCTACATCCAGGGTGTACCACATTTATGTACAATCTACATCCAGGATGTACCAATTTATGTACAATCTACATCCAGGATGTAACACATTTATGTACAATCTACATCCAGGATGTAACACATTTATGTACAATCTACATCCAGGATGTACCACATTTATGTACAATCTACATCCACGATGTAACACATTTATGTACAATGTACATCCACGATGTACCATATTTAGGTACAACCTACATCCAGGATGTACCACACCTATGTACAGCCCACATCCAGGATGTACCACATTTATGCACAACCTACATCCAGGATGTACCACATTTATGAACAACCTACATCCAGGATGTACCACACCTATGTACAGCCCACATCCAGGATGTATCACATTTATGCACAACCTACATCCAGGATGTACCACATTTATGAACAACCTACGACCAATCCACACCAGTCATGTAAACAGATTAGAAGGTAATCATTAATAATATTACTATTGTTATTATTATCATCGTTATTATTATTATTATTGGTAGTAATAGTATTTTGATAGTTGATTTAATGTTCAAGTAGCGAATGCCTAGATTGCATAAGGTGGTTGGCCCTTGGCTCAGGCAGTCCTGATAAGGTGCCCTGGTAGGCAACAGAGCCACTGGATTGTGGCTGAGATTCTTCTCATGTGTTTTTTAAATTATCAATTTTATTATTATTACTATCATTAATATTATCATTATCATTTTCGTTATTAGTATTCATTAACTTTTCTCACTCCAGTATCTAATGCACAATGTGTCATCAAATCAGTGGCATATCAAAACCAAGCCATTATCAGAAAATCAGCATGCTAGACAGAGAGGCAATCTATTTTTAATCCGCAATTTGAAAGAAGTCTTTATTTTAGAATGAAATTACACTAAGGCGACCAAGATCAACGGATACAGAGGGAGAGTTTAAAATGCGAACAGTCCTTGTTCTAGGTATGACTAGAAAAGGAAAATCAGATGACTTTGTTGAATATTGATAGGTCTGTGAATGAGGTCTGATTTTAAGTAATATTGTGGATGGCTGGAGTTCAGGGTTTTATAAAACTTATGATTTGAAACCAATCCTACACTGAACATGAAGCAAACATACATGTTCGCATTTTAACATATTTGTTTAATATTAGGGCTGTTAATATTGTTAATATCGGTTTTCTGGCAAACCAATAATCGATTTTTTAAATCCAAATTTAAACTGATTATCAATTCTATAGCAGAATCTACTATGCCAGGATACGGGGCGGCATTGGTCAAATACTGGGAGTACATAACTGGGACTTTTCCAGCCATAGGTGCAATTTTCACGTCCTAAAAGTTGGGGGGAGACCATAATGAATCACGTCCTAAAAGTTCGGGGGCCATAATAATAAAGTTAGGGGACCACTCAAAAGTTGAGGGGGACGCGTCCCGTGGGTTCCATGGGGTGGTTGCGCCTGTTTCCAGCCATTCATGGACCCACACATGTACAGTGTCATAATGCGCCCATGCATAAGTGCGATTAAAAGTAACCACTAACAATTTACAAGTATACACTAGAGCTAAGAAATGTCTATAGTAAATGAAGTTAATTACGACGGTACACTACCCAAAATACATTCGCACAAACTATTTAAGCCAGCGGTTAGGCTCACACAACTTCGGCTGTGTTTGCACGCAAGTGAACGCAACTACAATATTTTATAAAGAACTCTCCACGGCCACCGAGCTTTATATCGGTATTGCCAAATATATTATATTACATATACTATTATGCAGACTATTATGTGGTATTACTTAAAAATCAGTTACCATAAAAGTTGTTCAACGATCAGGATATAATTACATAGATTTAACCACTAAACGTAAACATAGAGTCCTTGACACCCACCAACCAGAGTCTTCTATTACCGCTTTTCCCACCAGTTGCTGATCGTCCCTACCCCATTTAAACTCTGTTTATTCTAGTCCCAGGTTTATTCCAGGTCGGAGGGTTCACGTGTTTTTTTTACTGAGACCCGCTGGTGCAAGGAAAAGTTGCGGATACGAAGGAGACAATGCTGGAGACAATGACACCTATGATATTTTAATACATGTAGGTCCGTGTCAAGGACTCTTTATACACATGGCTGGTTTCTTCTTCTTTAGCCGCCTTGTACAGGTTTTTTGGGCGATAATCGCAGTTCCGTGAAATTTAACATCCTATTTACAAAAACAGCATTCAATTAGTTACATCTGTGAAAGCACATTGACCGCAGTGCTTAAAGCGTCTTTGCTTAAAGTGTGGAAAAATAAGTTCCTGGACGCCTCTTACTTTTCCAAAGGAAGTGCCTGGACGCCCCTTACCTTTCCAGACTGTGCTGGGCAATAAGTGGCAGGACATTGTTAGATTTTAAAATAAGTGTATGGACGCCGTCCATGACCGTCCAGCCACACTTTAAGCCCTGATATTGACGAATAATTAGGCCTATGTTTGCAAGATAGGCAAATCTATCGTTAGGGTGAAATCATGACCACAAATTGTTCACAAGTAACCTAGGCTATCTTCTAATGTAGACTGTTACAGTAGTAATCGTTGGGAGCCGTGCATGTAGCTGCGCTATAAAAGTTTGTAGATAGAGTTGGCACATGACGGACCTAGCTGGCCAATCAGCTGCGTTTGTTTTGTTTTGCTGGGAGTGGCGCAAAAAGAAAGGAGCGACCAATAACAACGTGCTTCAATAATTTTAGTGAGTCGCAATTTATACGGACGCCGACGAAGTCTGGGTTTGTCTGAAAGATGTTCGCTCACGGAGCAGGAGACGAAGAAATTCTGCCTACTCCTTCTGCCGAAACGGTGAATTCGTAATATTTTAAGTTAAGCCATAAGTAAAAAAAAATAGCACCTATCATATTGCGTAGGATATTGAAATAATGTATTCAGGCCATGGTAGCCTATGCCGTATTATCACAGAATAGATAAAGCTTTATATATTCTTTATATATTCTGTGGTATTATATTCTGTGGTATTATAGATAATTTAGCCTCTGTTTGTTGGCTAATTGTTGGCATTCGCGTTAAAGCTAATTCAATTTTAATTTGTCCAGATAGCCGACCTCTGTAGTTCTATAGGCTTGTGTGCTCATTCGACCTTGGCACCGTGTAGAGATGAAATATTATTTCTCTGTCAAGACACGAAGTCACGGGTCCTAATCAACTCTGTCATAATCTCGTCCGCTGGTAGCTTAGTCTCTAAGGAGTTGACCGTGCAATGGACAATATTATCGTCCCACCAACAGTTCCTATAGATTATCATCGACTTGAAACCACAACTATGACTGCACTACGACTCTGTTTCATGAACGGTCCATAGTCGTAATTTAACTCTGACTGCATTGCATAATTTGTATGTACAGTCCTTGGACATGTTACTGCACATCTCACAGTTAGACTATAAATTTCTCTCCGATGCTATCGACAGTTTAATTCCGAAAATATTTCAGTTAGATACGACCTACTCCACTAACCACCAACGTTCAGCTGGTGGTACATAGACAATGATTTTCCAAACTTTTATATTATTTGTCGGCCAGTTATAAGGCACATTGCTTAGAGGGCATAATAATATTATAATCGAAATTCATCATGCAGTGAATGTCTCCCTGTTTCCTCTGTATGTTTTGTCTGTATTTGTTCTCCGTGCTTGTATACATTAATTATGCTTTATTTAAATAATGCTAGTTGCATGTTGTTTGTAAGCAAATCTCGTACATAAATAAAAGTATGTATCTCGTACCTCTTGTGATCTCAATAGGCTTGACTAGCATCACTAACATGCACCATGTTCTTGTTCTTTCAGGTTCTGTTCTAGTTGCCTGGAACAAAAAGCGTCTGGAGCACGACCACTGGATCCCGAAGATGGTGACGGACTGGGAAATGGTGAAAAACATGTCGAGTATCCGACGCCCATTGTCTCGACATTGTAGGTCACGAGGTTGGATGGGTCATGGTTGGTTAGTTAGAGGGCCCTCTTTTGATCGCCATCCTGGTAGGAATGGTGACCATACAAGGGGCGATAGAATTATCCACCAATTTACAATGTTCTTGTTTCAGTTTCTATTGTAGTGATTCAGAGCATGGAGCAGGAAAAAATCTGAAGCACACAGGACCTGCTGATCATCTGGCTGGCCTCACCCCACTCCCCAGGCCTCGCACCACAGGTCTTGCCCCCCAGGCCTCGCCCTTCCTCCAGACCTCACCCTCCCCTCTCAGTCCATATGCACGTCCAACCAATAAAAATTACAACAATTAAAACAAAAGTAAAAATGTTAAAAACTAAAAAAAGTAAATGAGCAAAACCAAAAATGTAAAAAGCAAGTAAAATGTTAAATTGAATATAGCGATGACTAAAAATTATTTAAAAAAAATGAAAATCAAAAATTAACAAAACAAAAATTGTCTGTTCGTTTGCACTTTGACCCTCATTCATTTTTTCCATTCGTTTTTCGTTCTTGTTTTTTCAGGTTCTTTTATTGTAAACAATGATTGCATTCTAATTGTTTCTGATTCCTTTATTACTTACATGTATTGTGTTGTTGTTTTAGGTTCTTTTACTGTTAATGTAACCGTGCTCTTCTATCTTCTTTTTTAGGTTCTTTTACTTTTAACGTAACCGTGTTCTTGTTGATTTAGATTATTTTATTGTAAACAATGATTGCATTCTAATTGTTTGTGATTCCTTTATTGCTTGCATGTATTGTGTTGTTGTTTTAGGTTCTTTTTTACTGTTAATGTAACCGTGCTCTTCTATCTTCTTTTTTAGGTTCCTTTACTTTTAACGTAACTTCTTGGTGATTTAGATTATTTTATTGTAAACAATGATTGCAATCTCATTGTTTCTGATTCCTTTATTACTTACATGTATTGTGTTGTTGTTTTAGGTTCTTTTACTGTTAATGTAACCGTGCTCTTCTATCTTCTTTTTTAGGTTCTTTTACTTTTAACGTAACCGTGTTCTTGTTGATTTAGATTATTTTATTGTAAACAATGATTGCATTCTAATTGTTTGTGATTCCTTTATTGCTTGCATGTATTGTGTTGTTGTTTTAGGTTCTTTTTTACTGTTAATGTAACCGTGCTCTTCTATCTTCTTTTTTAGGTTCCTTTACTTTTAACGTAACTTCTTGGTGATTTAGATTATTTTATTGTAAACAATGATTGCAATCTCATTGTTTCTGATTCCTTTATTACTTACATGTATTGTGTTGTTGTTTTAGGTTCTTTTACTGTTAATGTAACAGTGCTATTCTATCTTCTTTTTTAGGTTCCTTTACTTTTAATGCAACTGTGTTGTTGATTTAGATTCTTTTATTGTAAACAATGATTGCATTCTAATTGTTTCTGTTTCCTTTATTGCTTACATGTATTGTGTTGTTGTTTTAGTTCTTTTACTGTTAATGTAACAGTGCTCTTCTATCTTCTTTTTAGGTTCCTTTACTTTTAACATAACCGTGTTCTTGTTGATTTAGATTATTTTATTGTAAGCAATGATTACATTCTAATTGTTTGTGATTCTTTTATTGCTTGCATGTATTGTGTTGTTTTAGGTTCTTTTTTACTGTTAATGTAACCGTGCTCTTCTAACTTCTTTTTTAGGTTCCTTTACTTTTAACGTAACTTCTTGTTGATTTAGATTATTTTATTGTAAACAATGATTGCATTCTAATTGTTTCTGATTCCTTTATTACTTACATGTATTGTGCTGTTGTTTTATGTTCTTTTACTGTTAATGTAACAGTGCTCTTCTATCTTCTTTTTTAGGTTTCTTTACTTTTAACGTAACCGTGTTCTTGTTGATTTAGATTATTTTATTGTAAACAATGATTGCATTCTAATTGTTTCTGATTCTTTTATTGCTTGCATGTATTGTGTTGTTTTAGGTTCTTTTTACTGTTAATGTAACCGTGCTCTTCTAACTTCTTTTTTAGGTTCCTTTACTTTTAACGTAACTTCTTGTTGATTTAGATTATTTTATTGTAAACAATGATTGCATTCTAATTGTTTCTGATTCCTTTATTACTTACATGTATTGTGCTGTTGTTTTATGTTCTTTTACTGTTAATGTAACAGTGCTCTTCTATCTTCTTTTTTAGGTTTCTTTACTTTTAACGTAACCGTGTTCTTGTTGATTTAGATTATTTTATTGTAAACAATGATTGCATTCTAATTGTTTGTGATTCTTTTATTGCTTGCATGTATTGTGTTGTTTTAGGTTCTTTTTTACTGTTAATGTAACCGTGCTCTCCTAACTTCTTTTTTAGGTTCCTTTACTTTTAACGTAACTTCTTGTTGATTTAGATTATTTCATTGTAAACAATGATTGCATTCTAATTGTTTCTGTTTCTTTTATTGCTTACATGTATTGTGTTGTTGTTTTAGGTTCTTTTACCGTTAATGTAACAGTGCTCTTCTATCTTTTTTTTTAGGTTTCTTTACTTTTAACCTAACCGTGTTCTTGTTGATTTAGATTATTTTATTTTAAACAATGATTGCATTCTTATTGTTTGTGATTCTTTTATTGCTTACATGTATTGTGTTGTTGTTTTAGGTTCTTTTACTGTTAAAGTAACTGCTCTTCTATCTTCTTTTTTAGGTTCCTTTACTTTTAACGTAACTGTGTTCTTGTTGATTTAGATTATTTTATTGTAAACAATGATTGCATTCTTATAGTTACTGATTCTTTTATTGCTTACATGTGTTGTGTTGTTGTTTTAGGTTCTTTTACTGTTTTACTGTGACGGTGTTCTTGTTTTTGTGGGTTTCTTTACTTTTAGCGTAACTGTGTCCTTGTTGATTTAGATTATTTTATTGTAAACAGTGATTGCATTCTAATAGTTACTGATTCTTTTATTGTTAACGTTCATTGCATTCTTATTGTTTCTGATTCTTTTGTTGTTAGAGTAATTGTGTTCTTGACGATTTATCTTCTTTTATTGTAAACAATGATTGCATTCTAATTGTTTCTGATTCTTTTATTGCTTACATGTATTGTGTTGTTGTTTTAGGTTCTTTTGCTGTTAATGTAACAGTGCTCTTCTATCTTCTTTTTTAGGTTCCTTTACTTTTAACATATCCGTGTTCTTGTTGATTTAGATGTTTTAGGTTCTTTTACTGTTAATGTAACCGTGCTCTTCTATCTTCTTTTTTAGGTTTCTTTACTTTTAACGTAAACGTGTTCTTGTTGATTTAGATTATTTTATTGTAAACAATGATTGTATTCTAATTGTTTGTGATTCTTTTATTGCTTACATGTATTGTGTTGTTGTTTTAGGTTCTTATACTGTTAATGTAACAGTGCTCTTCTATCTTCTTTTTTAGGTTTCTTTTCTTTTAACGTAACTGTGTTCTTGTTGATTAAGATTATCTTATTGTAAACAATGATTGCATTCTTATAGTTACTGATTCTTTTATTGCTTGCATGTATTGTGTTGTTGTTTTAGGTTCTTTTTTACTGTTAATGTAACCGTGCTCTTCTATCTTCTTTTTTAGGTTCCTTTACTTTTAACGTAACTTCTTGTTGATTTAGATTCTTTTATTGTTAACAGTGATTGCATTCTTATAGTTACTGATTCTTTTATTGCTTACATGTGTTGTGTTGTTGTTTTAGGTTCTTTTACTGTTATTGCAACAGTGTTCTTCGTTTTGTACGTTTTTTACTTTTAACCTAACCGTGTTCTTGTTGATTTAGATTATTTTATTTTAAACAATGATTGCATTCTTATTGTTTCTGATTCTTTTATTGCTTACATGTATTGTGTTGTTGTTTTAGGTTCTTTTACTGTTAATGTAACAGTGCTCTTCTATCTTCTTTTTTAGGTTCCTTTACTTTTAACGTAATCGTGTTCTTGGTGATTTAGATTATTTTATTTTAAACAATGATTGCATTCTTATTGTTTGTGATTCTTTTATTGCTTACATGTATTGTGTTGTTGTTTTAGGTTCTTTTACTGTTAAAGTAACTGCTCTTCTTTCTTCTTTTTTAGGTTCCTTTACTTTTAACGTAACTGTGTTCTTGTTGATTTAGATTATTTTATTGTAAACAATGATTGCATTCTTATAGTTACTGATTCTTTTATTGCTTACATGTGTTGTGTTGTTGTTTTAGGTTCTTTTACTGTTTTACTGTGACGGTGTTCTTGTTTTTGTGGGTTTCTTTACTTTTAGCGTAACTGTGTCCTTGTTGATTTAGATTATTTTATTGTAAACAGTGATTGCATTCTAATAGTTACTGATTCTTTTATTGTTAACGTTCATTGCATTCTTATTGTTTCTGATTCTTTTGTTGTTAGAGTAATTGTGTTCTTGACGATTTATCTTCTTTTATTGTAAACAATGATTGCATTCTAATTGTTTCTGATTCTTTTATTGCTTACATGTATTGTGTTGTTGTTTTAGGTTCTTTTGCTGTTAATGTAACAGTGCTCTTCTATCTTCTTTTTTAGGTTCCTTTACTTTTAACATATCCGTGTTCTTGTTGATTTAGATGTTTTAGGTTCTTTTACTGTTAATGTAACCGTGCTCTTCTATCTTCTTTTTTAGGTTTCTTTACTTTTAACGTAAACGTGTTCTTGTTGATTTAGATTATTTTATTGTAAACAATGATTGTATTCTAATTGTTTGTGATTCTTTTATTGCTTACATGTATTGTGTTGTTGTTTTAGGTTCTTATACTGTTAATGTAACAGTGCTCTTCTATCTTCTTTTTTAGGTTTCTTTTCTTTTAACGTAACTGTGTTCTTGTTGATTAAGATTATCTTATTGTAAACAATGATTGCATTCTTATAGTTACTGATTCTTTTATTGCTTGCATGTATTGTGTTGTTGTTTTAGGTTCTTTTTTACTGTTAATGTAACCGTGCTCTTCTATCTTCTTTTTTAGGTTCCTTTACTTTTAACGTAACTTCTTGTTGATTTAGATTCTTTTATTGTTAACAGTGATTGCATTCTTATAGTTACTGATTCTTTTATTGCTTACATGTGTTGTGTTGTTGTTTTAGGTTCTTTTACTGTTATTGCAACAGTGTTCTTCGTTTTGTACGTTTTTTACTTTTAACCTAACCGTGTTCTTGTTGATTTAGATTATTTTATTTTAAACAATGATTGCATTCTTATTGTTTCTGATTCTTTTATTGCTTACATGTATTGTGTTGTTGTTTTAGGTTCTTTTACTGTTAATGTAACAGTGCTCTTCTATCTTCTTTTTTAGGTTCCTTTACTTTTAACGTAATCGTGTTCTTGGTGATTTAGATTATTTTATTGTAAACAATGATTGCATTCTCATTGTGTCTGATCCTTTTATTGCTTACATGTATTGTGCTGTTGTTTTAGGTTCTTTTACTGTTAAAGTAACAGTGCTCTTCTATCTTCTTTTTTAGGTTCCTTTACTTTTAACGTAACTGTGTTCTTGTTGATTTAGATTATTTTATTTTAAACAATGATTGCATTCTTATTGTTTCTGATTCTTTTATTGCTTACATGTATTGTGTTGTTGTTTTAGGTTCTTTTACTGTTAATGTAACAGTGCTCTTCTATCTTCTTTTTTAGGTTCCTTTACTTTTAACGTAACCGTGTTCTTGGTGATTTAGATTATTTTATTGTAAACAATGATTGCATTCTAATTGTGTCTGATCATTTTATTGCTTACATGTATTGTGCTGTTGTTTTAGGTTCTTTTACTGTTAAAGTAACGGTGCTCTTCTATCTTCTTTTTTAGGTTCCTTTACTTTTAACGTAACTGTGTTCTTGTTGATTTAGATTATTTTATTGTAAACAATGATTGCATTCTTATAGTTACTGATTCTTTTATTGCTTACATGTGTTGTGTTGTTGTTTTAGGTTCTTTTACTGTTTTACTGTGACAGTGTTCTTGTTTTTGTGGGTTTCTTTACTTTTAGCGTAACTGTGTCCTTGTTGATTTAGATTATTTTATTGTAAACAGTGATTGCATTCTAATAGTTACTGATTCTTTTATTGTTAACGTTCATTGCATTCTTATTGTTTCTGATTCTTTTGTTGTTAGAGTAATTGTGTTCTTGACGATTTATCTTCTTTTATTATAAACAATGATTGCATTCTAATTGTTTCTGATTCTTTTATTGCTTACATGTATTGTGTTGTTGTTTTAGGTTCTTTTGCTGTTTATGTAACAGTGCTCTTCTATCTTCTTTTTTAGGTTCCTTTACTTTTAACGTATCCGTGTTCTTGTTGATTTAGATGTTTTAGGTTCTTTTACTGTTAATGTAACCGTGCTCTTCTATCTTCTTTTTTAGGTTTCTTTACTTTTAACGTAAACGTGTTCTTGTTGATTTAGATTATTTTTTTGTAAACAATGATTGTATTCTAATTGTTTGTGATTCTTTTATTGCTTACATGTATTGTGTTGTTGTTTTAGGTTCTTATACTGTTAATGTAACAGTGCTCTTCTATCTTCTTTTTTAGGTTTCTTTTCTTTTAACGTAACTGTGTTCTTGTTGATTAAGATTATCTTATTGTAAACAATGATTGCATTCTTATAGTTACTGATTCTTTTATTGCTTGCATGTATTGTGTTGTTGTTTTAGGTTCTTTTTTACTGTTAATGTAACCGTGCTCTTCTATCTTCTTTTTAGGTTCCTTTACTTTTAACGTAACTTCTTGTTGATTTAGATTCTTTTATTGTAAACAGTGATTGCATTCTTATAGTTACTGATTCTTTTATTGCTTACATGTGTTGTGTTGTTGTTTTAGGTTCTTTTACTGTTTTACTGTAACAGTGTTCTTGTTTTTGTGGGTTTCTTTACTTTTAGCGTAACTGTGTTCTTGTTGATTTAGATTATTTTATTGTAAACAGTGATTGCATTCTAATAGTTACTGATTCTTTTATTGTTAACGTTCATTGCATTCTTATTGTTTCTGATTCTTTTGTTGTTAGAGTAATTGTGTTCTTGACGATTTATCTTCTTTTATTATAAACAATGATTGCATTCTTATAGTTACTGATTCTTTTGTTGCTTGCATGTATTGTGCTGTTGTTTTAGGTTCTTTTACTGTTAATGTAACAGTGCTCTTCTATCTTCTTTTTTAGGTTCCTTTACTTTTAACATATCCGTGTTCTTGTTGATTTAGATGTTTTAGGTTCTTTTACTGTTAATGTAACCGTGCTCTTCTATCTTCTTTTTTAGGTTTCTTTACTTTTAACGTAAACGTGTTCTTGTTGATTTAGATTATTTTTTTGTAAACAATGATTGTATTCTAATTGTTTGTGATTCTTTTATTGCTTACATGTATTGTGTTGTTGTTTTAGGTTCTTATACTGTTAATGTAACAGTGCTCTTCTATCTTCTTTTTTAGGTTTCTTTTCTTTTAACGTAACTGTGTTCTTGTTGATTAAGATTATCTTATTGTAAACAATGATTGCATTCTTATAGTTACTGATTCTTTTATTGCTTGCATGTATTGTGTTGTTGTTTTAGGTTCTTTTTTACTGTTAATGTAACCGTGCTCTTCTATCTTCTTTTTAGGTTCCTTTACTTTTAACGTAACTTCTTGTTGATTTAGATTCTTTTATTGTAAACAGTGATTGCATTCTTATAGTTACTGATTCTTTTATTGCTTACATGTGTTGTGTTGTTGTTTTAGGTTCTTTTACTGTTTTACTGTAACAGTGTTCTTGTTTTTGTGGGTTTCTTTACTTTTAGCGTAACTGTGTTCTTGTTGATTTAGATTATTTTATTGTAAACAGTGATTGCATTCTAATAGTTACTGATTCTTTTATTGTTAACGTTCATTGCATTCTTATTGTTTCTGATTCTTTTGTTGTTAGAGTAATTGTGTTCTTGACGATTTATCTTCTTTTATTATAAACAATGATTGCATTCTTATAGTTACTGATTCTTTTGTTGCTTGCATGTATTGTGCTGTTGTTTTAGGTTCTTTTACTGTTAATGTAACAGTGCTCTTCTATCTTCTTTTTTAGGTTCCTTTACTTTTAACGTAACTGTGTTCTTGTTGATTAAGATTATTTTTTTGTAAACAATGATTGCATTCTTATAGTTACTGATTCTTTTATTGCTTACATGTGTTGTGTTGTTGTTTTAGTTTCTTTTACTGTAACAGTGTTCTTGCTTTTGTGTTTTTTTTACTTTTAGCGTAACTGTGTCCTTGTTGATTTAGATTATTTTATTATAAACAGTGATTGCATTCTAATAGTTACTGATTCTTTTATTGTTAACGTTCATTGCATTCTTATTGTTTCTGATATTGTTTCTGATTCTTTTGTTGTCAGAGTAATTGTGTTCTTGATGATTTAGCTTCTTTCATTGTAAACAATGATTGCATTCTAATTGTTTCTGAATCTTTTTCGTTAACGTTGATTGCATTCTTGTTGTTTCTTATATTGTTTCTGATTCTTTTTTTGTTAGGGTAATTGTGTTCTTGTTGTTTCATGTTCTTTTGCTAACTTCGAATGTGTTTTTCTTTTGTAGCTAACTCCGCCACAGGGAGCTGCAAATCAGCAGCTCTCTGCGCCGGTCCTAAGCCCGGATAAAGGAGGAAGGTTTGCCAGGTGGCAAAGACGATTGAAGTTCAATGCCAAACAGAAACGATGCCAAGATACATGCCAGCTGGACAACCAATCGAGTGGTTTGGATTGGATCGGGACCTACTGGTGAGATGATGCCAGCGGGCGCTTCCAATGTTCGCACTCTCTGGTCGGCAGGAAACTTGTTGCTGGAGATGTCAAGATCCTCGTTCAGTGGCCAGCCACGATCTTCTGGAATCTGGATCCTTCTGTCCTCTTGGAATCCTCGCAGGTAGCTGAGATGAGGCGGATGGCTTGCTAATTTACTAGTTATTGATTATAAAATTGAATTGTCTATTAATTGTATTTGAATTTTTGATGGATGCGATTAATGATTGACTGAGTAATTGTTGTTAGCGTTAATTACTCTATCCTTTGACGTCTTGTAACCAAACATACCAGACTCGCTCGTGCATTCATTCTTCACTGCTACCTACAGAAAACTTAGTATGTTGTTCCATGCGTGAAGTAAACCATTTTGAAATTCGTTTGAGCATTTCTTTGGCACTGGGCGTTGCGTGATCCGAAACGTCTAGAGTTCCAGACGCAATAGCTAACGAGGCAATCATTCTTCTTGAATAGATTTCAACTCGTAAAGTAAACTCTGTTGTTAACTTGGTTTAATTGATGTTAATTGCAGCGAAAAGAAAACGGTGAAGAAGAAGAAGACGGCAAAAGAAGATGTTGAAAACGCAACGTGATCCTGAAGAACTTTTATTGACCCTGCGAAGAACATTTTTATTAACTGCGCAAAGAACATTTATTGACTGTGCAAAGAACGTTTTTATTAACCGTGCAAAGAACATTTTTATTGACTGTGCAAAGAACATTGTGCAGAGAACATTTTTATTAACCGTGCAAAGAACATTTTTATTTACTGTGTAAAGAGCATTTTTATTGGCTGTGCAAAGAACATTTTTCAGCTGGTGTTTTATGGAAGTGCGAATTGCATAGACTTGGTAAAGAAGAACATCGAAGAATGTACTGTAAATATGCATTAGACAAATTTGAAGAACTGTTATAATTAAACATATAATTCTGAACTTTTAAATAGCATTTTGGTTCTTACGAACATCCCCGATAACTTGCCTAGATTAAACGCTGCTGGACTTTCCATCTCCCAATCTTGCTCTACCCTCCCATCATCCTTTGAACTTTAAAATGCTTGTTGACGAGTTCACAATATCCAAACTTCTTTTTAATGATGAATCAAAGTGTTTCTTCCATTTTCCGAAGAAACTTAGAAAACGAACAATTGAGGGCGGCGGTTTATATGCCGAGGCCGAGAAAACGAAAAATTGAGGGCGGCGGTTTATATGCCGAGGTCGAGAAAACGAAAAATTGAGGGCGGCGGATTATATGCCGAGGCCGAGAAAACGAAAAATTGAGGGCGGCGGTTTATATGCCGAGGCAACGAAAAATTGAGGGCGGCGGTTTATATGCCGAGGTCGAGAAAACGAAAAATTGAGGGCGGCGGTTTACATGCCGAGGTCGAGAAAACGAAAAATTGAGGGCGGCGGTTTATATGCCGAGGCCGAGAAAACGAAAAATTGAGGGCGGCGGTTTATATGCCGAGGTCGAGAAAACGAAAAATTGAGGGCGGCGGTTTATATGCCGAGGTCGAGAAAACGAAAAATTGAGGGCGGCGGATTATATGCCGAGGCAACGAAAAATTGAGGGCGGCGGTTTATATGCCGAGGTCGAGAAAACGAAAAATTGAGGGCGGCGGTTTACATGCCGAGGTCGAGAAAACGAAAAATTGAGGGCGGCGGTTTATATGCCGAGGCCGAGAAAACGAAAAATTGAGGGCGGCGGTTTATATGCCGAGGCAACGAAAAATTGAGGGCGGCGGTTTATATGCCGAGGCAACGAAAAATTGAGGGCGGCGGTTTATATGCCGAGGTCGAGAAAACGAAAAATTGAGGGCGGCGGATTATATGCCGAGGCAACGAAAAATTGAGGGCGGCGGTTTATATGCCGAGGCAACGAAAAATTGAGGGCGGCGGTTTATATGCCGAGGTCGAGAAAACGAAAAATTGAGGGCGGCGGTTTATATGCCGAGGTCGAGAAAACGAAAAATTGAGGGCGGCGGATTATATGCCGAGGTCGAGAAAACGAAAAATTGAGGGCGGCGGTTTATATGCCGAGGTCGAGAAAACGAAAAATTGAGGGCGGCGGTTTATATGCCGAGAAAACGAAAAATTGAGGGCGGCGGTTTATATGCCGAGGTCGAGAAAACGAAAAATTGAGGGCGGCGGTTTATATGCCGAGGTCGAGAAAACGAAAAATTGAGGGCGGCGGTTTATATGCCGAGGCCGAGAAAACGAAAAATTGAGGGCGGCGGTTTATATGCCGAGGTCGAGAAAACGAAAAATTGAGGGCGGCGGTTTATATGCCGAGGTCGAGAAAACGAAAAATTGAGGGCGGCGGTTTATATGCCGAGGTCGAGAAAACGAAAAATTGAGGGCGGCGGTTTATATGCCGAGGTCGAGAAAACGAAAAATTGAGGGCGGCGGTTTATATGCCGAGGTCGAGAAAACGAAAAATTGAGGGCGGCGGTTTATATGCCGAAGCCGAGAAAATGCGAAATTGAGGGCGGCGGATTATATGCCGAGGCCGAGAAAACGAAAAATTGAGGGCGGCGGTTTATATGCCGAGGCCGAGAAAACGAAAAATTGAGGGCGGCGGTTTATATGCCGAGGCAACGAAAAATTGAAGGCGGCGGTTTATATGCCGAGGTCGAGAAAACGAAAAATTGAGGGCGGCGGTTTATATGCCGAGAAAACGAAAAATTGAGGGCGGCGGTTTATATGCCGAGGTCGAGAAAACGAAAAATTGAGGGCGGCGGTTTATATGCCGAGGTCGAGAAAACGAAAAATTGAGGGCGGCGGTTTATATGCCGAGGCCGAGAAAACGAAAAATTGAGGGCGGCGGTTTATATGCCGAGGTCGAGAAAACGAAAAATTGAGGGCGGCGGTTTATATGCCGAGGTCGAGAAAACGAAAAATTGAGGGCGGCGGTTTATATGCCGAGGTCGAGAAAACGAAAAATTGAGGGCGGCGGTTTATATGCCGAGGTCGAGAAAACGAAAAATTGAGGGCGGCGGTTTATATGCCGAGGTCGAGAAAACGAAAAATTGAGGGCGGCGGTTTATATGCCGAAGCCGAGAAAATGCGAAATTGAGGGCGGCGGATTATATGCCGAGGCCGAGAAAACGAAAAATTGAGGGCGGCGGTTTATATGCCGAGGCCGAGAAAACGAAAAATTGAGGGCGGCGGTTTATATGCCGAGGCAACGAAAAATTGAAGGCGGCGGTTTATATGCCGAGGTCGAGAAAACGAAAAATTGAGGGCGGCGGTTTATATGCCGAGGCCGAGAAAACGAAAAATTGAGGGCGGCGGTTTATACGCCGAGGCCGAGAAAACGAAAAATTGAGGGCGGCGGTTTATATGCCGAGGTCGAGAAAACGAAAAATTGAGGGCGGCGGTTTATATGCCGAGGCCGAGAAAACGAAAAATTGAGGGCGGCGGTTTATATGCCGAGGTCGAGAAAACGAAAAATTGAGGGCGGCGGTTTATATGCCGAGGTCGAGAAAACGAAAAATTGAGGGCGGCGGTTTATATGCCGAGGTCGAGAAAACGAAAAATTGAGGGCGGCGGTTTATATGCCGAGGTCGAGAAAACGAAAAATTGAGGGCGGCGGTTTATATGCCGAGGCCGAGAAAACGAAAAATTGAGGGCGGCGGTTTATATGCCGAAGCCGAGAAAATGCGAAATTGAGGGCGGCGGATTATATGCCGAGGTCGAGAAAACGAAAAATTGAGGGCGGCGGTTTATATGCCGAGGTCGAGAAAACGAAAAATTGAGGGCGGCGGATTATATGCCGAGGTCGAGAAAACGAAAAATTGAGGGCGGCGGTTTATATGCCGAGGCAACGAAAAATTGAAGGCGGCGGTTTATATGCCGAGGTCGAGAAAACGAAAAATTGAGGGCGGCGGTTTATATGCCGAGGCCGAGAAAACGAAAAATTGAGGGCGGCGGTTTATATGCCGAGGTCGAGAAAACGAAAAATTGAGGGCGGCGGTTTATATGCCGAGGTCGAGAAAACGAAAAATTGAGGGCGGCGGTTTATATGCCGAGGCCGAGAAAACGAAAAATTGAGGGCGGCGGTTTATATGCCGAGGTCGAGAAAACGAAAAATTGAGGGCGGCGGTTTATACGCCGAGGCCGAGAAAACGAAAAATTGAGGGCGGCGGTTTATATGCCGAGGTCGAGAAAATGAAAAATCGAGGGCGGCGTTTTATATGCCGAGGTCGAGAAAACGAAAAATCGAGGGCGGCGGTTTATATGCCGAGGCCGAGAAAACGAAAAATTGAGGGCGGCGGTTTATATGCCGAGGCCGAGAAAACGAAAAATTGAGGGCGGCGGTTTATATGCCGAGGTCGAGAAAACGAAAAATTGAGGGCGGCGGTTTATATGCCGAGGTCGAGAAAACGAAAAATTGAGGGCGGCGGTTTATATGCCGAGGCAACGAAAAATTGAGGGCGGCGGTTTATATGCCGAAGCCGAGAAAATGCGAAATTGAGGGCGGCGGATTATATGCCGAGGCCGAGAAAACGAAAAATTGAGGGCGGCGGTTTATATGCCGAGGTCGAGAAAACGAAAAATTGAGGGCGGCGGTTTATATGCCGAGGTCGAGAAAACGAAAAATTGAGGGCGGCGGTTTATATGCCGAGGTCGAGAAAACGAAAAATTGAGGGCGGCGGTTTATATGCCGAGGTCGAGAAAACGAAAAATTGAGGGCGGCGGTTTATATGCCGAGGCCGAGAAAACGAAAAATTGAGGGCGGCGGTTTATATGCCGAAGCCGAGAAAATGCGAAATTGAGGGCGGCGGATTATATGCCGAGGTCGAGAAAACGAAAAATTGAGGGCGGCGGTTTATATGCCGAGGTCGAGAAAACGAAAAATTGAGGGCGGCGGATTATATGCCGAGGTCGAGAAAACGAAAAATTGAGGGCGGCGGTTTATATGCCGAGGCAACGAAAAATTGAAGGCGGCGGTTTATATGCCGAGGTCGAGAAAACGAAAAATTGAGGGCGGCGGTTTATATGCCGAGGCCGAGAAAACGAAAAATTGAGGGCGGCGGTTTATATGCCGAGGTCGAGAAAACGAAAAATTGAGGGCGGCGGTTTATATGCCGAGGTCGAGAAAACGAAAAATTGAGGGCGGCGGTTTATATGCCGAGGCCGAGAAAACGAAAAATTGAGGGCGGCGGTTTATATGCCGAGGTCGAGAAAACGAAAAATTGAGGGCGGCGGTTTATACGCCGAGGCCGAGAAAACGAAAAATTGAGGGCGGCGGTTTATATGCCGAGGTCGAGAAAATGAAAAATCGAGGGCGGCGTTTTATATGCCGAGGTCGAGAAAACGAAAAATCGAGGGCGGCGGTTTATATGCCGAGGCCGAGAAAACGAAAAATCGAGGGCGGCGGTTTATATGCCGAGGCCGAGAAAACGAAAAATTGAGGGCGGCGGTTTATATGCCGAGGTCGAGAAAACGAAAAATTGAGGGCGGCGGTTTATACGCCGAGGCCGAGAAAACGAAAAATTGAGGGCGGAGGTTTATATGCCGAGGTCGAGAAAACGAAAATTGAGGGCGGAGGTTTATATGCCGAGGTCGAGAAAACGAAAATTGAGGGCGGCGGTTTATATGCCGAGGCCGAGAAAACGAAAAATTGAGGGCGGCGGTTTATATGCCGAGGCCGAGAAAACGAAAAATTGAGGGCGGCGGTTTATATGCCGAGGTCGAGAAAACGAAAAATTGAGGGCGGCGCTTTATATGCCTCAATAACGGCGTTCCTGTCCAGTTGCAGCAATCCTCGTTTAACTGCACGGTCTTTTGGCACTTGTTTTGAATGCCGTGATTTTCGGGCACATTTCGGTTCGTGAATTTGCTGTTTTTCGTCCATTTTTACACAATGTTAGTTACGGTACTGCGAATTCAGATTTTTTGTCCCCTAAGAGATACTATAATCAGGGGCGGGTCAATTCCCCTCATTTAAAAAGTGCATAGGACGTGCCTCCCCCCAATTCGGTTTCAACAAGTCATCAAAACATCGCAGCGGGGGAGAAAAGTTGGACACCAGAGAGGCCATAGTATATTCTTGCTTGTGCAGAGATTACTTCGACCGAGATTATAACTGCCTAAAAAAGGTCATCAGTTATTTTACCAGGGAAAACTGCTAGATTTTCCAGGCATTTCGACCAAACGACTGGTAAACAAAGATCATCGAAAATTTTGGCTCCCTCAAAAATTTCTGTATCCACCACCGACCATAATTATCCTTTGTGGCTGTGAGCTAGTGTAGCAACTAACTCGATCCGTGTAATGGAGCTCCGCCACATGTCTGCAAATGACATTGAAGCACGACTAGACAAATATTTTCCTGGGGCAGGTACGACCTACGATTTTATATTTATGTTATACATTATGATCTTACTTAACAGTAAAGTTGGAGTTTAAAATTATTAATAGTTAATTCTCTGAAATATTATAGTTAAAACGGCTTACATCATAGACTTTGTATATAAAACTCCCTATCTCGGGCCCTAGGCATTTGCCCCCACCCCTCTTGGCAACCCTGACATAGTGCAAAACGACAACAGCAAACCTTATTTTTAAATGCTGAGGGATAACGTCTAGCAGGGGCTAAAATCAGGGTTTAAAGTGTGCCTGGACGCTCATGGAAGGCGTCCATGCACTTGTTTTTAAATCTCAACGCCATCCAGCCACTTATTGGTGAGCACAGACTGGAAAGGTAAGGGGCGTCCAGGCACTTATTTAGGCACTCGCTAAAATCATATCAATCACCAAACATACAAGCACAGTATCAAGAGAAAACAGAAAAACAACAACATAACATTCTCAGGACAGCACCATTTGATCTTTTGTGTAGTGCTGCACAGGCCACCTTTGCAACACCACACAAAAGATCAAATAGTTACTCTAAAACAAATTATACGCGTATGGAAGAGCACACTAAAACTTTTCAATGGTGTTCGCACAAATAAGTCCTTTCGAAAGAGTTGTGTTATTCTTGACGGCCAAGCGTAGAATGTCTTCGCATGAAAGTCGATGACATCGAAGGTCTTACAGATGGCACTGTCTTCCGTAACCTCTTCGATGACGTTTTACATGACCTCCCCCTTAACCAGCCCTGGCATCAATACTGTCTGCAACAAATTGCTGGATGCGAACATTGTCAACTCGGACAGTCCATGGCTTTTCCTTGATCACGAGTCCACAACGAAGATGTATGCAATATTGCCAACGGTCTTTCGCGAGCGGGCTGGTTTTCAGTTTTGCCAGCCAGACGTTCTCACCATCGTCCCCAATTGGTCTTCATTTTGACACTGACACAAAGGGTGGCATAGCTGAAATGAGCTCCTGCAATTTAGGATGTAGGCGCATCACATCTTGCCAAAGCCATGCAACACGTTGTCCAAATTTCTTGTACAGGTAAGACTGTTGTCGGTCTTTGTCCAGCCCGACCCAGCTGAGCAGAGATTAAGGGTGGTGGAGGTTCCTATGGTAGACTGCCATTGCCAGTAAGCAGCTTGAAATCCATCTCCTTTGTGTCCGGCATTAACTCTTGTCAATACAATCGCTGGATGTGAGAATCGAATCTAACACAAATAACAAAAATTATTTATATTAATAAAAATATCAATTGCAAACTATAGACATGCAAGTCATAACAATGAACATATGTTATATGCAAAAACAGGGTGCGCCAAAAAAAAAAACTAGGTTTTGGCCAATATCTTGGCCAAAAGTAAGAATTGGAAATGAAATTTTACAGTCTTAAAGACAATTCATATTTACACATTATGGCCAGATTTCATCAAAATATTTCAAACAGAACAAAAGTTATACCACTTTTAGGGAGGTCACCCACCATTTTTGACGATTCAAAAACGAAATGCAACAAAAAAATAACAAAAACACGATTTTTTCTCATCTCAACAAAAAACAATCTAATTATTCTGGCCAATATCTTGGCCAAAAGTAAGAATATCGAAATGAAATTTTACAGGCTTAAAGACAATTCATATCTGCATATGATGGCCAGATTCCATAAAAATATTTCAAACAGAACAAAAGTTATACCACTTTTAGGGAGGTCACCCACCGTTTTTTGACGATTCAAAAACGAAACGCAACAAAAAAACTAACAAAAACACGATTTTTTCTCATATCAAATAATTGGCATCAAATAGGCTTGATATTGCCAGATGATCATTATTATTACTATTTAAAAAGAAACAGGGTACCAGCGTAGCTGCACGTCACTGAGAAGTCACTTAGCAAGATGACAATCAAATTGGTAAATAAAGAATTTATCAGATTAATCAACAGGTCCATTAAGAACTTTGCAGAGACTCGAAAGAAGTTTTGGCACGGGTGGTGGGCACATTGAACACAAGTTGTGAAGCATTCGACAACAGTTATTTGAGATGAGACTTAATAAAATCGTTTTTTTACTTTTTGTTGTGTTTCGTTTTTGAATCGTCAAAAAACAAAACGGTGGGAGGCCTCACTAAAAGTGGTATAACTTTTGTTCTGTTTTAAATATTTTGATGGAATCTGACCACCATGTGCAGATCTATGAATTGTCTTTAAGTCTGTAAAATTTCATTTTGATATTCTTGCTTTTGGCCAAGATATTAGCAAAAAACTTATTTTTTGCGTTTCGTTTTTGAATCGTCAAAAAACGGTGGGTGGCCTCACTAAAAGTGACACCACTTTTGTTCTGTTTGAAATATTTTGATGAAATCTGGCCATGATGTGTAAATATGAATTGTCTATAAGCCTGTAAAATTTCATTTGGAATTTCTTACTTTTGGTCAAGATATTGGCAAAAAACCTAGGGTTCTTTTTTTGGCGCACCCTGTAGATTCCAGCTGGCCAATTAATGACTTGTAACAAAACCACAGTGCCACTTTAAATTATATTAAAATATTCATGAAGAATGAAATTAAAACATCTCAAACACCTAAAATGACAATACTTTTCAATGCCAAGAATAGTCCGATAGAATGGCCTTAGATGATTCTACCAATCTCCGGCTAGAAAAACAGTGCCAACGAGCTGATTTACATTGTACACCAGTTCTTCCATTCAAAACAACTTCAGCTTCAGAACATGAAGATGCTGCATGGCATCTGAATGCCTGCCGGAGAAAGTAAGTAAGTAAGAATAAGAGAAGATCGAATATAAATCTTGGACATATTAAGAAATACAGCGCTACAGGTCCACCAGCAACTCCCCATTTACAGTGGTGAGCGCCAGTGTAAGAATTGATTCTTATACCAGCCAGAGCTATTGTCATAAAAGAGATCAACATCAGTCTCACCAAATCAATAATGAAGGGGACTAGGATTGGGGAAGCATGGAAAGAGTGCTGAGGGTGAGATACGAGTCAACTGGGTTAGGGGACAGAGATGAGGCGAATTAAATATGGGGAGATAGTCCAAACAGCAAGAAAATAATAGACGTTAAACCAGTGACGATGATGATGAGTGCCTTGGAGTATTCTCCTGGTAGAGGTGCTATAGAAAAATCATGAATGAAATGAGTGACTAAAAATTAGATGCAGAAGTTAAACAAAATAAATCTCACTCTTCTCAGCTCTGTGTATCGGTGCTTTGGTAGACGAGTGCGTTGTTCCGTTGAAATGTCCAGCAGAGAGCCGTCATTGGTTTACTGATGTGCATGAATTGGCTGGCCATTCATTTTGGTCGAGCAAGTCATCTCAGACAAGTCAATCATATAGAAGACATCTTGTCAAGAAGAATCAGCATCTGGTCATTTGCAATCATCTACAATAATATGTTCATTTGCAATGAAACGCTATTGCTTATAACCGGAAATTTAATGAAAAGCGCATGTATATTTAACATGCCTAAATAAAAGAAAGCCTTATTCAAAGAACGCATCACAATGTAATTGACTAGACAAAGTACTTTTAAGATGAGATATAAGTTTAGAATTTAAAACATTGATTGAGAAGCTTAAATGATGAGACTTTACTATGAAGAACTCAAAGATCATGAACTGCATTAGAAGGCTGGATAGAGAAGATTTCATTTAGCGGCCTGGGGGTCGACTCTTCAAGTCACAATGTGATAGTTCTCAACGATCAAACCATATCAATTCTGCTTTAATTATTCAAAGTTAAATATGAAGAAAATGGAATTGATTTGCTGTTTGACTTCAGGCCCTAACGTGCACACCAAGATCATATCTCATGGAAACAAGCAGTTAGCCTTGTCATATAAGAGCTCCTGTTATGGCTAGTGTGGCATTTAGGCACACTCCTAATTTGGGGGGATAAAACTAGGGATGTTAAATGATAATTATAACTGAAAATCCGATGATGAGTTTCAAAGCGATAATCGGCTTTACTGTCTACAAAATGCATGGGCAGAGTTTGGTTTCCGTTCTTGGGGGGCTACGCCCGGGAAGAAGAAACCATTTACACGGTTAAAAAATGAATCTGTGTCTTCTTGGGGGGCTTAGCCCCCATAGCCCCTGATAAATTTCGCCCATGACAAAATGCTAATCGAAATCATTTTTAAATGTCATTTCAAAAAATTATAAGAGATAATTCATATATTTGCACTGGCTATATAAGCTTAAAGGTTGACGTGAAAACTAATTGCAACAAATAAATGGTGGCTATGAATGATGCTGGGTTACACATGGCCCGTAATTTCCAAGAGGTCATTGAGCCACGTTATGACAGATATCAATCCCGTGATGCAGCAGTCTGGATACAACATGGTAATTTTGCATTTCGTCCAATTTTAAGATTACATGTATATGATGCTGAGAAATGAAGCCATAACAAAATTAGCCGTGAGCCAACAAGATAAATTAATTGCAAAACCTCTTAAACACATTGAAAACGTTGTTGAATGCAATGAATCCCAGTGGCTACCATCTATGTTTATCAGCTGTATAAAGTCAATTACCCTATCCAATAAGACTCAGATTCTCAGCTTGTGGGTCGTGACCCCCACTGGGCTGCCTGACGATTTGCCAGGGGTCGTCTGAACCCTAAATAAATTCGTAAAAGATGCAATAGCAATTTAAACGCTATATACTACACTAAAGGGTAATTAAATCTCAATTCAACAAATGAATCCAGCATGGCCATCTCGGATTTCAATGAACATTTTACATTTTGTGGTATTAGAGGTAGCTAAGTCAAATTTCAGATCAATATCTGAAGTAGTTTTGAAGATAATAAATTTCAAAGACGTATGGGGTGGTGTGACCTCGTTTTTGACATTCTGGAACTCACGTCTAAATTTACCGCAATGTTTTGACCCAACCACCCACCCTATAAGGCTTTGTAAAGTTTTCCTTGACTGATCCACCCACCCACCCACCTACCCCAGCATCATGTATTTATTGTAATTAATGTACAAGAAATCGTTTTAGAATTACATTGTGAACACGCAATCATAATTCATATTTTATAGCAAATTTAATAGGCCGCTAATAATTATGTGAAAATTATTAGAATTTGACTGTATGACTAAAATACACAGAATATTCTATTTTTATAAACGACAGTCATGTCTGAAACGAATTTTTTACAGTTTTACACGCTGATGAAAAGTCTCACTGGCCAGAGTTATCAATAATCATTACTAAAAATTAAAAAGAACAAGGCCTAATAAATGCTTAGTCTGAGCACTTCGATAATTATGAACACAAATATTGCTAAGCTGTTGTTAAGCATCAATTTTAACATTTTAAATTCGTGTACACTAAGTAAAATATGAGTGTTTCTTGAAAGTCAAGAATTTAAGGAGAATTTTACCATGTTGTTTTGATGGTATAAACTATCAAACACAAGTTCCTATCTGTTTTCCCATTTTATACAAACAGGAGAACAAATATGCTGGCCTAGAATTTCACTGGTGTCTGCTGCCGGTGTCATGAAATAGAGTATTCCCTGTATTAATTGTATCCCCCCAAATTAAAAAAAGTCGTAAAAACCGCTTTCGCGTGTATCTTTTATGGTAAATTAATTTTCATCTGCTTTTGATTTGAACAATGACACTAACAGGTATGTTTATTCCTACTAGATAATTTGTTTTGCCCTATTTTTTGAGCACTTAAAACATTTAAAACCATAGGCGGAGACCTGGGCCGAGAATTGGGGGGACGGAAAGACGCGAGATTTTCCGAAAAATTTCTGACGACCGGCGAAATCTCGAAAAAAAATTCTATTTTCGCGGCCAAAAAAGTTGACCTTTTTTTTTTTAGTCATCCGGGCCAAATCTCGACGAAATATTTCTATTTTCGCCGCCAAAAAAGTTGATGACTTTTTTTTTTTTAGTCATCCGGGCCAAATCTCGACGAAATATTTCTATTTTCGCGGCCAAAAAAGTTGATGACCTTTTTTTTTTAAAGTCATCCGGGCCAAATCTCGACGAAATATTTCTATTTTCGCCGCCAAAAAAGTTGATGACCTTTTTTTTTTTTAGTCGTTCGGGCCAAATCTCGACGAAATATTTCTATTTTCGCCGCCAAAAAAGTTGATGACTTTTTTTTTTAGTCATCCGGGCGAAATCTCGACGAAATATTTCTTTTTTGCCACCAAAAAAGTCTTGACGCTCAAACATTGGGGGGGACAAATGCATGGGCCGTCCCCCCAACACTTTTATTGGGGGGGCCGTCCCCCCCTAGGTCTCCGCCCATGTTTAAAACGCTTAAGAACACTCAGATTCACTAAATAAATTCGAGTTGCCTTTATCCGAGCATTGCTCAGGACACTTAAAACAATTAGAGTCACTTTAAATTCTGATTACAGCAAAAAAATTTATTATGCGCATTTTTCAAACAAGGGGATAGATTAATTCATCCCCCGGATAGCTTTCAGGGGGAATACTCCGTTTCATGTCACCGAATCCCCTTTCAGATATTAAACTTCGGTTAAGTTTTAAATCAATGGCACAAAGTTTAAACTACGATCATATCATGACTAAAGCGTTATTTGATGTTAATTTAAAATTCATTTATAAATAACTTAACTGGGCGTAATGGTGCTACGTAACGTTCAATTTCCCACACCGACCCACGTAACATTTTCACTGACCCTACACACCCGCCCTCAAACATTACGTAATTATGCAATGACCTATTAAAAAAATGGCAATGCAATGAAGGGGTACCTCAATCAATTTTATCGTTGAGAGTTCGTCACAACTTTTGAAATGTTACCACACTAAAAAGGTTGAAAATTATAAGACCCATACAAAAACCAAAAATCTGTTTAAATCGGATATCTACATCGGATAATTGGTTTGCCAACAACCCTAATAAAAACAAGCAAAAACGGTCAAATTTAACAAATTTCATTTGAACAACAAAATCCGATGCCTTGCTGAAAGTAGCAAATTAATACTTCAAGTCACTGACAACGTAATTCTCATGAGGTTGTGCTGAATTTTCAGATGTCGCAGAATATATATCATGTAAGTTTTGCATCAAATATTCATTTGGCAATAAACATAATTTTTCCATCTGTTCCAAAAATGTAGAAATTTTGCAATTTTCTCAGACATTGCAGAGTCCACTGCCATGTTGAACTTTCAACTTTTTAAAACTCTTGAACAATGATTTATTTGATGTTCTGGATAACAATAAAAATAATAATAATTTGTAATAACCGAATGGAGTTACCTCGCTAAATTCAGATTGATATCTCCTCCGTAAAACAGTAGTTCTTGCATCACAGGCAGCGGCAGGTAGAGGATGAAGACTCTTTGAAGAGCAGCACCGTCGCCATTCTACCTGTTAAACAAATTCAGCATCAGCATCTTCATCACTCATACACAGTTACAGCAATTCCATCCATTCATTTCTCCCCACCCTCTCTGCCTGTCTGAGAGTATATCTCTCTTGACTTTCTCTGAGAATTTATCTCCGTCTTTCTCTCACTTTAGCCATATGCTTCTCACAATCTATAGCTTTTCTCTGTCTATATGTCAGCATATAATATAATATTGCAACTGGAGATTATAACAATCAATAAATCGAAAACAGTTTTGATTTCCTATTTTGACTTGTTCAATTAATTTTCTCCCACTTATTTCATGATCTTGAGTGGTCCACATTTCCACAGTCAACGACACAGCGAACAATGATAATATGAAACGTTTGAGTGGAAAATTAAGCAAACATTTAGTATTTTAACACAAATGCAGACAGAAAAATTGAAGATGGCAACAAAATTATATGTATTCATTGCAATTAACAATGCACAAGCATTTGGTTCAAACATATCACTGAGTAATAATGATTAAGAAGTTGATGGATAGTATTCCCTCAATGTTGGCTTTGATTAAATTTGATTAATCTGATGTTTGTTACATGAATTGAGAAAACTGTCAAAATATAGTTGAGTCCGGTGAATAACTTCTTTCAACAAAATAACATACCAATTTTAATATCTATGTGTGCATATATAATTAGATAGATGAATATATAATATAAATCATATATATATATATATAATTATATATATAAAACTTTGTTCATAAATCTGTCTTTTTTCTTTTGCTGTGGCTGGGTTGGGAACACCCCCCTGATTGGATTTCTTGAAGGGCACTATATAAATCCCTTGAATGAATGAATGAATGCAATATATGCATAATTGCATATATATATATATATATATATAGTATATAAAAGGTAATGCACTTTTACGAAAATACTTACATAAACATTTAAGTACTTCTACGAAACACGGTTCTAAACTTTCAAAATGCCTGCCATGTAGAAAGCGAAGGCAATCCAACAGATAAGTGAAATAACTAATCGGTGCATGTAAAGATGGTTTTACTGACCAGTAAGATTCCAAATTACAGCGAATGCTGAGGATACATCAAACGACCTCTGTGACCTTTCCGTGCTGCCATCGACAGAGAACTTGATCCATCCTACATAAAACAATTCCAAACATGAGAGCAATGTCCGAGTCATGATGCTAATAATATAAGAACAAACCAACTGAATTGTACTGAGAGAGGAAACAAGTGAGATTATTAATAGAGGACAGAGAGAGAGAGAGAGCAATGAGAAAGCACGTGGCAAGATAAAAGTCAAGATCGTGTTTGGGCAATCACCTCCCAGTGTCGCCTATTATTCGCTCATCAGACTTAATGGCCATTCTTTCAGGTCAAGATTCAAGGCGTATCAGTAATCCCAAAGACTGTGTGTCCATATACAAAACAATATGGTAGACAACGACTGCACTAAAATAGAGCGCAGCGACCTATCATCTGCATCCCACAATGCAAAGCGGTCAGTAAGTAATCAATTGAATCAGGCCTATTTTTTCCATTATTTCGGTACATTTAGTCTACAATCGTTCAATCATATTAAACGTTGCATTTCCAAATCGAGTTACTTTCTCGTTTCTATTTACTGCATATTTAACCATCATATAATCTCACCCTTTGCTTCGATTACTTACTGACCGCTTTGCATTGCGGGATGCAGGTGATAGGCCTTTTTATTAATAAGAATATGGTTTCAAGTATTGCTTACATGGAGATGCAGTCTTCGAAATTATTATTATATGGTAATCTCCAAATTTCAAAAGCTCTACTCGAAAGCACCAGCTTATTCACGAACGCTGATGTCTTTATTATTTATCCACTCGGAGTATCCGGGACCGATGTTTATAGCATTTTATATTAACTTAATTTTCGTTTTATTAAGAAAAAGCAACAACTTATATTATTGAAAATGAACTTTATTATACCGTACAGTCGTACACTCAACTGATCTCAAAACAATAACAAATTTAAAACTACCAATCGGATCTTAATCGTCGCTCTTCTTTCCGCTCTAAATAGAGCAGCCAATCAGAAGCATTCGTTACGGGTCAGTAATTTCTCTCACGTGCAAATTTTATAGCGCGTGTATTTTTTATTTAGCCCTATAGTTCCAGAGAGAAGTGAATATCGGAAATGAATGCAGTTGTGCGGGCCTATGAGTTAATGAATGAATGAATGTCATTCAAGGATGACCAACGTCGCCCTCATCCTTTATATTGACTTCGGGCTGGCACTGACAGAGTAGACCTTCACGAGCTGTGCTTAATGTTCCAGGGCAATAATATCATAGCGAATATAGCCTACACAAAGACAGACACAGATAGGTGACAAACACACAAGCAGACGTTTACAGCCACAAAATATAATTGAGAAAAGGATTCAAGCATCCTTATAACTGATCGAAACGGTTGTGGCCACTCGATCAGTGCGTGACCATGCACGAGCATAGCCCGGCCACGTCTGGATACGCATCAGCATCCAGCAGAAAACTCCTTTCCAGGCTATCTGTCCGCCTCTCGGTCTGTTCGCGATAAGTTCGAACGTCTGTCTGCGTGATCTGTCTATTTGTCTGTATGTTACCGTCTGTCTGTATCTCTTTCTATGCATCCTTTTGTGATCCTGACTATTAAGTAAGTAAGTAAGTAAGTATATACTTTATTGAACCGCCTGCAAACGCACTGCGGGAACAATGGACAAGAACAGAATAATTAATGCGAGTATACAATCAAGACAAATAGAAATATGCAATTCAATAAACACATTAGGCCTATACAACTACATAGCCTAATAGACATGTTGTGAACTATACAGGAGAGAACTTAGGCTAGACAGGAAAAAAATATATTGTCACTTGAATAGCATCCGTGTTATAAAGCCACATCTGGTTAGGCCTAGTGCGTCTGCATGAGGAATCTCACGGTTATGAGAACGAGGACGGAGTGAGTAGGTAGCATTTTTAATGGGAGGTAATAGAGGAGCAAGGACGTGGCTTGGGTTGTAGAGTACAAAAGAGAAGAGGGAGGAATCAGCGTGACCACAGAGGTCATCGAACGACTTCTGGTCGGCAGGAAGAAAGTTGAGCCGCACCAGTTTCCGTATTATTGCATTAATCCGCGCGCGCTGACCAGAATTAGCAAAGCCAAACCAAGCAGAGGAGGCATACATAAGGCGAGCCAATGTGGTGGCCTGAACTACATCATGCAAGCGTGTCCCGGAGAGGCCATGAGAGACAAGATCACCTAAAGATCATACATTGCCTAGCTGTCTGTATGCATGTGAATCTGTATGTCTGTCTGTCTGTATGTCTGTATGTCTGTCTGTCTGTCTGTCTGTCTGTATGTATGCATGTGAATCTGTCTGTCTCTCTGTCTGTGTCAGTGTGTGTAGGCTACATGTTTGTCTATCGGTCTTTCCATCTATCTGTCAGACAGATCGACAGACATAATATATGGAAAGACAGTATGTGGTCTGTCGACATGTCTGTTCGTCCGTTTTTGGTCTGTCTCTAGACTCTCTACGTCCATTAGGTGGTGTGAGTATGTGCGTGCGTGCGTGTGTGTCTGTCTGTCTGTCTGCCTGCCTGCCTGCCTGATGTCTGCCTGCCTGCCTGCCTGCCTGTCTGTCTGTCTGTCTGTCTGTCTGTCTGTCTGTCTGTCTGTCTGAGCAACAGCGTACATTTCACCACACATGCGGCTGCATCTGGAAGTGCTACAGCAGCTGGACTGCAGCGGGTCTTCAGTTCTTCTTAACCATTAAAACGACGATCTCGATTCGCGCTAATCCTTACCACGCGTTTCCTCTCTCCAATTAAGCTTCCTGCCCTCCTTCAAGAGTTGCTTTCAGTTCCACCTTTTCCCCCACCACCACACTGCCACATTCTCGCCCCACCCCAACTCCCTACCACCACCATTCCCCGTCATTCGATCGACGCGCCAGCGATGAGAGATGCCCGCACTGTTTTTACTTGCGCTACACAAACCTGCCGCAATCGAGGTTAATGAAGCGCAGGCGCGTCGGTCATTTCCGGTGCCTGTCCGATCGGTCGCTCCCTCTAACGATCAGTGCGTACGCGTTGATGGACACTTGACCGCAAGTGCATGGTGGGTGGGGTGGCGGATCGGGGGTTGGTGGATCGGAGTCGGGGGTGGGGCAATAATTAGGACACACAGATCGTCCAGCTGTCGAATAAATAGGGCATAAATAAGGCATCTACTACGCCGAAGGGTTTTTTGGTTATTCGCGTTTGACTGTTTATCAAAAGTCGTGTGCAAACATCGTCTTCAAGTGACGTTGAAGCGGTTTAAGGCAATCTATATTTATGTTATAATTATCAACGATGGGAGGAACAACTACGTCAGTCATATCGCGTTAATTGGTAGGCCTATCATAGATAGCGTTGGGCTAGAAAATCGCCGCTAGGTGTGGGTCAGTGTGATTAGAACTGGTGGTCAGTTTGTCTGACCGTTAAAAGCGATATCGTCGGAAGCTATAAGTGTCTTAAGTGCCCTTATGATGCTGAATGGAGAGCTGGAAAGGAAAGGATGGACAGAGCGATGAACAGTTGAAGTTTTAATGGGATTGGAATGTGAGATTAGAGGAGGAGATGGAGGGTACGTGTTATGGATGGGGTGGAGTAGGAGGGGAGAGTGTGGTTGTTATCGTGGACAATTGTAAGTGCTTATTTGGATTACACTGTTCTCATAGAGCAATGCTATCCGAACCCATAGTCCCACACCATATGGTTATACAGATGACCGGTGGTATACATTGTGCCACGTACTGGGGCAGAGTGAGAATTGTGAAAAAATTACTGGGGGGTTGGACTAAGATCCACTTGAAATTGCCAAATTGGGGTGTGAAAAACAGACTTAATATTATTTATTATGGGGTCA
The DNA here is from genome assembly GCA_949752735.1 of Lumbricus terrestris. NCBI lineage: Eukaryota > Metazoa > Annelida > Clitellata > Crassiclitellata > Lumbricidae > Lumbricus > Lumbricus terrestris. The sequence goes on from OX457039.1 coordinate 6,810,293, forward strand.
TAAGAAAGATTGGGGGTTGAAACTCTCCAACCAACCCCCTGCAATTCTCACCCTGGGCGATACTGCATGGACAATTCCGCCGTACATGTCTATCTGTCTGTCTGATATATTATACTTTGATTGTACTAATCTCTTTCCCTCTCTGTCTCTCTTCCCTCTCTGTGTGTCTGCGTCTGTCTGTTTGTCTGTTTGTGTGTGTGTCTGTCTGTCTGTCTGTCTGATATATACTAATCTTTCTTCCCTCTTTGTCTCTCTTCCCTCTCTGTCTGTCGGCGTCTGTCTGTGTCTGTCTGTGTCTGTCTGTCTGTCTGTCTGTCTGTCTGTCTGTCTGTCTGTCTGTCTGCCTGTCAGTCAGTCAGTCTGTCTGCCTGTCTGTCAATCACATATAGGGCCTAGGCTATATAGGAATAGGCCTCATAATTATGCCTCAGCTGGCCATTCGAATATCTCCGTCAATCGTTTGCGTCACGTGACCACACTCGCACCTTATCCACTGCTTTGTATCACGTGACTGTGGTTCTATCTGCGACGGCCAGAGATTCATTTCCGAGATACCCAATAATTATTGGTCGCGCTGCAAGCGAGAAGCCATTAAGTTCATTGTAGAAACAGGTCAACAATAACATTAGGGATTTTAAGGTTAGACGTCATCTGATGTTGACGTGTCGAACTCTTTGCCAATTGAAAGCAGACGACTCGTTTGAGAATATGCGTTTCTTTTACAAGCATAATTGTACAAATAATTAATTATTAAGCACTGCTACAGCGCTAAACAAAGTAAAAAGCGTCACAATTTAATGAAGATGCTGCAGAATGGGATACGTTTTCAGCATCAGCAGCAGCAGCAGCTGGTGCATTTTTCTTCTTTTGTTGTCGTCGTGATGGCCATCGTCATCATTATCTTTCCAGCCGTCGTTCAAGGTTACAACCTTGACGAAAGGACGGTGGTCGTACGAGCTGGAGAGAATGGAACACAGTTCGGATTTACAGTGACACATCTAGGTGAAAACAATCGCAGATCGTAAGTATTCGACTCGTAATCAAGAATTCATGCATTCATTCATTCATTCATTCAATCATTCATTCATTCATTCATTCATTCATTATGAAGCTTCAGATAGCGCCCCCTCAAGGTTACTACTCAGGAGCGCTCCCGACCCAATCTCGTATTCATCATGATCAAAACTTCTACATCGCCCACAAAAGTTAACTCGAGGGAACCAGCTTATATTCACAGGCGCTCAGTCAAAGCAAAGTCAATAGACATGAAGAGGTCAAGATCCGGACAGTTTCAGTCCGACAGTCGTACTTGTAAGCGCTTATTTACACAGCGCCTTTAATTTAACATAACCGATCATTTGCAAGGAAGGTTATGATGGTTCTCCTGACGTGATTACAAAAGCCACGATTGAATGTAGGCCGCATGTGTTATGAAATAGCATTATATGCAGCTATATGGGAACAAGGATTTTTTAACGTGCAGTTCTACACAAAATGTGCAGTTCTAAATGGATTCGTGCAGTTGTAGAAGAACTTCCGTCACGTTCCGTGCAGTTAAAACTAGTAAAAAAATAGGTAATTTCCCTCAGATTGGGAATAATTATTTACCATGGAGGACGAGGAAGGAGAGAAGAGGATGTGCAGTTCTAAAAATTCCTTAAAAACAGCCTGCATGGGAACTGTCCAAATAATTTCTGCCGACTGCCGAGTATTTGCAGGTGTCGGATGTTATGTAACCGCAGATGAGAGGGAGGCCTACAACCCCGATCGAATGGCAAAATATTATTGTAGGCATTCAGCTCGGAGTAATTGAATGGTGCCTTTATTGAATTCTTCGAATCTGTCATGAGTTGCTCGGGTTTCATTAATTGTATCCTTTTATTTACTGAGCCTCCGTTACGTATTATGCTTTCAAACTCAGTATTTATTTGATTCTTGATTGGTTTATTGCCAAATTGTCATCGTCATCGTCATTGCCACCCCACACCAGTGACACCACCACAACCATCATAACCATCACCATCACTTTTGGTCATAGGTGCAATCACGTCCTAAAAGTTGGGGGGGGCAAATGAATCACGTCCTAAAAGTTGGGGGACCATAATAATAATTAAAGTTAGGGGACCACTCAAAAGTTGGGGGACGCGTCCCGTGGGTTCAATAGGGTGGTTGCGCCTATGCTTTTGGTCACCGTGAGGAAAGGACCTGCCCGATTTTTAGTGGTAAATTATCAGCAGTCGTTCCCTACAGTCACCGTCAACGGCGTCAAGTGAAGACGTGTTTTAAGTTTGCCGCCAGAGTCGGTTGTAGTCGAGAAGTTTGTTTGAGAATTTGTGAATTTCTTGGTGTGAAATTGGACGAACAGATTGTCTAACGTAGGCTATTATATATATATATATATATGTATGATATATATATATATATATATATATATATATATATATATATATATATATATATATATATATATATATATATCACTGGTCAAAATCGTGTTTACACGAATATTGTTTTACGCGATGCTCGTTAAAACTCGTGATTTTCTACGAGAAACAATTAATTTATTTATGATATATATATATATATATATATATATATATATATATATATATATATATATATATCAGCAACCCAGATCGATTTAATCGGAAGGCAAGGTCCCAGATTTTCATTTTCATTGAATTGATGTCATCTAGCGGTTCTTTAATTCATCACCATCACCATCGTCATCATCATCGTCGTCGCCATCGTCATCATCATCATCGTCATCATCGTAATCATCAACATCATCAACATCATCATCATCAACATCATCATCATCGCCATCGTCATCGTCATCATCGTCGTCGTCATCATCGTCATCGTCGTCATCGTCATCATCATCATCATCATCATCATCATCATCATCATCATCATCATCATCATTCTAATTTATAATTAATGATGTAGGGACTTCAATTAACGTATCACGAGTGTACACTGACTGTGACACATCCACGATCACATTGCCAGTCTATCTAATTCATTGATTCATTATCACCTAAAAACATGCACACGTAGGCCTATAATTAATTACGCTTAGACCCATTTTATCCTGGCATCTGATTTTTCATGGTCCGGCTCAATTGTAGGCCTACAGCTGGCAGTGTATACATCTAGACATCTCTGGAGTGTTTAATTTCTCCTCCCCACCCCCTTCCCCGAGGAATGACATTTCGCCAGAGAAAATCTAGAGCTATTGTTTACATGCACATAATTAGGCCTAGGCCTAATATTGTAACATTTTTAAGAAGAGCGAAGAACAAGATCTGATTGGTAGAGAAGGACAAAAAGGTCGTCACACTCATGGGCATGGGCAGAGTTTATTATGGGGTAGGGGGATAAACCCAGAGGACTAAAAAGTTGATCAGTTTGTTTTGCCGGAGAAAGGGGTGTATTTTCACGAAATTTCGACCGAAGGACCAAACTCCGCCCATGATCGTCAGATTAAAAAGTTTAGAATTCAGGGCTTTTAAACGTAGGCGTAGGGCCTACCGTATATGCTACAATTAATTGGCTGTGTACAAAATGTAGGGCCTACAGTTGTAACTTGTAAATGGATCTGCGCAGTTGTAAAAGCAATCTTGTGTGCATTGAAAATCGGTTTAAAAAAGTTCTGCAGTCAATTGGGGGAAAATTGCCTGAAATAGAGCTCGAGGGCCTGCAGGGTTGTGTTGCAGTAGGCCTATTTTGTGGAACACTTTTGGTGAATGAATAAAAAAGGTGGTCAGATTAAAATTGCTGGTTGTGCTGACTTGTGCAGTTACAAATTCCTTTTTAAAAAGCCCTGATGGAATTTTAGGCCTACTGTTTTTCTCGGAAATGTTGACGGAAAGAGTTAAGGGGTCGTCGTTGAATAAACGAAAATTAGGCTATTACGGTATTGCTTGGGCGTGAGCCAGTATGATTCCTATGGGAAATGTGTAAGAATAATTGGAAAAGTCAATGAGGATCAGACGTTGATTTTATGTGGAGATGGGGTGGGGTACGTGTGTGCAATGATCTTTACTGTGGAATAATATCAATCCAGTTGACAGATCGCAGCCGATTACAGTGTAGGGGCCTTTTGAAACAATTCACAAAAACGCAAATGACATAAGATATCTATAGGCATAAATCTTAATTAGGCTATACTTACAAAACAGACAGGGCTCCTGCAAGATACAAAGCACGTCCGCCCTTAGGGGCTTCAGTGGCGGCGCTAGGGAGGGGGCTAAGCCCCCCTACAAGAGGCTCAGCCCCCCCCCTAAAAAAAGGCCCTCCGAATTTTTTACATTGAAATATCCACAATTTTCGGCTAACGACTAAAAAAGGTCGTCAGAAATTTTGGCGACGAAAACGGAAAATTTTCATAAGATTTCGGTCGATGACTAAAAAAAAGAAAAGGTCGTCAGAAATTTCGACGGATGAAAATGTGAAATTTTCGCCGCGAGGCTTCAGCCCCCCCAAAATGAAATCCTGGCGCCGCCACTGAGGGGCTTGAACGCGGGTCCGCTGATCTCCATCATCCATGCAAGACTGCAAGTGTGTTATCCAATGCGCTACCAGACCACCCGGAGTGCCGCATTGGAAAGTCTAACACAATTGCATGGATCGAGTTCAACGGAGCTGAAATCGATTCCCGAAGCTTCCCCAGGATAGACGTTCTCAGTGGCTGCGGCAAGACGCCTGTAGTGAAAGAGCAATTATAATCAGTTCTGCTAGAGGCTGAGCAATGCAGTCAATATTAGGACCCGCGATACGCGGGGCAATGTCATCCATACCCTTGCTATGTGTAGTACGTATACGGACTGACTTAATTAGGTTCAAGACCTCACTAGAGGAAGTTGATATTAAACCAAAGGACCTCAATGGATGGGGCTTCATATACTTCATAAATGAATCTGAAGAGTCGGGTATTTTTTCGTCTAAAACTTGGGCAATGCTCACAAAATAATTATTTAGTTTATTAGCTACCGGTATGTCTTCAGCATCTTCAATTTTGGCACCGTTGACATTAAATTTGAGCGATTCTATGGTTGTATCTCGTGGTCCCTTAATTATTAGTTATCGACCTTATTATAGGCTCCACTTCCACGTTTTTTAAAGATCGCTTTTACACTTGTCAAATTCAGTGGCATACAAATATTTTCAGCTTTTAAGCTTATTCTTACCGTTTTAAATTTATTCCGGTAGGCCTACATCACAAATTTATTTCTATCAACTTCACTAGGATTTTTTTAGAAATTTCAGATCCTTGAATTCGTTTTACTAGATTTGAGTATATACGGTAGGCCTAGTCTCCGCGTCATCCAGGGATTTTTACTTTCTTAAATGTGGGGGGGGGGGCATGAGTGTGTGCGCGGTCCCCCACCACAAACATATTGGAGGGCCCATCCCTCCGCTTCCCTAAGTCTCCGCCCAAGGCGCTGTTGTGTCAAAGGCTGTCTGTTCTGTTATATATAGTAGGCTATAGGCCTAGTTAAGATTTATGTTAATTAAGATAACTGCGTAACTGTACATTGTAACCGCAGTTGCGGTCTGTCAACCGCATTGTTTAATAAACAAAAATTATTATTATTATTAGGTCTAGGCTACTTATATAGACGTATAGTCAGTAGCCTATAGGCCTATGGACATTGTGTAAAAATAATTGGGAAGGTACGTCACTGCATGCGGGTCAGACGTTGATTTATATGTGAAGCTTGGGTGGCCCAGGGGTGGGGTGTGAGCAATTTTGGGCTAACTCTTCCATGCATCGTGTCCAAAGAAAGACTATAGGAGCTTAAGCAATTGATTCCGCTTGAACCCCTCAGCGACACTTCTTGTAAGCTTATAGATTACCCTGCGTAGGCCTATATATGCTTAAGCTCTACATGCATTGTAGCCTATCAACACTTGTACCCCCTAGGCTACTGAACACGGTGAAAGCTAAGAACAATGGAAAATTGATGCATAGGCCTAAGCCTATAATTATATACATGCTCTACCCGTCTACCCAGGGCCGGATTAACCACGGTGCTGATTGTGCTGCAGCACAGGGCCCCAAGTTTCGATGGGGCCCCCAAATTGTAAAAGTAAAATTAAATAAAGTAAGTATTCAGGAAAGAAACGGTGAAAATTGAATTGCAATACAATTGCAATGCATTATGCATAGCAATCATATAGCTATATGACTAAATATATAATCAAATAAATATAGTATAAAAAACTATCTGCTACTCGCTGGAGTGCCAGAGCTGATGCTACTAATTAAGTGTCTGTTCGTGCATTACAAAGACATCAGGAATGCGCTAATAGACATTTCTACAGATAATCGCCACAACATTGACACAAGAGCGGAGGTTGATGTTTTTGCCCAGGAAGTTGGGGCAATTTGAAACAGTTGTTATCATGAGTTTATGACTGTTATCTGGCATACCATATTGGATATAGATTTAATGCCACAAGTGCAAGTCTTCAGAAAGTCGAAATTGGCCTATACTGACTGCCAGGGGAGCGGCTGGGGGCTAAGCCCCCTAGAAGAGGCTCAGCCCCCCTAAAAAATGGCCATCTTAATTATTTTACATTGAAATATCCACAATTTTCGGCTGATGACTAAAAAAAAGTCGTCAGAAATTTTGGCGGCGAAAATGGAAAATTTTCATGAGATTTTGGTCGATGACTAAAAAAAAGGCGTCAGAAATTGTGGCGGCGAAAATGGAAAATTTTCATGAGATTTTGGTCGATGACTAAAAAAAAGGTCGTCAGAAATTTTGGCGGCGAAAATGGAAAATTTTCAGGAGATTTTGGTCAATGACTAAAAAAAAGGTCGTCAGAAATTTTGGCGGCGCAAATGGAAAATTTTGCCGCGGGACTTCAGGCCCCCCGAAACTGAGCTGAAATCCTGGCGCCGCCACTGCTGACTGCTCTGAAACTGTACGAGTCACTGATAACTTTTGTGGAGGAAATGCGAGGGACTTTCGATTATATCGAGAAGAAGGTCCAGGCCCGGGTTACGTGGACAATCGCCAATATAAGGAAGCCGAACGTCGGTTAGTCAGTGGCGGCGCTAGGGGGAGGGCTAGGGGGGCTAAGCCCCCCCTAAAAACGGCCATTCATTTTTCCCCATGTAAAAATAAAAAAATTGACGATTTACCCCCTTTAGCCCCCCAAAACTGAAATCCTGGCGCCGCCACTGCGGTTAGTAAAGCGTAAGAGATTCTTCGGTGAAACCAACGCTTCTGACACTGTCCGTATAGTCCTAGGGACAAATTCAAGATACCTTCATTCGATCAGCACAGGGCCCCCAAAACTGTAGATCCAGGCCTGCACGGTCTACCGCACCAAAGGCATATGACGTCCATACCCGATGATGATATTGATGATTTGGTTGATGAGGGTAATATTACAGTATAAATAAATAATGGGAGTCCAACGCTAAAAGTCTAAACCTGCTCACATGAGTGTTTTTCCGCTTTTTTTATGATTATACTTAACAAGAACTTTCGTTAACCTGTGGCGAGAAGTAGGCCTAATGATCCAGAAAAATAAATTAAAGCGCCATAAAAATACAGTATTTCTATTACAACATAGATGACTTCTAAAGCACCGTTTTTGTGGTGCCATTATTATGCAATTGAGATTGAAGAGAATATATTATTTATTTGATTATATTTTAAATAATAAATATTACTTCTTTAATACTTGGATGCACGAGCTATGCATAGTAAATCACATCATGGTAGGCCTATACTACAACAGCTTATGTAATACAATGATGTAAAAAGCTGCAAAAACTGTTCTTATTTTGTCAAATTTTTCTGGAGACTGGAGTGGATGTCACATCTATTTTTTAGTTGAACAAAATTAGTACCGGTATTTGTACAAATAAATTATACTCAATATAATTATTGTGGTACAAAATAAGCCTTAGTAAATAATAACACTATACCAGGTAAAATCATGAAATATCAGACAATATCATGAAGTAGTATTATAATCAGCTCCTGTAATACGATAATATAGGCTAAACAGTGGTCAACTAAAAAGTACTATCATTTTGTCAAACTCTTCTGGGAGGGGATTAACATTCCTGGGGAACTTCCTCCCCCAGAGACGTCTGGATTGAACACGGAATCATGGCTAACTTGAATTGCCTTCGTATTTTCATTCCAATAAATTATGATCCAACTATTTAGTTCAACCTATTTTTTGTCTGGGAACTGGAGCCAAAATTCGCAGAGCATTGCTGTTTACGGTCCATCTACTTGGAATCCCCCAGGGTGAGAATTACCGGGTGCTTGTGGGTTTGAACCTCCCCCCCAAGTCTTTTTTAGAGCCCCATATATGAAAGTCTGTTTTTCGCACCCCAATTCTCAGTATCATAATCCAATCCCTCACCCCAGTTATTTTTCCACAATTCTCACACTGGAATCGCCTACGATCATGTACTGAAGATGGCCGTGACTTTGAAGTTTAGTGGTTGTGACTTGGTGGATGGTGGTAGTTGTGGTCAGTGGTGGGTAGCGTGTGTTCGCGATGGTGGCTGTGCTTGTGGTGGTAGCAGTGTGGTGGTTCTGGATGTGGCTATGGGCCTGGTGGTGTCGTAGAATCACGATGCTCGTCTTAATAACCAGGATATGTGCTTGGTTAGGTTCTTGGTAGGAGCTCCAAAGGCTCAGACGACTCAGCCGAATGTCTTTCGTGGAGGGGCCGTCTTCAAGTGTTCTCTGGATCAACCGGATTGCGAGATTATTCCATTTGATGCACAAGGTATGATCACAGTATAAAATAATATTAATGTTTTCTATTCTGTGTTATGAGCACAGAACATTATTTGAAAATCAACTGCCAGCTGAAAATTCTGTGTCATCATGACAAATCAAATAAAATCAAATCAGGGGCCGTCCATAAAGTACGTCACGCTATTTTTGACCATTTTTGACCCCCCCTCCTCCCTGTCACAAACTGTCACAAATCTCGGACCCCCCCCTAAAGTACGTCACACTTTCGGGAATTTTTTTTAAAACATAACCATTTACCTAACCCTCTAAACCCTAGGATACTATCCCTAATCCATCTGATAGTGACGTGTGTCCCTAAACACTTTGATAGTGACGGGAAATCAACTTTTATCCCGCCAGGCCGGGTTTTAGACACGCCTGGCCGGGCCGGGTCGGATTTTAGGTACTAAGAACAACAAAATAATATAGAATTTAAAAAATAAATGTGTGACGTCACACATGGCCTGACCCCTCCCCCTTTCACAAACTGTCACACTTTCTTACACCCCCCTCCCCCCTGGAGCGTGACGTACTTTATGGACGGCCCCTCAATCAAATAATTTTATTGGTCCGTAGGTAACAGCAACAAGCACATCAAGTCAGGTACAAAAGTTACACAAAGCATCTCCAGTATCACCAAGTTGTTAGACACTACTCAATCCAATAACTTAATTAGGTAACATAAATTATTCAAACATATAGCCAAGACTGGGCCGTAATCTTTAGCCGACAGATCGGCACAGACAGTTTTGATGGCAATCATAACAATGATACTTTGGCCATCAATCATCTTGTGTCAGACTGCATTTGAATGAGTCAAACATTTGCATGAGCATTGTCTCACTTTTTGTGTTGTCATTGTCTGTAAGGCAATCAGCAAGAATGGAACGGAAGCAGTATGGTCATTGCTGAGAACAAGTCGTTGCAATGGTTTGGGGCGACGCTGACAGCTTCACAGTCCGGAGTCGTTCTGGTAAGCAAAGTAGCGGATCTGACAACCATGCAACGTTTCCTATTCCAGCTTTGCAAATCGTAATGATGTAAGGTAATGTTTTGTGATCAGGCAAAACTGAGCCAAGAGCCTGGATGCTGCCTGGCTGGATTTTTTTGTAGTGCAAGCATAGGCGTAGGAGGCGGGGGTTCAAAGGGGCAAATGCCTCCCCAAATTTCGGGCAAATGTGTTTTTCGGGCAAAAGAAGCACGGACGGGTGAAAAAATTTGGGAAATTTTTTCAGCCAAACAGGTACAGGCGGATTTTTTTCCGGGCACACAGGGGTAAAAAGCTAAATTTTCTGAAGATTTACAGGAAGTTACTGAAAAAAGGTCATCAGATTTTTTGGACCAGAAAATCGTGAGATTTTGGGGATGACTAAATTAAAAGATCATCAGATTTTTTGGGCAAAAATAACATTCCCTCCTCAACTTCCGAAATGTCCCCTACGCCTATGAGTGCAAGTTTATGCATGTGAGCTTACAGGGATTAAAATGTGAATTGACGGTCATGGACGGCGGTCCAGGCACTTGTTTTCAAATCTGGAGCGCCGTCTTGTCACGTATTAGGCCAGTACACCACCGCACCCCACAATACGGGCAAAGCACTTAGAGTAGCAGAACGCATGCGCTGGTAACGGTGGTAATCGTGAGGCCATGAGTTGAGACCAAGGTGTTAAAATACTTGAGGTACAATGGGGCTATCCCAACAATTGGCAGTTACTCATGGATAATTAATCCTAGTTGCTGTGTATTTGGTTATGTATGTTGTAGGCCTGTGCTCCCAGGTATGTTTATTTCTCACGAGCGGGCTCGAAAAGGGAACCAGTTGGAGCTTGCTATCTGACTCAACCTGGCTCAGGGAAATTCACAAGGTATTCACCTTGCAGAAAAGGTAGGATTTTGTACATTTCTCCTTTTTTTAACCTTGTGTTTGTGTACTCTTTATTTTTTATAATGCGTGCATCGTGCAGCTCTGGAAAAGGCTTGTACCGGTAGCTTGCAAATATCTGAGAATTTATATTGCAAGAAGAGCTGATTGCTTGAGCAGACAAGAATATCTTCCAGAAAGCACAGTTCTTTGGCCATTGCATCCATCAGGTCTGAACTCTTCTTTGTGAGGACAAGTATTTACTCTGCAAGAAGGGACATCCTTTCATGCTGTCTCTCGTTAAACAAAATTAGTTTTAAAATAATTTCATCAACAGATGAAAGTTATATTTACCAGTTATATTTACCATAAATTCATGAGTTACTTTATTATCTGCTGTTTTAGCTTTTGAACAATAAACGTTTTATTCATTGTAAAGCATGTGAATCTTTATTGCGATACTTATACTTCCATTATGCTTTTTGGGCTTTGGAGGCATGGGTTAGGAGCAATATTTATTTTAATTCTCACGGATATTACACTCTTTTGTCCACATTTATAATCTAGTTTATGTGTTTGCAAAAAATAACTGCCTGCATCATCCAATTCACTCTTTGATCTTCTACTTCCTCAAACTACACCAGCTATTATGGCTGATGTCCCCGTTCCTTTTCCTCAATTGCTCCCTCTCTTTGGAATACCCTGTCCCCATCTACTCGATCTCAGCTTCTTGCTGGCTATCCTTCCTCCTCATATTTCTCAAAACTTATTTCTTTTCTTGTGGCCTTGCGTTCTGGGAGCATCTCTGAACCATTCACCCTATTGGAGGCGCTTTATAGATGTTTTAAAACAATACAACAAGATACAGTTGCGAATCTGAGTTTTGTTTCCTTCTCTTCTCATCATCGTTTTGAAAATAGTTTCATCTTGAATTGCAGATCAGCAACTTGGACAGCGTCGACTGGGTTCTTGTCAGAGCGGCTTCAGTGCGGCTTTTACCACTGTACGTATATCGCCTATCTAAATATTTATTCAGCGGGTCTCGCAGTTCGTGCCAATCAGAAGCGCTCCCAGTGCGTGAGACCTACAGAGAAAAAGTGGTCTTGAGATAGCGAAAAGAGATACTTGGCCACCGGTTAATTAGGAGGAATGCGGCGCATGAGGAAGCTGGTTTCCACAGTGCAGGTCCAATGAAAGCAAAAAGCAACAGAAAATGTGAACAGATGCGGTTCATCTAGTGGGTGTTTTTTTAGTTTTTACTTGTTTGGCTATCTGCCTTGTAATTATTCAATTTTTTTCTTACATTCTACCTAGTTAATTGCTTGTGCTTATTTTTTTCCACTTAGATTTACTTTTACTTTCTTTCTTATTCCATTTTTTATGTAAATAGAGACACCACTGGACATTAACAGAAACAGTTAATCTCATAGAGCATAGTACGTGTAGGTTTTCGTTTCCACTTGGCCTATTTACCTACTACCAACTTACCTGCGTTTTTATTTATTTATTTACATTTTCATTGTTTGCTTAGTTTCTTGCTTGAATAATTGATTATTGTAATTGAGAAATAATGAAAATGATAAGAAAATCATTCGATCAGTCTGTTTTATACAAGGCACAAATGGATCAGTTTAACTTTTAAGATGAGAATTACATGCATTAAGGAGTCATAAGCTGTTTTCTTTAGTGCATACAATGGCTATGAACAATTGCCATTGTTAAAGGTAAATCATCTGTCTTGCTGAATGCATTGTCTTTTTTGGGCACTGAAGACATTTGGATGAAATAACTGGGTTTTGTTTTGATAATTGAAGGACAGTAATTACCTCATTCTGGGAGCCATTGGCAGCTTCTTCTGGCAAGGTATGAATTCTGTCTAACATGTATATTGTATAACTTCTTTGGTATGAAACTTATAAACAGGGTGATGTGCATTGAGGCAGGGTGAGGTTATGCAGGGTGCAAGGTTTGGTTGATTATGAGGAGGATATGGTTAAAGTAGCGTCAGGTAAGAGGTTTTCAACCTGCAGTTGAATTATAATTACCGGTACACCAAAACTCAATGTAGAACCGTGCGATTTCGGCGTTAGGACCCTTGGCCTGGAATGCCTCCAAATTTTGACAGTTTTATTTTGCCGCACTGAGGATAGGAGCGCCTCTGAGAAGTCTCCTCGAAGAGGCAATATTCAAATTCATTTAGATGCATGAATAATGAATGAGGCGATATGCAAATTCATTTAGATGCATGAATAATGAATGAGACGATATGTAAATTCATTTAGATATATGAATAATGAATTAATTAGAATTTATTTGCATAATAATGGAATGAGTTATATGAGACTATGGTTGTAGTTCAAAATTAATGCAGTTGAGCAAAGCATGAATCTTTGAGATATGCACAATTGCACATGCATGGTTTCTAAGCAATGGAGATTTGTGTCAGTGACCTTGCTATTCTTTTCCAGGTCAGGTACACTCGGAAGATCTGAGGGAGAGTAACTCCATGCTGTCAACGGAAGAGGGACCCAACACGAACGATTACACCTACATGGGTTATGCCGTCGCATCAGGCAACTTCAGCTTAAATTATGGTCCAGGTACGGGCCGAACGTATCATAACCCCATCAGTCCCATCACCTTCATCATCATCACCATTGCCATCATCATTGTCATCATAATCAGGGCGGAGACTTCGGGGGCAGGAAGGAACGGTTCCCCAAAATTTGTGGTTTGGGACATAGCTGCATATCCCCCCAATATTTCAGAAATATTTGAAAAATATAAATTTCTACAGTGCTGTCTACTGTTTATCCAGAATGATGATGATGATGATGATGATGATGAATGATGGTGGTGGTGGTGGTGGTGGTGATGATGATGATGATGATGATGATGATGATGATGATGATGGTGGTGGTGGTGGTGGTGGTGGTGGTGGTGATGTTGATGATGATGATGATGATGATGATGATGGTGGTGGTGGTGGTGGTGGTGGTGGTGGTGGTGGTGGTGGTGGTGGTGGTGGTGATGATGATGATGATGATGATGATGATGATGATGATGATGATGAGTTCTCTGTCAGAAGGCAGGTCCATGTCTTTAAAGCCACCTGGGGATAAGATGAGTGAGGTGGTTTCCCGTTGCCTTCCTCACAAACAATTGTAGATAAGCAACTTGTCCAAGGTCGCAATGCAGTGGCTTGAGGTGGATTCGAACCTGCAACTGTAGAATGGTCACAAAGTGCTGAACTTATCGCTACACCACCGTGTTCCACTCATGATGAGGAATCTGTTAAAATGAAAGTTTAAAATCCTATAGTTACATTGTCGTCATCTTTATCCTATTTATCTCCTGCATTCTTCGCTTCCTGTAGGTTGTCCCCATACGAGCACTGTGCGATAATGATCATTGTCGTAATTGTTGCCACCATCATCATCGTTATCATCATCGTCGTCCGTCGTCGTCGTTGTTATCATCATCATCATCAACAGCATCAGCACCATCATCATCATCATTGTTTTCATCATCGTTATCATCGTTATTGTCATCGTCGTCCTCATCATCATCACCATCATCACCATCATCATCATCATCACCATCATCATCATCTATGGCTGTCTTTTTCACATCCACCAAATTTCCATATCTAGTCTTCCTGAATAATCATCGTTATCATCCTTTGGCAGCATCCCAGCATCCTGTTGACATTGTTGGAACCTATAATTATTATCGTTATCATCGATACCATTATCTTTATCTTCATCATCGTCATCGTTGCTTCCCTTTGTTGTCATCTTGATACTCGTTAATTAATCAGTTTCATCAGCTCTAGTGTTTTCATACAGGAAACTGTCCAATACACTTAAGTCATGTTACTAGTTTTGACCATACCTTCAGTTATTATTTGCCTGCACAGGTCCCTCTCTTAGGAATGCCCCCCCTCCATCGGTTCGCTTCGTCATCCTCTCTGGCAGACTGTCCTCATCTTTATCTTGACTCAGATTCTACATTTTCTCTTGTGAGTACTCACACAGAAACACTTTTGATACGAGAATCACTCTCTACATGGTCAATAGTACAGTACACTACAGTAAGTAGCCCACACTACATTGCAGTACACTTCAGCACAGTACACTACAGTAGAGCACTACAGTCCACAGTACTATACAGTAAGCAGGTACAGTACAGTACACTACAGTCTGCAGTACATTGCAGTACAGGACACTACATTAATTAGATGATGCTCTATTTATATGAGGATTCTATTAAATCTTGTAGATTTCGTCGTTGGAACTCCAAGAGGCAATTCTCTTACAGGAAAGGTAGTAAAATCTTTCATTAAAATTCCAAGATCTCGTTGACAATGGACCCATATTATTTTTGGAATATTTGCAAATGAAAATATGGATTTTTGCTTTCATGGTGCATTGTCTGCTGCAAATTGCACACAATGCACAGGTGTAATCGATTCAAATCAAATCATGCGAAAGTCAGGTCAGTTTTTAAGAAGAATATTTTTATGTGTTTTCGGTTGTATATTTTAACGATTAATCAGTCATAAAACTGTTAATTGTTTAATTTTCGGCATACATGTTCTTTTAATTGTCTTAGTATGGTAAACAAATAAAATGTGAAATTATTGCTGTGGAATATTAATTGATTCTTTTGCACTTGAGGTAGATGCCGAGGGAAAGTCCAAGAGGGTGGCAATATTAAATTAAATTAAATTGAATTATATTTTCCTCACAGAAATAAACAGTTCGATTGAAGTCTTTGTAGAAAGAAAGTAGTATTTAACTCAGTGATATATTTTTTTAATTGCTTTTCAAGCTTTCTGCAACTGATACCAAATTAATTGAATTCGCTGGAAAAATCAAAGCTAAACATTTGGAGATGATTCAAATAAAAAGTGTCTAATCAGTGCTGATGTCGTGGGGTATTCTACCACCCTAAAACTATCTGGGGCAGCGTTGCCACTCTAAAAAATGAAAAAACCCAAGTTGGAGGCTCAAAAAAACCCAAGAAAACCCAAGTTCAGCAAATCTTTCGAAAATGTCAAGAATTTCCCTTCCAAAAATTCTTTTTTCCAGTCATCCGGCACAAATCTGTCGAAAAATGTCAACAATTTCCCGTCCGAAATTTCTGATGACTTTTTTGATGACTTTTTTAGTCATCCGCTACAAATCTTTCAAAAAATGTCAAAAATTTTCCGAAAATGTCAAAAATTTACCGAAAAAAGTCCAAAATGCACCGAAAATGTCAAAAATATCCCGTTTTCTCCCGTCAAAAATAACCCAAGCAAAAAACCCAAGTTCCTCCAGAAAAAACTCCATTTCCCAAGTTCGGATCGAAAACCCAAGATCTTGTGAAAAAAACCCAAGGAGTGGCAACGCTGATCTGGGGAATAAATTTCTCTATCCCACCATATGAAATATACCGGGTATAGAGTATCCTAGCGTATAATTACTGAACAATGCTTATATATAATTGATAAACATATTGAGACCAGACAGCCTGCAGTAAATCAAACTTGAAAGTGACTCTAATTATTTCAAGTGCCCTAAGCAACATTCAGATCAAGGCAACTCGAATTAAGTTAGTGACTCTGAATGCTCTCAAGTGTTCTAAAATGTTCTAACTGTTCTGAAACCAAAGCAAATGCAGTTTTAATCTAATTATTATTGATGGTTACTCAAGAATCCTTTCCCTCTAACATTTAACATCACCAACCAGACAGATAGGCGTCTGTTTATGGCTGCCACTACTTTTTTTATATTATTATTACCATATTTTATTATTATTTCTGTGCTTTATTTGACATTTTTGACATGTAACCGGGTGCAGTATGTCACCGGGAATTTTATGGTTTTCAATTAAACGAATATACACTCAGCTAGTAATGCAATTTGTAAAAATAAACACACTCGGAAGTGGCTTTTTTCAACTTCTCTTCATTTGGGGGATACGATTATTAGAGGGAATACTCCATTTTGTGACACCGGCCCAGTCTGATCAGGCTGGTGTTCAGCCAAAGTTCCGTGTAACATTGAATTCTGAATAAGTGTCCTGCATTCTAGAAATGAAGGCTATGCTTATACCGCCATAATGGCTCTGAAGTGCTCAAATTGTTTTTATCATTGTTGTCATTGTTATTATTATTGTTATAATTACTATTATAATTATTATTATTGTTATTATTATTATTATTATTATTATTATTATTATTATTATTATCATAATAATAATATATTTTTGTTACTGAAACAATCCGGTTGACAGACGGTTGCAGTAGTAGGCCTACATTTTTGCAATTGAAACAATTCAAAACAACGCAAATTACAGAAGACATAAATAAATCGTAGCTACTAACTGACTAACAGAACAGACAGCTTGCAATAAAGTGTGCTAATTATTGTCACAATAATAATATATTTTCTCTATTGAAATAATCCAGTTGACAGACCGCAGCCGGTTAAAGTGTACATTTATGCAATTTAAATAATTCACAAGAACGCAAATTACAGAATACATAAATCTTAACTACTAACAGTAACAGGCAGCCTGTAATAAACGGCACTAATAGCAGCCTACAAAGCATGTCCGCCATACGGGGCGCGAACTCGCTACCTCTCACTCTACGCGCCAGCGTGTTATCCAATGCGCTAGATGCACTTATACAGAATAATTATTATACGAGATGAAGTTTGCTCCTTTCTGGTGGCTTGTCTCAAATAGTGCTACATTTTTTTTGTGCAGATTTCCTTCCTAGACAAATCTCTGCGACCTTTTTATGAGCTTCGAGGGGAACAGGTAGGACAGATGCACAGTTTGTATTTGATACATTTAAGTAAATGTGCATTTAAGTTTACATGAAATTCTGTTTTGATTTCCATGTTCTTATTTCCAAAGTAGAATTCTGAGCTGAACTTGATGTCTCATTTCCCCGTTAATTTCCAGATTTTGTGGATTTTAATTTCCATAGTAGTCGATGAATTAATAATGGGCAGATATTTTCTTAAAGGCCTAGTAAGACTTATTGATTGCACATGTTATATTAAGTCATTGCTATAATTTGTTTTTGTCTTTCATAGATTGGCGAGTATTTTGGAAGTTCGATCGCAGTTGGCGACTTTAATGGTGATGGGTTAGTACAGTCGCAGAATATAATTTCTTTTATTTGTTTTGTTGTTTTTTAACGCAAAATTTCGTATGTAAGTCAAAAAATATAAACAATTTGCTACATTTTCTGTTTTTTGACACACGCTCAAGAGATTATTTTAAATCAAATTTGCATGTTTTTTCTAAATTGCATTATGGTGCTTTATCTTTCTGTATTCCTGTCTTTACATATTTATTCAAAGTATATATATGTATAATTATATATATACTTACATATAAATTGTGCGAGTGCAGTGGCGTAGCCAGGAATTTTGATGGGGGGGTTTATGGCCGGAAACCCTGTTTTTTGCTATTTTTCTTACTTAAATGAAAAAATAACCTTAAAAAAACCTTTTCCCCAAGCCAATGGGGGGTGGGGGTTTAACCCCCGAAACCCCCCCTTGCCTACGCCACTGTGCGAGTGTGTTCATTGTATATTTGTATACAATATGTATGTATATATATAAATATATATATATATAAGTATATATATACTGATACACATATAAATTGTGCAAGTGTGTTCATTGTATACAGTGGTTAAAGGGGTTTTGGTGAGCAGTGGGAATGCTGAATGTGAGCAGTGGGAACGCTGATGAAGAATTTTATTGAAGTGCGTGTGTTTTAGAGTTCCATCATGATGAGCAGTGGGAACGCAAGCCAAGAATTTCGAGAGCAGTGCGAACGCCGTTCCCACGCGTTCCCACCCATTTTAAACCCTGATTGTATATTGGTATACAACATGTATGTACAGACAATCAATCAATTGCAGCAGTTTACATGTTTTGTTGCAGTTTTGACGATGTTGCTGTTGGTGCGCCATTTTATTCTTCTAGCGCCAGTCACTTTGACATCGGGCGGGTGTACGTCTTTCATCAAACGACCCAGGTTTGCACAACAGAATAGTTCAGATGTAATAAATGCAGCTTTGAGAAGTTTGAGGTCAGGGAGGTCATTCCAGACGGATGGCCCTAGAACCGAGAAAATTTCATCAGATTGTCTTCCTTGGGCTGCCTATTGTTAAGAAATGGCCTCTGAAGTAATTGCCTTATCAGGACCAGAGACCAGCCCTTTATCCTACATGCCTGTGCTTTTATTGTGGAGCGCGGTGGTGTGTGGGTATGTTCGGTGCTTTGGAGATGGAAGGTTGTGGGTTCGAATCCACCTCAAGCTGTGATGTTTGGACCATGAGCAAATTCTTCACTCGCAATTGTTCGTGCGCTCTGATGTAAAACTCTGATTCAGTGTCCGACTGTCTGTGCTAGGAATGGAGTGCCTCTGAGTAGATACCTTGATGGGGTGCTATAGCAAATGCTCATGCATACATACATGCATGCATTATATAAAATATTCCAGAGATATAGTCTGAAAATAGACAACATTGGCAGTAATTTAATTGCAGCATATTCCTTAACCAGACGACCTGATTCTTTTGTCAGATTTCCTTCTAAAGAAACAATCGATTTTTTGATCAGCCAAGAATCTCATCTGAGTAGGTATTTGTTTGTATGTGCACTTGTTATAGCGCCCCTTCAAGCTCACTCTACTCAGAGGCGCTCCCGAATGCAGAGCGGACACTGCATCGGAGTTTCACGCCGAAGCGCTGAGCAATTGCAAGTGAAGGACTTGCCCAAGGTCCCTACACGGCGAGGTGGATTCGAACCTCGAACCTTCCGGCTTCAAGGCAACGATGACACCACTACACCACCGCGCCCCACGATAGGTAGCTATGTTACCTAGTGGTGGTGATTTTCGATTTCTGAAAAAAATTTGATTTCTCGATTTTCCATTGTTTTTGGCTCATTTGTCTGTAAACATGTGTTTAGTTTGTTTATCATTTTTTTGGTATTTCAGAGAGATTTTGGAGTGAACCCTGTGAAGTTGAGCAGCAGTCGAAGGCCATTGAGTCGCTTTGGACTGACCGTGGTCAGTCTGGGTGACATCGATCTCGATGGACGTGATGGTCAGGGTTGTCATTGGACTGATTGATTTAATTTTTAAGGTTCATCCTTCTAATCGTCGTCGTCAACATCATCATCATCATCATTCTCATTTATTCTGCTATTTAGCATACTTTATGTAACAATGAAATTAACTGCATTTTCACTTATACTTTATTAGGCCTATTGATTATTTAGTTATGTATATATATATATATTCATTGTGGTTCATAACTGATTGATGTTCCCGCAGTGCGTTTGCAGGCGGTCCATTAAAGTATATACTTACTTACTTACTTACTTCTCGTTGTCGTTGTTACTATCCTCATCATCATCATCGTCATCGTCATCATCATCATCTTTATCATCGTTGTGGTTGTTATTGTTATTACTGGAATAAATGGGATGAGAACAGACTTAAATTTGTACTTAATCAGTGACCTAATATTTTATATTATATTGACATTTTTGGGATCAATAAACAAGTTGAAGTTGAAGTTGACCTGCAACTTTATTGCAAGTTTTGCCAAATTTTCCTATACATGCTATTTTGCAGAGGGAGGGGATTATTATCCTAGAACCATTTATTTATATTTATTTATTTGTATGTATGCATGCAAGAGGCATTTTAAATTAAATGTTCTGCTAAGCAATATCGTAAATGCATTAAAATGTTTCAACAGATCTGGCCGTTGGCGCACCATATGATGGTCCGAATGGCAATGGAGTCGTTTATGTTTTTCACGGATCTTTGGAAGGCATTCGGTTGAAGGAATCGCAGGTTTGCTACGCGGAAAGCTTTGGATCTCGCCTGTCTGCGTTTGGATATTCACTATCCGGGGGCCGTGACCTTGACCAGAATGGCTATTCAGGTATTGTCTGAATGGCTATCCAGATATTGTTGTTTTAGTGACAGCAACGGTAGATTTCCATATTAAATCTTGTTATATATAGGCATTACTATTGTTATTATTTTTTCCTGAGATAAAAATCTCTCAAGCGAAAAACTGAACTAAAAACAGATGTGTGGTCAAGCTTGGAGTACATGGTCCTCATCCTCGGGGTGTGGTGTAAAGGTGCGTATATATTATAATTATATCCTGGTATATGTAAAATTATGCACACGATCAAGAGTATTATCAGAATTTGTGTTGTTTTGTGTGCAGAAACTTTCATTGTTATTACTTTATTTTTCAGACTTGTTGGTTGGTGCTTATAAAGCCGATTCAGCCATCGTTCTCAGGTTTGAATATGAACAGACATCTTTAAATATGAATCATTCTCAGGTTTGAATATGAACAGACATCTTTAAATATGAATGTTCCCTCTATTTTCTTTTTATACCGTACTTTGAACTACCTCATGTAATTTTAAATCTGTGATCCTAGTAACATTTTGAACTGGTGCTCTAGCCCAAGCAAGATTGCACGCATATCTATTAGCGTTGATGAATAGCAAATGAATTTACATGTTGTATCAATAGAAAGAAAATGACTAATGACAAAGTGAACTTCTATTAAATTGTAAAATGTAGGGGGTGTAAATTATTTCTTATTTGTGACGATTCGTTAGTAAATCCTCAAAACATGTTCATATATAGTTTGGTTGATTTTGATTACTAGCGCTTTATGAAACTCTCCATGAAGCATGCTGAGACCAATCATAACTTAGAACCCTTAGGACCAAAGTTCAGAGTTCATAAGGGTCGTTGTGGGTCAAATATAGTTGCACTGCCGAGAACACATTTTTAATAAATTTATCACTTTCAAACATTAATTTTTAAATCAAATAGTTAAGAGTCTTAGTTTCTCATAGCCCAATCAGTGTGATGATTTTTAGGATTTCATGACATTTTTAAATTCTAAAACATCATTTCTACTAAGGAGTCAAAACAGTATGTTAAGTAGCCTACATCCCAGTGGAGCATATAGAACATGATTTCAAGTTATTTTATCCACACTTCTTAGTTGTTATTATTATTGCTATTATTATTGCATCGTTTGGATGGTGACCGTAATAATTCGTTAAAGTTTATTGGGTGCTTAACCTTAACCGAGTGTTTAGGGTTTTTGATAAACTCGGCACTTATAAAACTTAGCACTCGTGTGTATGATCGGCACTCATGAATAGACTCGGTGCTCATGAAAAACTCAGTGCCGATGGACATGCTCAGTGCTCAAGAATATGCCCAGTGCTCAGGAAATTAGGACATTATGATTATTGTTTTGTGCAAATGTTAGCATTGTTCTTGCATTTTCTTTCACTTTGTTGAATTCTAATGGTCTTAATTTCCTATTGTTAATTCGTTAATCTTAGTGCTTTCATCGACTTTGGCTGCTTTTTTAATGTTTGCTGAACAGGTCACGACCTGTCGTTAGGGTCAAAGCTCAAGTTCGGGTTGATCCAGAGGTCATTGATCTGGAGGATAAAAGCTGTCGTCTACCTGATGAGACTCCAGTAGCTTGGTAAGATATGTATTATATAATAACATGTATATATACTATACATACCCGGTAATTATATAAATATTCATATATATATATATGTTTATTTTTTTATATGAATATCTTAATGTTCATGTACCACTGCTGTATTGATAGGCTACTTGAAATACCATTGATGAGCATGATGCTTGGAATTACCAGTCTCATTATTGTGCATAATAAGTTGGTTTTTAACCTAAAACATTGATTTTCTTCTGGTTGATAACTATTACCGTGTAACTCGATATGTTTGAATATCCTTGCAAATCTACTTCTCATTTAATTAAGTAGATTAAAAAATATTATGTTTCAGTGACAGTGATAAATGTGATTTTATCATCATTTGTGGTTTTTGCTTCACTTTGTGTGCTGTTTGCAGTCGTAGCAATAAAATGATCTATAATCCATATTATATTAAATAATAAAAATAATATTCATTATTATAGATTATTATTGGCAAAGATATTCAAATGATTATATTTTGTTGTGTTTGCCAGTTTCACGGTGACCTTTTGTGCCAATTACTCCGGGTTAAAAGTTCCATCCGGCCTTCGTAAGTCACCCTTCAAATGCACTCGACATGGGTTTCCTCTGTTGTTTCTAAATCTGATCCCATTATTTCTCTGTTGTTGGTTTTTAACGCATAAAACTAGCTGCTCTGATAGTCATCCGAGACATTTATTAATATCTTGCCTTTAAAGTAAATTTAAAAGTTTTGCATGCTTTGATGTTGTTCAAGCCATCAAGAGAAGTAATCAGTGGCAAGTTTGTGCTAAGATGTCTGCTTGTATGTATGTATTGTATGTATATGTATGTATGCATATGACCATTTATATAGCGCCTTAAAAAGAATCTCACGAAGGTGCTTGCCTGCCTCCATACACACGAATGACCTTCCTTCCTCGCTAACGACCAAACTAATCGGTCTGTTATTCTTCAAAGACATTTCCTTTTCTCTGGAGTTTCCATCCTGAGAGCACCTTTGAATGGTCAATTGGTCATTCCGTGAGCGTCGCTATATAAATCTTGAGAAATCATACATGCATAGGCCAGCTTATGGATCTAGTGCTCTCATGTGGAATGTGTAAAGTCACCAACTGTAAATAGCCTTAGAATCAGATTGACTAGCTGTCACGCTCGCTATGCTGCTTTAGAAATGCCCTGACACTTTTTTGACGAAAGTATGCCATCGTTACAGAAAGGTTTTTTAAAATTTATTTTTCTGAAAAATCTCGTTTTTTACGGTTTTTGTTATTTTTTCTCGTTTTTCCTCTTTTTATTTTGATGCAACCTTATTTACTGCCAAGAGCAGAAAATCAAATAAGTTAAACATTTTTTTGTATCTAGGATGTTATTTACAAACTTATTAGTTTGTTTAGTCTTGATGCATCGTTTTTGATGTCTTATGTGAATTTTATATGTGATACTTGTTCATGTTCACCATAGTGCTGTTTGGCAGCTGGTTATATTAAAGAATATACTTACTTACTCGCATGTTTATAAATGTTAATGTGAAGAGTTCAGCTTGGACTGGAAGTTGGACAGTCTGAAGATGCACAGCCTGAGATCGGCTTTTCTGGAAGCGCCTCTGAATAGCACGACAACAGTGAAAATGACGGCCTACAAGTTGATTCAGAATTGTACATCAATGCGGGCGTATATCAAGGTAGTTAACAGTGTGGAGAGCCGCTACGATTTCGTAGTGGCGCTGAAAAATAAAATCTGTGAGTTAGTTGAAAACTAAATTTCTTTAGCTTATCATGCTTACAGGCTACAGCACTGTTGTTGAAAGGACAAAGCAACCAGAGTGTGAGACATCTGATCCTTAAAGACAGAAGAGTTAGGATTAGGGTTAGGATTGCTGACACATCCTACCAATGGCTACCTCCAGTTAGCTTTCCAGGATGTCTAGACAGATTATTATTATGCACACGACCAGTGATTATGCCTGATGTTTATAAAGTAGATGTTGCATTGTATTGTTTATATTGATTTTGCATTGTATTGTATATATTGATTTTGCATTGTATTGTATATATTAATTTTGCATTGTATTGTATCTATTAATTTTGCACTGTATTGTATATATTAATTTTGCATTGTATTGTATCTATTAATTTTGCGTTTATATATATTGTAATTATCTGTATGTATGGTGTGGACAGAGGGCCCGATACGTCAATCTGCCTTAGGATATCAAGTATTTGGCACAGCGGCTGAATGGTTAGAGCACTTGACCTGTGATGCGTTGAGTATGGATTCGAGGCTCCTCCGAGTCGGTTACTTTGCAGGGACCTTGAGCAAGTCCTTCGCTCGAAATTACTTCGAGTCATCGATGTTCTGTCGTAATGGCCGTGTGTGCATTTCGGAACATTGGAAGTAGGGTAATATCAAATGCAGTTGTATTGTACTGTATTGTATCATAGGAAATGGTATTGTATTGTGTCACATGCAGTTGTATCATGTACAATTGTATTGTATCACGTGCAGTCGTATTGTACTGTATCACATGCAGTTGTATCACATACAGTTGTATCACATACAATTGTATTGTATCACATGCAGTTGTATTGTATTGTAGTGTATCATAAGCAGTTGTATTGTATTGTATCACATGCAGTTGTATTGTATTGTAGTGTATCATAAGCAGTTGTATTGTATTGTATCACATGCAGTTGTGTAACATACAATTGTATTGTATTGTATCACATGCAGTTGTATCACATACAGTTGTATTGTATCACATGCAATTGTATCACATACAATTGTATTGTATTGTGTCACATGCAGTTGTATTGCTCTGTATTGTTAATCACTAGGCCAAGTTTGAAGGGATCATGCTGAAAAGCAAACATTTAAAGCTATTCTATAGTTCTTGTGCAATGTGCAGCCCATTCGTTAATAAAGGCATGTTTGGGTTTAGCAGCTTTGGAGACATAGAACCATCTCACATAAAGCAAAATGACACGTAAACAAATTCACACTCTAAATTGCAGATCTGTTCAAGTGACTTTCGTGTAGTGAGGTGTATATAAATGCTGTCTGAACTTTGTATACAGGACAGAATTCGGGACAAGCTGAGTCCGATAGTTGTAGAAGTTGGCTACAGTCTCGTAGAGAGCAACATGAGTTCAGATGAGCCTCGACCTGTGCTCGATATCTATGAGTCACATCCGGCTGTTGCTCAGGTGAGTCAAGCGAGCAACGTCTGAGTTGATTTCGCTACATTTAGTTCAAGCCCACAAATAAGTAAGTATGTAAGTGAAAAAGTCTGTAACATAATCAGAGAGCAGTGGCATAGCCAAGGGGGATTTCGGGGGTTAAAAGCTCCATTACCTTAGGAAAAAAGTTTTTTTAAAGGCTATTTATCCATTTAAATAAGAAAAACAAAACAATTGCTTGTAGTAACAATTGTTTTTCTTACTTTATTCCCTTTGTTACTTTATTTCCTTTTTATTTACTGTAATACTGTTGGGTTGGTGTGTGGAAGGGCATCCGGCCAGGCCATAAAACCCCCAGAACCCCACGTCATAAATTCCTGGCTACGCCACTGTCAGAGAGCAGATTATTAGCTAATTGTAGAAATTTTTCTGAATTATATCTCAGTTCATCAGTGCGATCTTGTTACTGATATGTAGATTTTTGTTTCAAAATTTGTTTCTATTTTTCAGCTTTAAGGTTTTTTGTGTTTTATTTATAATAGGGACACATTCTCAAGAATTGTGGTGCTGACCGTATCTGCATCCCAGATCTTGTGGTTCATGCTAGCAGGTAGGATTTATTGGAATTCATTTCATGCCATAAAAAGTTAAAGTTAGTTAAGTAATTTAGTTTAAATTGAATTTCATATTTTTATTTGCCTTAGTTTAATGCTGAATTTGTGGTTTTTGGTATTGGTAAGTGTGATTATTATTATTATTATTATTAAATAAATTTATTACGCGCGCAATGCCGCGCATGACACATTTGAGGCTTGTTCAACGTTGGTTAACATGTTAAACGGTTCAAAGTGGCACACATGCATGTCGCACATGTACACACACACATGCACATACGCACACACACACACACACACATGCACACTTGAATATACTTTTTATAGGTTCTTTCAAATATTAGCTCCACATGAAGGATTGTTAAGTGCATTCTGTTATTTGCCTCTGCATTCTGTTAGATTCTGTTAGATTCTATTACATTCTATTAAAGCTCTGATTAGGTTTTAATTACTATTCCTGAAGCCATTTGTGAATTAAAGGAACCGCTTGTATAATTTATTTGCAGTCCAAAGAACTATTACGTGCTGGGTACAGACAACGAAGTCGAATTGAACGTTGTGGTGGAAAACAACGGAGAAGATTCATTTGAGACGACTGTTCGCATTGAAATGCCACCCGGTGTCGTCTATATTAACGTTAACAATATGAATGCTGTGAGTAAACGGACAGATTATTATTATTAACTCAACTGTTCTCTCCTCTATCTGTTGCATATTGGTTGCTTAGAGCAATAAAGCATGCACGTGTAGTCGTATACTTCACATTAATTTTTTAATTCTCTAGGATTTCTTGTTTTTATTATTATTATTATTATTATTATTATTATTATTATTATTATTATTATTATTGTAAGGTCGATTATTATTATTATTATTAATTATTAATATTATTATTACTATTCTAATTATTATTATGCAACAAAAGATCCCGCAAAGGCCACAGCATTAAAGCCGTTGTTATTATTACTATTATTATTATTAAATTTTTGTTCCGACAGATACTTGCATATACATATTGGTTGATGACTGACAATTTTTTAGACGGATGAAGTGGTCTGTGATTCACAACGACCAGAAAATTCAACGGTTGATTATGTCACCTGTGACATTGGAAATCCACTTTCAGCCGGGAATCAAGTAACATCTTAATTAACATATTTTTAATTAACTAAAACAGTACGAACTAACCTTGCACGTTCAACTTAATGTGTATCTGTGAAGTCTTAAATATGACCTGAAAATGCTTACCTAAGTTGTTAACCATTTTCTTTCCATCTAATTGGTAATCGTAATTGTAATCTCCAAATTTCTAAAGCTCATCACAAAGCATCAGCTTATTTGCGAGTGCTGAGTCATTTCAGAAGGGTTGTCCAGGAATCAAGTCTTCTGGAGTCCTGAGTCCGATTGCCAGAGAGACCACAGAGTTGTGTTTGGTTTGTAGTGCTGGTTAGGTGGAAGGACTTTGAACAAGTCCGTCATTCACAAGATTCCTTCACCATCATTACAATTTTGAAAAGGAGAATTATTTGTATGGCTTTGCAAGTAGTGAGCCTTTTCTATGGCGCTTTTTAAGTGTCAGACATTCGCACAAATGCAGTTATAACAGATGACGTTGGAGTTGTGCTTTGAAAGCTTCAACATCCAATAATTTATTCATTCATTTCAGACGTTTATATAGCGCCACTTCTAGAGTAACTACCCAGAAGCGCTCCCGACCCAACCACGGGTGAAAGAGAACAGTCTTAAGAGCAGAGTAGAACGCAGTCACAAAGGCTCTAGGCATTAGATGTAGCTCCACAGGGAGCTTATTCCAGGCTGCAGGGCCAACGACAGAAATTTATGACTGGCCATTTCATGCACAGTAATTGTAAATGTACATTGTGCGTGTACAGTCAGCGTAAAGCTGTGCATTTACACGGCACGACATCAAGGAAACCCATCGTGATGATCTGATTTCATATTATTATTGCAATCAAAGATTTTCTGACTGTATATATGGTGCACTAGTTTTTGTGTTCGCCTGTTGTGCCACCCTTTGCTTGTGGACGTTAAACAGCTGTTTTTAAAAATGTATGTGTGAGCACTTGTTGTAGTGCCACTTCAAGATTCTACACAGAGGCACTCCCGATTACAGCACGGACACTGAACACGAGTTTCATGTCGAAGCGCATGGATAATTGTGAGCTTGAGGTGGATTCGAATCTGCAACCTCATGGCTCCAAGGCACCAAGCATACCCCTACACCACCGTGCCCCAACTTGTTGGTTTTTGCAATAAATTTAATTGCTATGATTGGTAAAAAAACATTGTGCTGTGTTATTTTTTCCCAGGCTGCTTTTTACATTCGAACTTCAGCTTCCAGAGTGAGTCAGATCAGTACGGATGTACTGCAGTTCCTCATTTTAGCGAACAGGTAAAAAGTTTTATATAATAATAATATAAGTAATAAAAGTAATAACGATAATATAAAAAAAGAATAATAATAAAAATAATATTGCAATAATATTTTTTATTGATTAAAACTGACAAGTGCAGAAGTAAGATCACTTGATTATAGTAGAAGCAGATGACGATGAATTTTGGCAGAAGTTGAGTTTAATTTATGGCAGCCTGCAAGGTGTCTGTCGCTGATTTTAGAAATACCACCTAGCGAATGGAAGGCTGAGTTAACCTCGTGTGGCTCTCGGGTATTCAACCCGCTGCCAGCATGTTGCGATTCAACCATCTCCCTGCTCATATATGCACATGTGCATTGTGTATAATACTTGTATATATATATATATAATGTATATACCGGTAGGCTATGTTGTATAAACGATGTTAGACGTATCTGTTTTTGTTTGTTTGTATGTGCACTTGTTATAGCGCCCCTTCAAGCTCTCTCTACTCAGAGGCGCTCCCGAATGCAGAGCGGAGACTGCATCGGAGTTTCACGCCAAAGCGCTGAGCAATTGTGAGTGAAGGACTTGCCCAAGGTCCTTACGCAGCGAGGTGGATTCGAACCTCGAACCTTCCGGCTTCAAAGGAACGACGCCACCACTACACCACCGCACCCCACATGTCTGTGTGTACACTGTGTATTAGAACTGCAGATCTAAAAAAATTATTGATGAATTTTGATATGATTAATTTTTATGTCATGTGACCTATTTCCCCCGAGTAAACAGTATGACAAACAATGTTAATGTGAAATTAATCGATCATTTTGCTTTCAAGGTAAATACTGATGTAAAGTAAAAGATGATGACAGACTTAACTTGCATTTCAATAGACAGTTCAATTGCCATGGTCGAAGTTTTTTTTTGTAGAAATAAAGAAAACGACGATTGTCTCACTTGCGGTTCAAGTTTAGGATGCAAGTTTTTGTAAAAACAGATATAATTAGTAACTGATTGTCTCTTTCTTTTGTGGTTTGACTGTTGGATAAAATAACTTTGCGCAGTTGAATGAATGAAGGATTGTTTGTAAAGATCTTGTGCTATTTTACAACTGTATATTGTTAAACGTTGCAGTTCAAATCAGGAGAATACGACCAGCCTTGAGGACAACTTTATTGTCTTCAGCATTCCTGTCAAAGCCATTCTGAATATTAAGCTAACTGGGTGAGAAAGAAAGAAACTTTCTCTTATTGATTTGTTATGATGCATATTTCTTCTAAATCCTGAAGTAAATTTGCAAGGTATCTATTCTTCCAATCTCTCCATTGTTCTTTAGGAATCATTTGTACTAACTCCACTGTAGATATCACTCTTCAAACTTCAAAATTGAAGTCCCGCCTCTTCAAAATATCTTCCTTGCAAATATCTGTTTAAATGTTATGTCATGTAAACCAAACTTCAGTATAAATAGTTGGTCAGTATACCAGGTAAGAAATTATATTTATTGGATTTATGATTTTGTGTGCTATAGTGAAACATTTGATTTTTGGTTGGCTCTAATAAATAATGTATTTTTTCATACTATATCTGTACACTAAAATGTGGATAACAATATTATTGGTGTTTTAAAGAAATTCTTATCTTAAGTAAGTTTAAGTAAGTTTAACTTACCGGTACATTCATTCATCTCCATGTGAGTTTCCACCTTTGAATAAATTGTATTTTTAGATATTTTATCACTAAATAATATATATATATATATATTATATGAAGAATAAGGGGACATTGAAATGTTTCTTGTTAGGGCATCATTTCCAGAACAGGTGTTGCACAATTTCACAGATGTCTCAGAACTTGTGTCCGAAGTTGACATTGGACCACCTGTTTCTCACCTGTATGAGGTAACTCAATGGAATAAATCATAAATTCAATTATTTTTACTATGCAATGATATTATACTGCAACACGTTTTTCATAAGTTGATGGTCCTCCAGTTATTAATAGCATCAATTGGCTCCATCTCTTGTAGTTTCTCCTCATATTTCTCTTGCCTCAAATCCTGCCTTTTCTCTCTTGGGGTTGCTTGCACTCAGAGAGTGCCTCAGAACGGCTTTTGTTGAAAAAAGTGCTTTATAAATGATGAAATACAGGACAGTTAGTAAAATATTTGATGGATATGGTTTTTATAGTGTTAAACAGACATTTACTCCAATGATTTCTTGCTAAAAGCAATGGAATCCTGTTGCAAAAGGTTATGTACAAGTTTACGACATTTATGCATCTGCATATATCAATAGCATTTATTAATAAATGAACTGAGAGATACGTTGCTTTAAGTGGTTTAATGGGAAAAGATATTTATGGCAAATATGTTGTTATATTGCCTAATCTTCCGAGTCAGTCGTCGTGGTATTTGAGTTGAGAGCTTAGTGGCGGGCGGAGTCTCCCCTTAAAAGTCCCCCTCTTTAACCCGTTTTTGCCCAGTGTTCCATTATTGGAACATTTTATAAAAACGTTACTTATTTGCAATGTAGCACTATGCAGTGAATATAAATCATTTCCTGTCATTGTAAACTGTTTTTCTAAGACATTCCCATAGAAAAATAATAATATTTTGAAAAATATTTAGTCATCAGATAAGGTTTTTATGAGAATTTTGAAAGGGAAAATTTTCAGCAAATTGCAACAAAAAGATGCATAATTTGCAAAATCATATAAACGCATTTCAGTTTTGAACTTTCTGGTTTTTGGTACCCTAATACCAATCATATTTGATGATAATTTTAATCGGTCTGTGTCATGAACTTTAGTATGGACTTTTTGCAAATATATATCATGTTCCATTATTGGAACACAGGGCACAAGTGGGGGTCCACGATTCTCATTACCGAATGTCGTTCTATATGCTTATTTCTTTGCCTTGCAAGTGTTTTCAACTGGGTTTAGCGAATTCCCTAGCATGTAAATATTATTATATTTTAAAATTTCAATCATTTGTGACAGATAAGGTGCACAAATTATTTCTTTGATCACTGGGAGGCTATTTTGGCAGCGCAAACTTTCATTACACGAACATCAAAGCGAAGAAGATAGGGATGACGAAGACACTGATGGAACTCAAACAATCCGAGCAAACGACAGCATTGAATGATTTGGGTCTAGACAACAGTAGGCCTGTGGTTCTAGATTTGATGGTTGAACTCTGTCGACACTCCTTCCAAACTCTGTGGTGATCCAATTCTTCACCTAACTGAGCCTTGCTGAGCTCTGTGGCTAAACAGACAGTTATTGCCAACAGAGTTGAACGCTGTCCAGTAACACAAGTAGGCCTAAGGTATTGACTAAGCAGCCACAACTGTCCGTTGACAATAGATCTGATGGAAAGGTGGAAAGAGTTCTGCTCTTGTTATATGGAATGTCAATCTGTAGATGCACATGATCAATGAAATACATGGTGAAAATTTCAATGGACCATCACTGTATACCTTCAGTAGGGTACCTGCAGACGTGCAACACCGTTGTATAGGGCCTACCCCATGGAACCAGAGCCAGAAAAATCTGTGATAAATGATGGCCTCCCCAAAGTCCACTTGAAAAGCTTCCACGAAAAATGGCTTCGGCTACTCTGCTTGTCCGCATGGAAATTGGTCATTTTTCGGGTATTTTGCTGTTGTCCGTTTGAAATAAGGCAAAATCTACTGAATATGGACTTCAATTGTAGCTACACACCACTGTGGTAGAGATTTCAACATTATTGTTTGGTTCCTTCACTTGAAATAATCAGTACTGTACCTGACAGCGATGATGTAGATTATGTAGTCGTAGAGTACCACTTGTGCCCAGTGTTCCAATAATGGAACATATGAATAAAGTCAAAAATTTTATGGAATTTCTTAAAATAAATGAAAAATTAAGGCTATGTGGCTATTCTATTATCAAACAGTGTAAGAAAAATTATATTAGAACCAAATAAAAAATTTGGGCAAAAACGGGTTAAACTCTATTTCGAAACAGACTCTCCCTGGCGGATCTGTTTCTGAATTAAATCTTCCCCGGAGACAATATTCTGAAATAAAGTCCGTGTAAAAAATACTCTGTTTCGGATTAGACTTTATCACAACACCGGCTGTTGGAGTAGATTGTCAGTTCCATGTTTAACCTATTTATTCTTTGTGAGGCAGTAACAATGGTGTAATCTTCTGGTGGTGATATTTCAGATACGTAACTTTGGTCCTGGTGTTGTTGGCCGAATGCACACTGTCATCAAATGGCCATCCAAAACTTACGACGGATCGCATCTGTTCTATCTGCTGGAAGAACCGCGTGTTGTCCTTGGCAGAGGTCACTGCTGGACAGATGCAGTCAATCCATTAAATCTGACGGTCAGTTTTACCATGTTAACTCAACTGCTTAATTATTCAAGAAATGATCTCTTAAACGGCATAAAACCCTATTAGCGGAAATGCATCCATTTGGGGCAGTCCTTTGTTACAAGTTTTGAAATTTGATTTCTATATGCCATGATCTGTATGTTTGTACGGGTTGTTACAATAAAAAATTGAAGATTAATTGATTGATTGACTGACTGATTGATTGATTGA
This sequence comes from Lumbricus terrestris, assembly GCA_949752735.1. Lineage (NCBI taxonomy): Eukaryota > Metazoa > Annelida > Clitellata > Crassiclitellata > Lumbricidae > Lumbricus > Lumbricus terrestris. The sequence continues at coordinate 6,843,275 of OX457039.1, forward strand.
CTGGTGGATTGATTGGTTGATTGATTGATTGGTATACATATAGTGCAGAATTTTTACCTTTCACCTGAGTTAATCATCACATTTCATGCATATATAGACATATGCATACGCACAGTCCACATACATGCATTCATACGTACATTCATACATGCTTACTTATCTGGATATATATATAGATGCATACATACATAGACCTACATGAAAGCATACATACATACATACATTCATACACGGATAATGCATTCATACAGACAGTTCAGTTGGTCCTGGTGTTGTTAGTAGCTGGTGAAAATGTGCACATTTCTGAATGGGGGGCTATGCCGCTATGGCCGGATTTACCCCCCCCTGGATCCACCTCTGAAGCCTACATACATACAATGTCATGCATTCATACATACGTACTTACATTCACACATGTGGGTCACGGTGACATAGGGTTATGTTCGGTGCCTTGGAGTCATAAGGTTGCAGGTTCGAATCCACCTCAAGTCACCATGCAGGGTAAGTCCTTCACTCGCAATTGCTCACGTTCTTTGATGGGAAACTCCAATTCAGTGTTCGCGCTGCAGTCGGGAGCGCCTCTGAGTAAAAAATCTTGAAGGAATGCTATAGCAAATGCTCTTACACACATACTCATACAGTCATACATACGTACACATACATACATACATACATGGAATGCTAGTATGGTGAAAATGGTATTCATGCTTTACTCAGCTCCTGCCGAGCGACTCTGATGAAAGACACATCTACGATTATCTGAAGGGCGACCTGGATCCAACCGGCGTACGAACGAAACGTCAAGTCTCGCCTCAATTCGAAACACTTGTACGCCAAATTGTTAGTCTGTTTACTACACAAACAAACTAACAATAGCAGGGGAGAAATAAAGTCGGGTAAAGTAAGGTTGGGTAAAGTAAGCACTTACTGACCAAAGCTTGAACTTTACTCTGCATTAAAGGTGGAATGCTGTTGCCTCTAATAATTGGCCACCTTGCCACACTCATAAATATATGCATGCATACCGTATATACATACTTGCATACAGACATAACTACGGTACATACTTCGATTGTAGTCCTTGGGGTTTTGAGTGGTTTTTAAGATGAAGTGCAAGCTTAATAACAGAATTTGAAACCTTTATCTTTCAGTTTTATAGGCAAAAAGATGACTTTGCATTCGTTACTGTGTAGTATGGAAACTGTCTTATTCGTGTGTCGCCGCGTGTTCTCCTTAGTGTAAAATTTATGTGACTACTCATGAAGATAGACTCAACAGAGGTTCTCACCTAGACATTTGTGCATTTGATAAAGCTCGTCTGGGGTTCTATTGCTCGATGTTGCCTTGTCTTGTTTTTTCTGTTGATTATTGAATTGGACTTTTTAAAGTAAGTCAGATTCTTTCTTGTGCTTTTTGAAATATTATGAAGGCTTTAATTTGGTAATTGTGTTGGTGCAGACCTGTGGCGAGACTATGACTGGATGTGCTATCATCGAATGCGAAACGGGTCCGATGAGTAAAGACGACAGCGTCCTTATAAGAGTCCGGGCGAGGGTCTTCTTCAGAACGATCGTACAGGTGAAAGAAATAATACACGAGCATTAGTTTGTTCTTTCAATCATAAAATCATCATTGTTTTTGTCACAACATCATTATAATTTTTTGTCATAACATCATTATAATAGACCTAATCAGCACAATTTTAAGCTATGCTCAAACATCGTGAACACTGAGAGCAGTAGGAAACAAATGATTCCTCATTCTGCCAATGAACTTGTGGTATGTTAATTAAAGTCTTGATTTCACATTTTCAGGGCTGAAAGTGGTTTGGAAACGTTGCTGGGTCTGACTTTGGCAGACGAGCCGACAACTTCGACTCGAAAATTTTTATGACGACCTTTTTTAGTCATTTACCCCAAATCATACCATATTTACCTAGTTTTTGGTTTTTTTAGTCGTTCGCAACCGATTTTGGGGGTTTCTTATGCGTTCATGTGTTAAGCATGTGACGCGGCTGAGATTCGGCAACAGCAGGTCACGAAAATCAGTGCCAAGTCGTAGACCCAGACCGACCCGGCTCACTTTCAGCCCTGCACATTTTCATCTAATAAGCAATAGATGTTACTACTCAGTGCTCATGGGCTGTCACCAGCCACCCTACACAATGTTGCCATAGCTATAACAGCAGCGCACCTTCTCTTTTATTTTAGTATTTATTTATTTTACATTTATTTATCTTTATCTGTATTTATTCATTTTATTTATTTACTTATTTATTTATTTAGATTCATTGTTTTCAGATGCAGACCGACTACAGAGGAATATTTGTCCGGTCTGAAGTACGGACGTCTGTTGCTGCGGTGCCTTACGCTGTTGAACCAGAAGTTTACTTAACCGATGTCTTCAGAGTAAGTGTTTTGTACAAATATAGATGCACGTAACCTATTATTTTCTATTTTATATTATATTCATATTGTAAAGAGTCTTTTTGTAGCACCTCTTCAGATTCTTGCTGTTCCGATTTTGCATTTTGAATCAACTGATTATCACAACTTTGCTCATTTGGAGCTGTAGAAATTTTGAGATTAGCCTGCGATTGTTGACCTAATTATGTATGTGTACCAGTATGTTGCAGCTACATAAATAGGCGATCTATATAATATTACATATATTTATGTATATAATACATGCGTACAGATAACATTTATGTACTTATGATCTGCATATTTATATGCACTTTCATGTGTAAAGATGAAAGCTCATGTTTAGCCAGAAATGGAAAGGCAGGCATGGCTTCAAAGTTTTAACAGCTTCATTTGGCCTCAGCATACGAGGTCAGCAGCCAGTCAGCCACTGTATGAGTGTTATATTCATGGATATGCTTATATATTGGTACGTCTTTACATCTTAACATACAGCTGTATTAATAATATATTATGTATACATAATTATGTCTATATGCTGGTAACCATGAGGCGTAATTTAGCAATGTTGTGGAATAAATTGGCTGCTAACCTCGTATGCTGAGACCGAGCAAATGAAGTTGTTAAAACTTTGAACCCATAATATATATATATATATATATATATATATATTTTATGGGTTACATATGCCTTTCCATATTTGACTTAACAAGGGATATTTTTCAATCTGGGCCTCCCTTTTGTTTCTGTTTAATTGCGTTTACAACCTTTAATTGTGATTGCCTTGCATTGAAATGGTTTCATTTGTTGATTGATATATTGATTGAATTGATTGTTTTTTGTTTTTGTTTAATTGAATGAATTGATCAATCGATTGATTGACTGAATTGATTGATTGTTTGATTGATCGATTGATTGATCGATCAATTGATCGATTGATTTATATGACTATTTGATATCCAGCAATGAAATCTGCTGAAGTTGGTTTTGTATACAAAAACTGCTATTGAAAAATTCCAGTATATAGACAGATCTTAGATGAAAATGTCCGTGATGTTCTGTGTGCAGTTGGAGACTTTTGTTGCGGCTTTGGGAGTCGGGCAGCATAGTCAGCTGATTGAATTCTGGATGATTGCAGTTGGGATCTTTGTTGGATGTCTTCTCCTCTTTCTCATCATTATCATCATGTGGAGGGTGAGTAGTATTTAGCAAGCACACAGGATGCAGCTGCCATGGGTATGAAGTGCGAGCAATTAATATTGGGAGGGGTTTATGGTAATCTAATCTTAATCAATCAATCAATTTTCGTTTAATCGACACTTCATGCTGGCAGAACGCAGCATGTTACATATAACAAAATTTTATAAAGGTTTTATGTAAAAAGTTCAGTTTATAAGTGACATAAATAAATATTGGGTTTGGGGTCAAGCTAGGTTTAAAAAGTGTTTTTGAAAAGTACTCTAGGGATAAAATTGCAATTATCTTTTTTCTAAGCTAATCTAGGCTAAGCTAATCTAAGCTAAGCTAATCTGGTATAACATTTGTAGAGCGCTTCTCACAGCAGAGCTATTCAGAAGCGCTCTCAGTCTCAGTTTCACCTAACAACGATGCTTGAGAGGATTTTTTGCTGAAAAAGAGAATGAAGTAAATGGTTTTACTTTTAAACCTATGGTGAACCAGTTTTTGGGTGTGTTTTTAGTGCGGCTTCTTTGCGAGACAGCGCCAGTTGGCTTTGCATCAGGGACGACAAGTCAAATATGAATCTGTGAAGAATGAAAGTCTCTACGGAAAATAGCTTCAACATACACTGGACATGTTTTATAAGAAGAATCTCTCTGGCTAGATGGACAACTGAGCTCCGTGGAATTTCAACTGATGGAAATGCTTGGTCTCAGAGTCACAGTAACTTGGTGCTACTTTATTTATTTCACTTGTGTAACGAATTGTTGACAGGGTAACTGCTTTGTTGTGTGGCGTGTTCCCCCTTACCCCTGGGTTCAGCCCAACCATTTTTAGGGAGCTTTGCTGCTCCACTCCAGATGTCAAGTTGCCCTGGGTGTATTTAGGGGTAGGTATTACAGGGTCAAACCCACTTGAAAAGAAATATTTTCAGAATTATTGTTTTACCCAATGCTGTGTATTTTGGGAAACCCGATTTTTTTATGACTATACTCCTGGGGTTAGGCTACTGCTCTCTACTCTCTTCTCCACAAAGTAGATCCTCTTGTCCCATATGCACGAACGAACCAATCTACCAGACAGGATCATGCTCTTTCTGTTGTTGACCTTAAGGTCTGGAATGACTTCCTTTGACTCTGTTGGCTATGATTTTTACTGACATTTTTCAGCGAGGGCTGAGTCGGGAGCACCTCTGAGTAGCTATCCTATATAAGGTGATATATTGCATTGTATTGTATTAAACATTTATAAAGTGACTCTAATACGGAATTTATCTCAAGATGGTTTCAGTAGTTTTTATGATTCAAATACATTCAGTGTCTATTATTATGTTTTTAAATTATGCGGTGCTTTTATAAATGTTGTATTACTGTAACTGTGAACGTATTTCATGTGTGTCATCTCATTTTACATTTCATGTCTATATAAATACTAAAGATTCAACACAGACTTTGTGTTTTAATTTGTCAGTTTATAAGACGGCAAAATTTTGGTTGAATTGGTTGTGGTGTGAGTTTATGTTAAAGATTCAGCTAATAGCTTGCATATAATTATGTTGAGAAATGCCTTAGATTTGATATTCTTCTCCCTGGTCAAAACCTTTTAAAATGTAAGGCCCAATGATTACTCTGCTAGGCCTATTTCCTGTAGGCCTATCATTCATAGGTTCAAATGTCGTATCTTATCTAATCTAATCTAATCATTTCTATGGCACTGATTTTGTGATCCTTTAAGGGTAATGTTCGATAGACATGGCTATTCAGCAGCATATTTGCTAGCTCCATGAACTGCAAAACTGCTGGCGTGGTTGACTTGCCTGCAACTGGTTTCCCATGCAAGTGGAGTGAATGACACATACCCGGTCACCAACGGTCTAGAAGCGAACCTGGGCCGAAGTTTTAATGACTGCAATTGAATGTAATTTTGCCTGGGGCAAAGTGCAAAAAACCGGGTCGTTAAGTTTTCATTGCCAGAAATGTTGACCCATTAATAAGGTAGACACAGATTGCATTGTTGAAGTAGGCCTAGGCTACTCTGTAAGTGAGCGAAGGCCCTTTACAAGCCCATTCTCGTCAGTAAGAGCGTTGTAGAAAAAACAACACGGGGAGTTAGACTATGATACGTGTGAACTGAGTTGCGCAAAGTACACTAAACTATGGGCCCTAAAAAGATGGTCCCCACCCCTACAATTCTCATGATTCTCGCACATCATCGACCCTCTCACCCAAAGCCGTGGCCATGGGGTGTTTTTGGTATTTTAACACCCCCCCCAATGAAATAATAAATGAAATAACTACCATACCTCATACGTATTTCATCACCTCAAATGTATTCATCACCTCAAAGGTGGTCTCAACATAACAATTATTTCAATACAATGCAAATCAGACGTATTTGATGTTAATTAAGCCCCTTCCAAAGTTCAGAAGACCGCACGATAGCGCCGAGCAGCTGTGACTAAGGTCTAAGCACTTGGTCATGGTCTGAACAATATGTCATGTTGACCGCCTACGTGTAGGAGGCTGACGAGAGGATTAAGTAGGCCGCAGGTCAATTGTAATTTATTATTCAAAACAAAATCGATAGGCGGAGTAAAAATCAGTTCCAGGTCAAGATCCAGGCCGATAGACACGTGCGGTGGATGATGCTTAGGCAGTGTGAGAATTGTGGAAAAATAACGGGGGATTTGGACTATGATATGATCCACATGGAATTGCGGTGTGAAAAAATACTTTAACATGGGGCTCTAAGAAAGACTGGGGGTTGAAACCCCCAACCACGGCAATTCTCACCCCAGCTGTGCTTAGGCCTAGGACTGATACGGCGAGGGAGGTAAGGAGAAGCGGGAATCAGAGTATAATTATGGTTTTCAGTTTCAGGTGAAAACCTGTGGAGAGCTAGATGGCTAGTCTAAACGGTGAGAGGTGTTTTGTTGAGTTCGTATCACGGAAATGGTCGTATAAAATACAAAGAAGTAGTTTTTAACATTTTTATATTGAGGGGGGGGGGCGGTTTGAGCCCGAGGCCGCCCCTAATTACACCCATGATGGTACGTGTCCCGGTCATTATTCTGACCTTCCAGCTATCCCTCCCTCACTCTATCACTGCGCTTCCACCCCGTAATTCCAGCAGCATATGTTTCGAACAGTCCATCCAGTCCTCCTTTTCTTCCCAGTGAAGTAAAAAGGCTATTAATTCTGTCCTTTCGTCCGTCAATCTATCAGTAACCCCCCCTTCACCCGTCCTCCAAAGCGCCCGCCCAATGCGCCCGTCAGTCGTTGAATGCTAGACAGGTGAGCCGACGGCACACAGCGTCAACGAGGCTCGATCGGCCTAGCGATAGGCTACCTGACGCAATCAGCCTGGCCAGAACTGAGCATACCTGGCTTCCGTGCGACCTGCCATACAGGCCCCGGTCACTGGCGACGGACGCCTGTACGTGCATCAGGGCCTACTGCAACACTACGCAGGTGCCGTTGCATTAATAATTACACGCCGTGAGATACATACCTGCGCTCTGTGATCGCCTGGGAAAATAATATGGATACCACCGCATGAGAGCGCCTGCCTGTCAATCGACATCATTCTGCCTGGGAAATATACAGTACCCCCACCCTCACTGTGTGGAATCGTCCCACCCATCGTGGCTGAGGAAGACAGAACGAGTGCTGAGGCCAACGATTGCATCAGGTAAGACGGATTATAGTTCTGACGTCTGCTTAAAAGACTGAAGATTGAGACCGTTTGCAAAGGGTGATGGAACAGCCGACAGCACAGGTTCGATTACTGTGCACTCAGTAGCTTTTGTATTTCTAAATAATTTTTTATTGAAGCTAAAATTGAAATAGGTGTCCAGTAAAACTTGATTTAAATGCGCTGTCACTGCAAGAGACCCTTGCATAGGAAGGCCCTTTTAGGCCTATGCTGAATTAAAAGGACCAGCCTACGCTGTTGTAGGCCTAACGGGCGTGTGACTCATTGTACGTATTTAGCCCCGACCTGCAAGAGTGGTTGGTGTGAAGAGATTTCGGTCAAGCCTCTCTGCACGATTGGTATTTGATGCGATAGAATAGCCTACAGTAGGCCTTGCTGTAGCCTAGGCCTAATTGAGCATTCATTTGAGATTATGATAAAAGCACATGATAAAAGGTTGTAAACTGCGCGTAGTGACAGGGGTCTTAAAACTGGGAGTCCAAGTAGGGCCTATCTGGAATTTTGGTATCAAGTAGACCCATGACATGCTGTTTTCAGTTATATAGCCCTTAGTTAAGAATCAACCGGGTATGTAGGTCAGTTAGTGCACATTTATAAGCTAATTTAATACCCGGATGGTGTGCAAACAAATGAAAGAAGTGATGCAGTACAAATCGCTGCCATCTAGCAAGTGGTCACAGACCCTGATTGATTGCAGTCAATTCTACCCCAGTGCAATGCTTTCATTTATTTGTTATTTATACTGTGAGGCTACAGTTCAGTGCATAAAGTGGGGGACAATAAGTGCCTGGAGGCCCCTTAGGCCTAGCTACTTTTCCAAAAGAACTGCCTGGATGCACCTTATCTTTTCAGGCTGTGCTGGCTAATAAAAGTGGTAGGAGTCGGCGTTCAGATTTTAAAAGAAGTGCATGGACGCTAGGGAATGTAATCCCGGGGCACATGCTCAATCCCGGGATTCCGGGATTATAAATGAGCCAATCCCGGGATCCCGGGATTGGCTTATAATGGCAATTAAAAAAATTCTTAGACATAGTATAATAGTAGGCCACATACAATACAGCTTTCTCTTTGCTTCAGGCACTTCAACCGTGATCAATGATGACTCACGATAAGTGCTTTAGTCATTGGTCCCTTTCAACAGCAGGGTTTGTTTGAAACTTGATAGTGATAGGCCTACAACCAGTGGCTTCTATCCCCACTAAACAAACAAGTTAGACCCCTCTCCTCCCCGTCCTAGCCTGCCCTCTCATGTCTCTCCTTTGACCCAGATTGCCGTGAGTTGAGCCCAGATTCAGATTCCCGTCTTTAACTGGGCTTCAGTTGTGATCACTCTGAATAGGGTAATTAACTTCTGCATACCACGACCCGGAATTAGGTCAGACGATACGAGGTGACCAATGCACCGACTGACCACAGCGCGAGGAACACAACAGGTAGCAGGCTAGCCAAGATTTACCGGAGAGTGACTGATCTTGCAGGCTAGCTTAGCTGCAGTCCTCTGATATTAAGGCAGCAAGGGCCCGTCTGTGACTCTGTGTGCTGTCCAGGTCCTTCCACTCACCAATCGGCGCAATTATACGGGCGGGGGGTGTCATCAACACACGTCAATCGGAGTCAGGCGCTATGACGTCCCAGGCCTAGTAGGTCAGCTCTGCTAGCATCTGACATCTGTTTGTCTTCATCAGTCAACTGAATAGTGTGTGTGGATGATTGATGTGGAGGACTCTGTAGTCTGCATACATGAACCAAGCAAGGAGGGAGCAAACCTAAATCTCCTGCCTGATCACTCAGAAACGTCTACCTCCAGTCACCCCTCTGGGTTTTCTGCTGGCCGCCAGCTTACCTTCATTAGGGCGTCTGTTTATCCGTCGTTTTGGCGTCTATTGACCGAGGATTGTTGCAAAATTAGTCAAGTAATTTAGTTAAAAAATCCAAATTTTCGGAAATCCCGAAAAACGGGATTCCAAGTGTGTCAATCCCGGGATTACGGGATTGTAAAATGTCCGGGATTCCCGGGATCCCGGTATTCGGGATCCCGGGATTACATTCCCTAATGGACGCCGTCCATGACCGTCCAGCCACACTTTAAGCCATGAGGCTACTGTGATTTCTACCTCATTAGAATATATATAAATATATATATATATATATTTATTTTTATATATATATATATATATACGTTAGTGTTGTGTAATTGAAGCGATCAGTTTATGAAGGTGATGATGTTATGTTATGCTATGATGATCATCACAATAATAATAGTTAATTGTTGTTAATAATATGTATACTAATTTATTATTACTGCTCGACTGCTTTTAAGAATGTCTTAACTCATCTCAAAGTCAAAGAACACTAGCTGGGCTATTAAAAATAAATTAGACTTAAGGTAAAGCTTGTCATTTTAGGCCTAAACGAAATTCTATATTTATAATTTATCCATATTTTAAATTTATAGGAAATAATGGTCATTATTTTTAGGCAGAACAATCCCTATCTTGGAGGAATCCAGGCATAACAATGGAAAAGGAAGAAGAAAGTGAAGCTCATAGAGACAGATCAACACTGCCGGACGTTCCAAGTGACGGAGTACTAGTCAAGACGATATGTGCTGGCCTGCACCGTCAGAAGCACATCGGAGATGAGGGAAACCAGAAAATCTACAGTATGTAACTGTATTTTCGCGGATATAACACGCACTTGTATAGAACACACCCACGAATATACCACGCAGCTAGGGTTTGTGAACTTTGTATAACCTGCGTGTTATAGGTTTATGCGTAGAAATTTGGTTCTTGTTTATCATTTTTGCATGTAAAGTTGTAAACATAAGCAGTGTAACATGTGGCTGCATCATGTTTCTGCAATGTGTGCACATAATATTTAGTTGTTTACTTTTTTATCCCATGCTACTGTGCCCTACAAACGGACGATTATGTATGTGGTAGCATATTATTGCAACATGTGTGTAACTTGTTGATCATTCATCTCTAAACAGATGGCTCGGATCTAGGTCAAGCTAAATGGGTTGGTATTTAGGTCAAGCTAACAATTTGCTGTTGAGTCACTACTAAGTACATTTATTAGTTCCACTGTCATTACAAAATGTGGGGCGCGGTGGTGTAGTGGTTGTGTCGTTGCCTTGAAGCCGGAAAGTTCGAGGTTCGAATCCACCTCGCTGCGTAAGGACCTTGGGCAAGTCCTTCACTCACAATTGCTCAGCGCTTCGGCGTGAAACTCCGGTGCAGTGTTCGCTCTGCATTCGGGAGCGCCTCCGAGTAGTGAAGAGAGGGCTTGAAGGGGCGCTATAACAAGTGCACATACTGTGACATACATATATACATACAAAATAAATCAGCTCTTGTATTGGGCAAATTAATTAATGTAAGCATAGTCAAGATAGCATTAGAACTTGCAGCAACCAGTGGCGTAGACAAGGGAGTTTCTGGGGGTTAAAACCCCCACCCATTGGCCTAAGAAAAAGTTTTTTTAATGGTTATTTATCCACTTAAATAAGAAAAAACAAAACAATTGCTCGTAGTTTTATTGTTTTTCTTACTTTATTCCCTTTGATACTTTATTCCCTTTTTTATTTACTGTAATACTGTTGGGTTGGTATCAGAAAGGGCACCCCGACAGGCTGTAAAACCCCCAAACCCCCCATAATAAATTCCTGGCTACGCCACTGGCAGCAACCTCCTGTTTCACTGGACACAAGAGGGGAACACATAAGTGACCGAAATCCCTGCCGGCCAGATGCAGATAACAGTAATTTTCGTTACAGATACGCTATTTGTCTTTTAGGCAACGAAATCTGTGGTCGCGTTCTGTCCGTGGGCAGCAAGATACCTGCCGACTGTTCCGTGAAGCCAGGCGATGTCGTCATCATCTACCCATGGCTCGGATGCGGTCAGTGCGAAACCTGCTCCTCCGGTAGCACCTACCTGTGCGAAGAGACCGGCAGCGACATCAAAAACGCCAGCGAACCAAACTCATTTCCACTCTCGCACTACCTCGTCGTGCAGGAGTGGCAGAACCTCGTAAAGCTACCCAAGGAGATCCCGAAGGACGTCGGGTGCATGCTACCGTACTGGGCGCTCAGGGTCTATGCGGCGATCCTCGACGCGAAGCCGTCCTTCGAGCAGGCCGTCCTGATCCGAGGTTTCGCAAACCTTCTCGTTATCGGCTGCAGCAATCTGGAGCTGTGGTGCATCGCATTTCTCAAGAACGTGTTCTGCGACCGCAACGTCAAGGTCATCTGCGCCGAAAGCGACCAAGCGAGCCTGAACCTGGCGTTGGAAAGCGGCGCGGATGACGCGGTGCTCTGGAAGGAGGGCGCGTCCGTTGAGGAAACGGTGGACGCGACGACGATGAACGGCTACAACAAAATGGATGTCGTCATCGACTTGGTCGGCGATGCCACGGCATTCACGGTCGCCTTCCTGGCTCTGCATAACGGAGGAACGATACTCGAACTGGGAACGAAGGTTGAGCAGGTCGACCTTCCCCTTGCGTTACTCGTTGAGAAATCTGTGACGGTCAAGGCGATTAAGGCGGGTAGTAGGTACACGCTCAAGCAGCTGGTGGACCTTTTAGCCATCCAGCGAGTCACGCTGTCCATTCCCGTCGAAAGCTACTACATCGAGGATCTGAACTTGGCACGGGAAAATCTGGATAAAGGGCTGGTTAAGGGTCATGCCATTATCAGATACAACGAGTGATTTCGTTCCCTGCCAGGGCCACATGGGGGCATTTGGAAATTGCAATGTTACCAGTAATGAACCAAGTAGAGCGAGTGTCACAAGGTATGGTTTTGATGATAATGTAACGTCATTGGCTTTTGCAGCCAGTTTATCTTTTTCAAGATTTTACTCAATGAAACTGTGTAAGACACAAAATGCGACAATAGCCACCGAAATAGTTTCCCACTCTTAACAACTCAATACACAATAACTCACTTTTTTGACAATTTTAATTTGATTGTAACTTATCTATAACCGGTTCAATGTGAACTGTACGCGTTCTAAATCATCATCTACACTGCAAAGTACTCAACTTATTGCCTAAAATCATATTAAAACTCATCAAGTTGATTCTTCAGCATTTTACAATAAATTAATATACAGATACAGTGTGTACTCATTTAGTTTTCACCAGTTTACGCACCATTGTTTCAACACTTGAAGTTGTGCGGCAACCCCAAAGTAATTAACATGATTAAATTGGTTAAAATAATGTACAAGAACTGCAGTGCATCGTAGTTGTCTTTAGCTCTATCCCTCTTAAAGTTTTGGCTAGTTGACATGCTGTATCATAAGGCATTCCCCGAATGACTACCAGTATGCGTCAATTAGCCCACACTGTACGAGTCTATGTGTCTTGATAAACAGCTCCAAACTGTACAGTTTCTTATCTGGCAGTATTAATTGACGCTTGTTAAAAGGATTGCCTATAACTTTGAGGGAATGTTTTTGCCGGGTGTGGTTGTTGGATTTTCTGCTTTCTCCGCTTCCTCGATATCCTTGTCCCAGGTGTACGCCGGAATCTTGTCGTGATCTGAAATGAAAAATGTTCTTCTACAGTTACTTTCACTTCAAACCACATCAATTAAACTCTTCACAATTAATAATAATAATAATAATAATAATGACGACAATTTCTATGGCGCCGTAACATAGCAAATGCCGTTACAAAGGCGCATCTACAAACACAAATGCAATATATTCAGTCAAAGGTACACCTTAGAAAACATATATGTCTTCAGTCGCGTTTTGAAGCCTCAACCGAGTTGGCAGAACGAACTGTGGTAGGCAGACTTCGCACATACAGATCTCCTTTCACAGCAGTTGAAAAAGCACGCTCCCCGAAGCGTGTCCTCGTCCTTCGCACATACAGATCTTTCACACTGGATCTCAGCGTAAGACCAGCACAATTATAATGTCAACACCAAGGTATTAGAGGTTAAAATCCATATCGGTACCGAAGGATATTTTTAATATCTATATATTTTTAATATCTATAGAACACTGTCCTTAGTGAACTGATAGAAAATGCATACTATCAGACAGATCGTACGGTCACAGAAAAAGCACTGGTCGCTAAACGTTCAGAAATGTCACCTGTGAGTCAGCTCTGAGCTTCTGTTAAGACATTGCACAGAATGTCAATTATACATGGTGATGCAAGTAGATGTATATGATGCATTGTACATACAACATACACGCATCCACTACATTCCTAGATCTATCAAATCGATAATATTTCTAAGAACCAAATTTATTCCTGCCGCTTAAACATGCCACTTGCTCAAAGACAACCTGCAAAATCTCACCTGGTAATAATAATAATAATATATGATACTTGCACTGAGTATATAACCTCACCTGGTATGTCCCAGAAACCAGATGATGAATACAGACTGTGCGCGCCATCTACCTTAACCGTTTCACCACTGATGAAAGCAGCGGCCGGGCTGAGCAGGAAGCACACTGCGGCCGACACCTAACATATCGTACAGACAAAAACGTAGGAATCATTCATATATTACATACATAAAAATCGTGTTTTTTTTATCCCATCCCTGATGCAACTCGTACATTTTGTGGACCTCATGCATACATACAAATAAGCTTCTCTACTCCCCCTTAATATTAAAATAAATTAGCTAAAGGGACCTATGAAGCATCTATTTTACCGTAGGCTGCTATTTATCTTTGTTAAGCATCATAATTATTTGCTAGCTAAAATTTGTGAACTGCTATGGTTTACTATTATTTTAGATAATTTATAATAATTTATTTTATTATTATTTAGATTATTTAACAGAATCTAATTAGAGCGTAATCAAATCGTACGTCTATAGGATAATACAGAGTTAATTAACCATAGGCTAATGCGGGCGTCGTATATAATTAGACGTTTCAGAATGTACATTTTGCCAAGACCCCTTTCCCCCACCATACGCACCCCCAAAATCCGATGACCCCTCCCCATCCTTGCGTACATAACATAGGACAGCCCAAAGACCTTTACAGTATACCTCAGGAACAAACATAACTTAAAACGCCTACATTAAAACTAGATGCCCCTAACGAGAAAGAAATAACTTACCTCTTCCGTGGTACCGAGTCTTTTTGCTGGAATTCTTGGAATCTGATGACTGAAGATGTTTCCATCTCCCACTGGAGCATAATTGGCGGCTGCTGTCTCAGAGTAAATCGAACTTCCCTAAATCAAAACACAACTCATCATGTGTCGATGACTTAATCTTGGCACGTGCACATTGTGCAGCGTCTTGGTCAAGTCCTCTCTTCTGCTACTTGATCCTTGCGCTAACTATATATGATCAAAACACTCGTTCGGCATAGTCAAGTGCACCCTGGCCATTATGGGCTCTGCTGAAAAAGTAATCTTATATCTGAGTCTCAACCTATAAGGTTGACAGCCAACAGTGCAACACCCTACAAGCCTCAACAAGATATGAAGTACCAACTGTAGCTGTAAAACGGGTTTGAACTGCATAGTTGCCTTCCACCACCATACAAAAAAAGGTGTTTGGTCTACAGCTCTACGAAGTGAAGTGGGAGAACTGTGGATAAGACACAAGTGTAACTTACGGGTGCGACGGCGTTGATCCTGACACCAGAGGCTGCCCATTCAATCGCCAGAGACTTTGTCAAGTTGTCAACAGCCGATCGTGCAGCACCTGTATGACTGAACACAGAACCAGCAAAACATACCATCATGTTAAATAGTAACACTCTTAATTGAAGAATGTAGAGGATGTCGAAAAGACGTGGTTCGAGACCTCTAGATCAGCCCCCACTAGATCTAGCAACGCAGGTTTCCCCTCCCTAGAACGTGACTGTAAAATGAGAGGGTGCTTAACTGGCTGCAAAGATGCATATTCAATCAGATCATGAAATTTGTACATCATACATGTATGTTTCAATGTTACATCCTGCGGCTTCTTACGGTAGTTAGTGAGTTTGTCAATAACACTAGAGCTGTATTGGATAGCATCTTTGACTATTGGGCCAAATACAAATACAAATAGTAGGTGACGATATGTAGCGGCATAATTTGGTATCAGCGGCATGATTTAGTATGGCATTAGTGGCATAATTTGGTATTAGCGGCATAATTTAGTATTAGCGGCATAATTTAGTATAACCTGCCCAAGTTGAATAAAATATGTTAATTGGAAGAGTTACAGATCATAAAAACCTTTGCAAATCTGTTGACTGGTTTACGCAGTATGAATCCAGTTTGTTCTATGCCCGGTTAAAAAAATTATCATTAATTACTAACTTCCAATATGCGCATGTCTAATTCACAAGCATCAAACGATGGCACTCCAAAATCAAGCGCAAATCAGAGAATTTGTCCACCAAGATATAGGGGTGGGGGGGGCAGCCAATCAAGGGTAAGCAATCTGAAAAAAGAAATATAATAATAAAATTATATAAGTGCTTGAATATGACGAGCCAGTGTAGGTATAGAACTCCTAGATCTGCCTATGCAGCAACAACAAAGTTCAAGCACCAAGAAGAAGTTTAATGTTAGGTACGACCGGAGAAAGTTAATGTTCAGACAAAATGATAAATATATTAAAAAGACCAATTAAACTCTCAATTTCAACTTCAGCAGAAGCAAAGCAAGGCAAACCAGTCCAAGCACTGGAAGTCTGCAGAATCTCGACAACATGCAGAGAAAATTAAGCCAGTTTCAGCAACAGGTCTAGCCAAAGTGTCCACTATTAAAATTAAGTTTCATTAACAAAATGCATAAATTAAAAGCCTTGCGCACGTAAACATGTCCAACAAAGACTGGGATGAGCGTCCTCACGTGCGAACAAGAAGCCTTTACTCTTAAAATGTTCTTACAAACTAGCAATAGCACAATAAAATTTTAAAAAATTCTTACAAATTTACAATAGGAGGTTGCATTTATCAAGAATGCCACAGTAGTGTGCAATGCAAAAGAAATAGAAAAAAATATGCATTGCCCATTAATTAAAAAAAAACCTTAATTCTTCTCCAGTATAATATTATGTTTGTAGTTCATAAATTTTTATAATTCGTCAAGAAAGAAGCCAGCATGGACACCCTTTTTAGATTCCTCTAAAACTCATAAAAAACTGCAATTAATGTTTCAACTTTCAAAACTGGTTGAGTACCTTGCTCTTAAGTGCTGTAATATGCCGAGCAAATTTCTGTCCAGGGTAACGGCCTCTGTTGTCATACACCCTGGTCAAATCGGATCCATCCATTCAACTTTCAATGCTATCACAATGAGCTTTGCTTCACTCATAAATTTCATGTGTTAGAAATTGCTTACCTCATTCCTGGAAAACCTTTCCACATATCGGCAATGATCGTCACAATAACTCCACCATTCTCCTTCATCCATTCACTGTAAACTGTGCCAAGTCAAAACAAACCCTTTTAATGTTCTAGATTATATTGCAACCCTTGCAGAAGCAGCAAGTAAACCCTTCAGCTCAAGTGTTTTCTCAAGAACACATCCAAAATCCGTTCACTAAAGGGAAGAGCAGGAAAAATTTCCCTTCATCGCAACTTTCTCTAGAGTTGCCTTCAACTAAATTTCATTTCTTTCCCACAAATAAAGGTAATTTTCACCCTGGCTATAGAGATAAAATGCTCAGTATGCCATCCTCAAACTGCTGTAATTGCAAACACAGTCTCATGACAGCCAGCTCAACTTTCCCTTAACCCCTTACCGACGAAAGTGTTGTAAAATGGTATGGGAAATCCTATACCCTGCTTGGCAAAGGGACATTAAACTTAAACTACTAATTAAAACCCTAAACGCTGACCTGTTGCTGAAACTGCAAGGCAAATCATCAACCAAAACTCTCCTTGGGGTTCAGGCTTACCTTGCAAGTGGAATACCATTCCACATGTCGGCAATTATGTTGACAATGATTCCCCCGTTGTCATGCATCCAAACATTGTATGCTGTTAATAATGGATAACGAATTTACTTAACTACTCTCAACTACCCAATGTTACTAGAAACAAAATTGCCATCCGAGTTCTAGTGGGACATTACTTGCATCAAATTCAGGCAACCATGCAGCTAGACGTTCAAAGCACCCCATAATTAATTAAAAACTGGCCATAAAAAGGACATAAAGTTCATGTAGCATATTTCCATAACAACCGCACCACCAACACAACGCCTGTTGACTTTCCTCCGCCTTTTTCAGTAGCCACACTTTCGTAAAATAAAGTCCCTATAGTCAACACACTTCCATTCTAGAACCAACCAAAGCATTCATCTTCCTCATCTAACTTTCAATTACATTGACACTTCACTTATACATCCTGTAGGGTAGAATTTTCAACATCAGATCGGAAAGCGTTCCAACACAGCATGCTCCTTAATTTCAAAAGATTCCCAGCAAGCATAATAAAAAATATCCATATAAATAAGAAGAACAGTTCTTTAAGCTATCCCTGTCACAGTCATGTGCATGAAGTGTTAGCGACTTCATTTTCTTAGCCTCAGCATACGATAATGGGTGACCAGTCCTCTCCCTCGCCATCTCAATAATTCCCATTGTTTATGATCAGTGTACTCATTATATAGCGCAGTTGTCTAGGTGGCACACGCAGAGCAGAAATTAAACCAAATCTCGCTGTGGCATGGATTCGAACCCTGCCCTCACGAGCAACAGTCCACCATGTTAACCACTACACCATGAACCCCCCAAACATGTAAGAAACACAAAAAGGCAATAAAATTCTTTCACACACCTTCCCTGCAACAAAGGAATGTTCCAGTGAGGTTTGTCTCCACCACAGCGTTCCAGCCTTTGAGCGAGATTGACTCCGCTGGACTCGGAAACTGGCCACCGGCGTTGTTGACGAGGAAATCGATTTTACCGAAACGCTTGACAGTCGTGGACATCAACTGCTTCACCTAACAACCAAACGTAACATCTGCAATCATTAATTTTATCAACATAATTTAATTTTTAGTCTTTACCACTTTGTAAATGGCAAGAATGTCTTCACTTGTGTCTGCACAGTGTGGGTGTATGTGCATGCGCATGTGGGTGTGTGTGCATGTGCATATGCACACTTCTTCTTTAGGTTCTCTGCCCTTCGGCAGGTTCCAACCTCCAATGACGCCACTCCTCTCTGTGCTGTGCCTTTTCATTCAGCACACACATACATGTAAACATTGCATACACATAAATGTGAACATGCATATGAATAAATAACAAACTCCTAGATTATACACAATCAAACTGATCTAAGGAATTGTGATTACATTAAACACTGAGTTGAAACACATGGATAAGTCTGTGTGAAATGTATGTTTATACCTCCAAGTTCCTCACTAACTTAAAAAAACTGTTGTATTTAGCCGTAGTTGGACTGGGAGCACATCCGAGTGCATTGCTTTGAAGGGGCGCTATACAAAACTCTGCACTAAAAATAATATGCTATTGGGAAGGGTACATCAAAAAGCCTCCTTGATGCTACACAAAGTCCTAGGTTGATCAATAATTGTCTTCATGAGAAGCATAGTACCGTCTCCTCGGCTTGACCTCCCCGGATTTTGACCTGGCACCGGAACGAAAATGGCAGCTCTAGCTATTGCGGACTTGATTTTATATAGCGCCGGTGAATAAGCTGGTCTCCCTGACGTGGCTTTTGTGGGCGCTGAGAAATTTTCGAAGATTTACATTACATTAGGCCTATATTAGTACACTTATCCTGAGTTACAGTCATAACTTTTACACAAAATAATTTTTCTATGTTCATGTATCCCGTGATTTAGCATTTTTAGTGCTGTAGTAATCTCGAGATTACGATACAATTACATCAAAAAGTAATCACCAATACCTGATCTTCTTTCCTGATGTTGCATACAATGTAGTCGAGCTCTGCCGAACCATTTTGCGGCAGCTGCTTCTGAAGTTCTGTCGCTGTCGCTTTTAGTCGCTCTTCATTCCTCGAAGCGATCATTACTTTACAACCTGAGCAGTAATATAATATTACAAAGTATTGGTTTCTTGCACTGTACGGACATAATTGAAATCACTCTGAAGCGCGACTTTACGTCATGACCATCCATAATGTACGAACTACGACCACCTTCGGATAACTCTCTTGGACAACCTTTCTTACTTGACACAGTGCTCATGAATAAGCTGGTGCCCTGCGCTTGGCTTTCGAGTGGCGCTCTAGAAATTCAAAGATTTACGAATATTATAATATTTATGGCAGCTAATTTTGGTGAAAGTACACTTTTAAATCTTACTAATAAACTGCTAAACTAAAAACTGCATTTGTAGATAAAAGTATTATACTAAATCAAAATCTGCCAATGCTTCGGCTACACTTCGGGAAAGCAGCGCTATATGAAGTATGTAAATATTAAATTTCCAAAAATATAAAAAATGTTCCATCTGTGAAGTTGACTGAATTTTCAGCATACCCATCGAACCGTCACATTGTAAAAATTACAATATTGTCATATCGGCAATGAGAATCAAATTTGCATACTTAAAATGCCTCATTGATCCACAATTATTTACCTAAATAAAGCAGCTCTTGTGTAATAGCTTTTCCGATACCCGTCGCTCCGCCTGTTACAATCGCAGACCTCCCATTAAAAAGGGCTTTTCGGAAAACGCTGGACACCCTTGACGTCGACTTCGCCATCTTTTCACCCGCAGAAAATAAAGTTACAATTCTACTAAAAATGATGAACGACGGTCACACAAGCGAACTTTGATCAACCATGTCAACCCGACACTTTAAATGACCCTGCACCAAACGCAGAGCTGAAGCCACGCCCACGTGGAGATGAAGCCCCGCCTCTTTTCTGTTCAACAACGAATGTGCCGAGTCCGATGAGATCGAGGTCTACTACAGCGTGACCTACCTCCACTTTTTCATACATGGAATAGACTTTTTGTAAAAGGGCGTGGCCTATGTGGTCGGCCATATTGGTGTACAGCTGTGAACTGTTGTCAACGTAGGCTACACGCCGTTACACGGTGAATTGTTAGTTGATGGAATAAAGTTATCGTCATAGGTCTATTGACCTATCCGTAGGTCTATACCTTAATATAGATATAGCGGTCTAAACACCATCCAGCCTGGATTGACCCGAATCCCTGGAGCGAATTTCGGCCGGAGCCCAAATCTGCTATAATTAACAAGTAGGCCTAGGTCTATGCTTTTTGCTGCTTCACGTACTGTAAATGGCTGGGCTTCTTCCAACGTACATAGGCCTATAGGGCTGTCAACCCTCCCGGATTCGCCGGGAGCCGGGACAGTCCCGGAATTAGACCTGTGCGTCCCGTGTCCCGGACTGATCCCAAATTGTCCCGGAATTTGCTGTTAAGACCCACATTCCACAATATTGTTCTTATTTTGCACACTAAACTTAATCGATTGTTCGATGAATTTGACGTTGTTGGCTGAACATCAAATGTTGGACAGCGCTGGTTTGAAGTTTTCAAAACTTTACAAACCTCTGATACTCGATCAGTATAGCATATTTTGTCCTTCGTCTATATTCTCTCATTCCGTTTTAATGCTTTTTGCGAGAGAGCGTTCAGCATTATGGACGACCTGTAATCGCAATTAAACCTAGCTGAGCATCGACCTTGTAAAAGCGGAACTGTCAATAGGCCTATAAGCATCAATTTTGACATGACATGTGCTGTTTTCTACGACTTTGTGAACAGTGTTCTGGAACTGCTTAAAGCTCAGCAGAAGTAAATCGTTTGGGCTAAGTTCTGCTGTCCGGCAGCCGACCGAATAATTTCATAAAATTGACATTAAATTTTTTAATCTGCATGCACGATGTCGCTTATAGGCCTAATTTTGTAGGTTAACTTTCAACATCACTCGTGCTGGGCTCATAAGTCTTCTTACTCTGGTATACGTAGGCCCAAGTTACTGGAACTTACATTTATTTTTTTAAAAACCCTTCTTGACGTCGATTCTAATCCTAAATTTAGGCTACTTGTCTTCTGGCAATTTATCTACAAAATTATTAACTAGGCCTACTCTTTTTGTAGATTTTAGGTTAGATCGTATAACTGGACTGACACGTACAGCATTTGTTACATTAGGCCTATTTTGCTTGCGATAGATTGCATGTCTCTGGCTGTAGCTTTTAGCCGCCGATGCTCTTCTCACGTTAACCTCGACATTCAAGCTCGTGTACTTTGGACTTCTCTAATTGAACCTTTATCTCTGTCAGTAAGTTTGCCGCAGATAAAACAGTAAAAACACAGAAAATCATTTTTATAATAAGCGCCATTCGCATACGTATCCAATGTCAACAAGCATTGCCTGCGAACCAATATGGCGCAGACCATTATGCAAATGAGCCGTTACGTCATGAAGCAAGGGGTGAATAGGCAATGAGGAGCGGGTTCAGAACATGACCTGGGCACGCCAAAGCAACAGTAAAGATGTAATGTGATGCAAATCTTAGAGAATTTCTCCGCACCCAAAAAGCTACACCTGAGAGACCCACCGACGCTTTTTTTTTACCTGATAGCGGTGTGTCTATCAGGTTTTTACCATTAGGCCTAAACGAATATAGTAATAATGTTATTATTACCAAATCAAGTCCGAAATAGACACGGCGCTTCGGTGCTATAGGTCAAAATCCGGGGTATACAACTGTGGTCATGCCGAGGACCTAGAGGTGAGTTCAGAGTTCCAATCAACCTTAAAATAAATAGCCCCGTTCAACATATATTATATAATTATATTCAAAGGGCAATATATCCAGGTTCAGAAATAAATTTGTAGAATGTGCTCTGCATTGTGACTCGTTTTAGAGATTCAAATAGGGTCCTTTCACT
This sequence comes from Lumbricus terrestris, assembly GCA_949752735.1. Classification (NCBI taxonomy): domain Eukaryota; kingdom Metazoa; phylum Annelida; class Clitellata; order Crassiclitellata; family Lumbricidae; genus Lumbricus; species Lumbricus terrestris. The sequence goes on from OX457039.1 coordinate 6,865,457, forward strand.
TCAACGGACAATGGTTGGAAGAACGCGCAGGGTCGAAGCAATAAGAAAAGTGTCTACATTTATTCTAGAAAGGATAGCTATCCCGATTCTTCTCAGAATCATTCATTTCTTAAGCAGTCATTCACACGGTGGCGCTGGTGTTTAATTTAAAAGTCTGCGGCAGTTAGCGTGCAATCGATATGTAGTCTGCGAACAACACGTCAAATGATAGAAAATGGCCGAAGAAGAAGCGAAAGAAGAGATAGGGAGCGACGACAACTCCGCGATGTAATTAATCCATTTATTACTATTCGTTCCTAATCGTAATGCAACGGAAATTAGACGAAAGATAGCCTTTTGATTTAGTGTGATTGTTTGGCTCTGAGCGCAGATACTCAGCACAGAAAATTTTCTTGCAATGATGGCTGTGATTCCGCCGTGTTTCTCTGCGAGTAAACTTTAAATATTTAGAATTTTAATAATAATGTTTGTGTTTATTAGTCTGTCCTGCTTATGCTTGAATGATGATTTTATGCACTAATGCTAGTCTGAATATTAATTTGGTTGTTTTCGGGGATATCGTTGACATCGTTCCACATAAGTTAGATTGAGTTTTTTAAACGGCAAACTTGATATTTTATTAATAATTATTGTAGGATTGCGGCGTTGGAAGACGCATTACAAGATGGCTGTGACTTCGGAACACTTAGGAATATATGTAAAAGTCGACCGATGCCAAGTCATCTGCGACCAAAACTATGGCAGGTATGGTAGGATTCTCAAGTTACGCCCATTGGTGTACTTGTAAACAATATATATATAGCACTTCAGATTGTGAGGGAAATACACGTTTAATACACTTTGCCACAGTTGTGCTTACCACAGATATCTGCTCTTGTGTAGTTTGCTGTCATTCGCTCGTCAATGGTCTCTCCAAGTTGTTATTTTCCCCTCCATGTTGTTTTGTCGGTAGTGGTGATATTTTCATTTGGTTGTCTTACGGAGTGATGATATTTTCGTTTAGTTGTCTTTCAAAGAAATGTCCAATATGCTGTGGTCATTACTGACCAGTGCAATTCTTTTTGCAGTTACATCTTTGTGCTGCTTGGAATAAAACTGTGTTCATTGAAACGTCTAGCATGACATTTGCCGTAACCATACATCTCGATAAACTTCTGACTCTTTCTCTGCCTTCTGTAGATGACGACAATCTTGGTTTCAATATATTATGATGGAAATGCCAGGTCTGAAAGGGTATTGCTGAAAAACTTATCTTGTGGTGCATAAATGTCTGATTCTTTACATCACCTACTGTTACTATGTCTTCTTCTTTACGTTCTCTGCCCTCAGGCAGGTTTGTATGTCCAACAACGCCATCTTTCTCTGTTCTGTGCTTCTCTTTCAGTCCACTGTACATATCCCTCCTATGCCAGCATCCAGTCCAGTAGCATTGTTCTTGGTCTACCTCGCATCCTTTTCCCTCCATTCTTCCCTCAATGATGTCTCTTAGTAGTGTGTCACTCCTTAAGATGTGTCCTATCCATGTTGTTAGTATACGTGGCTGTTTAAATAGGGCTGTTTATTTTTATATTAAATCTAAAGTCGAAGGTGGGAAGGTCTGGTTGACCTGACATGGAATGACCCATTAAGCCAAGTTTATCTAAATCTGAAAACTGAGCACTGTAGTATCCTTAAATTGCTAAATGTGCAAGGATTAAACAAAGGTAAGTAAATGGAGCGCCTCTGATTGGTGTGCACTGTAAGAGGCGCTATATAAATTTATCGTTTCAACCTGGTATCTGTTAATGGTCACCACTATTGAAATTTAATTGCACTTTAAACAGCGGCAACGATCCAGTCAAAAGTGAAGCGAATCATAGATCTACAACTTGCACTAAAAAGCTATCTATAATTATATCAAGTGATACATGTACAAGTTGAACTAATTCTGTATTAATGATTTGTTTTCGATATCCTCGATAGATTTGTCTAAATGTTGCTGGGAAAGGCGACCAGTTCTGTGGTTTTGACGAACTCTACGATCTGCCGGAGCAGTCGAGCCTACGAGCGGATTGTCTCGGTCTTGTTGGTGCGTTTTAAAGTTTTCTCTGTAGAGTAGTTTTTTCTTGTTTTTTGTTGATCAATGTGCTGCTACTGTTGTCCTCTCCATGCACTCTTGCGTGAGGATTTCCTCGGCTCATCACAGAGAACGGTTGGTTGAGGAATCTATGAAGATGAGCATAATGCCATTTTTCTTGATCTTGGTATATAAGAGACCAGTCATCTCTGTCTTTGCTGCAACTTTTTCAAATGTGACAAAGCATGAGACTCAACACCTGGCACAGTCACTTTCTGACCGTTTTATTCAGTCACATTCTTCAAATAGTCAGTTTCAAAATGCTGATTACACCTGTAGAAAATTTTTTTGAACCAGAGTCATACTCATTTGATTTGCCTGAAACTTACTTAACTTACGTGAAGCTTAAATAGCTCAGCTGAGGCTTGTATAACTTACCTGAAATTTGCATAACTTACCTGAGGCTTAAATGGCTTACCTGAAGATCTACAGCTGAAGCTGATAGATCTACAGCTGAAGCATTTTTTATTAAACAAAAAATTGTTGTGCTTTTTCACTGTGCTATAGAGTCTTAAATAGCATGTGTACCTGAAACTTAAATAGCTTACCTGAAGCTTAAGTAGGTAGAGCATGTAGAACGGACATTGGTGCGGTTTAATGATTTTTATTATTACTATTATTAATGAGAGCCTTAATGTAGACCATTTATTTCAGCAATCTTAGCATTTGCATACCCGAGGCATGCATAGACAAAAGTAATTCTTCATTCACGTGTAACGTAACTCATCTGTTCAGACAAACTCGGTAACGAAGATGAAGAGAAGCTGCCGGTCGCAAGCGACTTGGAGTCGATCCTGACACTTTACTGCAAGTCTCGTAACGTAAAGTACGTTCGTGACTCTGGTTGGACGGAGATTCTGCAGCCGCTTCTCGCTCTCAAGTACAGCAAGACGGAACTTTACAACGTCTTTTACGCCATTGTCACAAAATTTGTACCAAGGTAATTGTAATAATTTAAGTAACTTCTGTGTCACTGTTGTCTAACATGCATTGTATCAGCCTGCGGCACGCCAAGCCATAATCGGGACATATAGTTTGATTGGTGAAATTTTTCACTTAAAGTTGAACATCTTGTTGCAGATGGTTATTTGTTTACCAGTTTTGATATTTGCCTCATCTTAAACTATCTTGGTTACTTGGACTACCTGTGTGCGCATTGCTGGAGCTTGAAGTAGTAATTAGATTTTGAAACAAGGAGATAGAAGTAGTATATTTTTAAAGCAAAGAGATGGGGAAGTACTTAGTGATATATGTTTTTTTAAAACAATGAGATCGATTTGATGGTATTTTTTCAATTAAAAAGATAGAAGTAGTTGTATAGTTTTTAAACAGAAGATAGTCCTAGTGATAGTATACTTTCTAAAGCAATGATGGAAGTAGTAGTACTTATATTTTAAAACAACGATAGATTTAGTAGTATTAAAATTAAAAAAGCTATTTGTGTAAGCATGTAATTTAGGATTATTTGATCAATGAAAAATTTGCTGTTATAGTACATTCACATACCCATACCATGCAAATTTTAACTATGGTAGTTCAATGCCTTTGATGATTTGAATACCTCTGCTGTGATGCATGCATATGGTTTTTATGCTGCTTCAAACTGGCTTGATTTATTGTCTGATGTGGTCAACACACCTGCTCTGCTATAATTTAGAGTGAATGTGACTGTCTGTCCCTAGGCCAGGATTTGCTTGCATACCATTGTTTTATAACTTTTGACAAACTGATTGTAAAGACTACCGTTGAGCATGTGGACCTGTTTAGCAGTACACCGGGTTTGAACTCAAATGATGCTGGGTCCATACAAGCCGAGCAGACCCCGTTTGCCGACCTTGGGCATGTTTTTTCATCGACCCTAGTGTCATACTTTGGTTCACATGTACAGACCTGGCATGCTTGATAAGTGCTATAAATAAGTAAGCATAGTGATGTCTAGGCATAAAGCATTGCCCATGCCATAAGTAATTAATTTATTCATTCATCATGGAGATTTATATAGCTCCTTTTCAAGGTTACTACTCGGGAGCGCTCCCGACCCAACCCCAGCTGACAAAGACAGTTTTAGGGCTGCGATAAAACGCAACTGAGCAAATTCTAGGCTTAGGCTTAAAGACAGCGGAAGCCCATTCTAAACCATAGACCAATAACAGAAAAGCATGTCGCTGTCTAAGGGCAGTTCACGCACGGGGAATTAGTCCGCCCTGTAAAATGCTTGTTAAACGTTCTTCAGTAAAATGCTTGTTAAACGTTCTTTCAGAGATTGTGTGAGAAATGGAAAGCCATTCCACTTGTTTCGTCTTCTGCTGCTGTATCACGATCCGGAGCTGTGCGGCTTTCTCGACACCAAACGCGTCTCACCAGATCTTTATGCATACAATTGGGTAATTATAAGCTTTTCCTTTGTTAGTACAGTACTTGAATTATGATTATTGTTATTACTCATTTGTGGTATGCAGGCATTTAAGTACATAATGTAGTTTAAAAAAATCGACTCTTATGGGGTGGAAAAACCAAAACTTTGTTCCATTATGATGGTTATTCATCATTCGAGTTAAAGCGAACCAGCATTTATTGAAATTTACTGTAATTTCACAAAGATACGACTGTTTGTAGCTTCAGAATGCGTCAGAACAAATTTTCGGGAAAATTGCCGTCAAAGATTTTTTGCCCAATCGATTAAGGTTATGTTATCGCTTGTAACATATGACCCAACGGCCGGTACCTCTACAGTCGATGGGTGAAATGTGTGTATGTGCACTGGTTATAGCGCCCCTTCGGGACTTCTACTTAGAAGCGCTCCCGAATACAGTGCGGACACTGAATCGGAGTTTCACGCCGGAGCGCTGAGCAATTGTGAGTGAAGGACTTGCCCATGGTCCCTGTAGACGAGACGGCTTGAGGTGAATTCAAACCTGCAACCCTCCGGCTGCAAGGCAACGAACATACCCACTGCACCTCCCCGTAACCCCTGAGGTTGTTCTGTACAGCACTCTCTTTGTGATCCTTTTCAATGCCATTTAAAGCGATATGAATGGAAATGTCATGATTATTTTTTTACGTCATGTTGATTCCGACTCGGTGTCAGCAAGGTCAAGGTGAAATATGATCGTAGCAATTTTCTGTAAAATATTTGGTGTCTTTTTACTGTTGAGAGTAAGTGAAGTTTTCATTGTCAACTTTGAACATTTGTTGATTGCTGTAAATTGTAGTTTTCCACGTTATTTGCATCACACTGTGACCTGAAGGTGATACTCAACATGTGGGACGTATATCTGCAACATGGCGACCAGTTCCTCGTCTTCTTTATGGCGCTCGTCATTGTAGTCAATGCCAGGTTTGTTTAGTCTTTGTTTTTGGCACGTTCGTTTCTATAAATGAAATCACCTCTTATTTGTGGGGTGTGGTGGTGTAGACTGTAGAGGGTATATTCATTGCCTTGTAGCCGAAGGCCCATTTTCATCTTATGTTAAGACTAAAAGAAGTGATAATAGAGCACTTAATTAATATGATTAATGTTTTAAGTTAATTCAAAAACTGGCTGAAAATTGACATCAGATTTAGTCTGTTTACTGGGTACGATTGTTGGGACTCTTGATATTTGCATATCTATTAAATTTTTGTATTCATGCAGTTTCTGTCTGCCGAAACTTAAATATCGTAAGAAAATGAAACTTTTATTTCTAATGTTTGTGATGCTAGTGGTTGTCAGTGCTTGTGATCCTTGGCATGTGTTAGGCAACAGAAACTTAATCTGTGAAAAATATAAATAACCCTGGAAGGTCTTTTCTTACACTGTGTCATCATATGTTTATTTACTTATTCTCATTTTGATGTTGTGTTAAATAAACAGGGAACAGCTTCTTACGATGGGGTCCGACGGCAAACAGGAAATTATCGGTAACCACCATCTAAATACCATCTCATTTACATACAATCCAACAACTTTTTTCTCTTCATTGTCATTTTTCCTTTGTTGCCTGAAAGGGCTCGACGCCAAAATCATATTGGGAGAAGACTTTATTTGTGAACGACAGTCTGCTTAATCGTGTTGCTGTGAAAATTTATCGTTGATTAGGTCGTCGTATGATGGTGCGAGCAAGTGTTTGTAACATTGGGGCAAGCAAATTTTAGTCCTGCATCGTAAACACCTGAAGTCCGTTTATTCAATCAATCAGGGTCGAGATCAAGCGGGAAAGAAAGTCTTCAACAGTTTGTGAAATTGAGAACAGTTTGGGAGGTGTTGCATAGTCAAGAGAAGCCTGTTCCAATTCGTTGAACCAATCACAGAGAACGAATGGCGTATTGTCAGAGAGCGAGTGAAAGGAACCATTGAGTCACCATGAACAGCAGAGTAGTGGTTTGTGATTGCCCTGATCTGGGTCGGTAGTACTGTGAGTGGTTGCGTGGCATCTTTATAAGTGTTGAATAGAGTTACGAATTTAGCATGTGTTCATAATTTCAATGGATCTGTTGATATGATATGTCTGTCGTTTTGCAGAGAAGCTGAGCTCGTTTCCGAGTGCACTTGAGGCGAACGACATCGAAGATTTCTGTTCGCTTGCCCAGTATTATGCTTCCAAGACACCTCAGTCCTTCAGACAAGTAAGGACTTTTCCATTTCCATGCCTAGATTTAGTCTGTCGCTTTCCATGACGGTTCCCCATTTATGCAAAGCATATGCGATTATTCTGGACAGGCATTTGCCCTGTAGCCTTATATCAGACAATTTTGTTCAATAGCTTTCAAGGACCATATTTACTATCTAGTTATGGGTGAAAGTGCTTGTGAATTGAATTTTTGTAAAAAAGTTGTTGTATCGTACATTACTTAGCTGCTTGCTTTTTGTGTAGGACTTCCATACCGTTCTCTTTGGAATGACCTTGGCTGCCCAGAAATCAGAGGCCGAGGGCGGCACGAACATCAACCAGGCGCTGTGTCTGTCTGTCAGCATTGATGAACTGCTTCAGTCACAGACGGCTGTGGTGAGACGTGTTCCAAACTGTGCATTGTTTAACAATTGTTTGGTAATGTTATTGTTTGCTTGTTTGTTTTGTTTTTATGTGCACTTGTTGTAGCACCCCTTCAAGCTTCCTACTCAGAGGCGTACCCGACTACAGTGCGGACACTGCATCAGAGTTTCACGCCGAAGCGCTGAGCAATTGTGATTGAAGGACTTGCCAAAGGCCCCTATATGCGGCAACTTGAGGTGGATTCGAACCTGCAACCCTTCGGCCACAAGGCGAAGAACATACCCACTACACCACCGTGCCCCACAGCGTAGGGTGTTGGTTTTGGATGTATAATTACAGTGATGAACTTTGTGGTTAGCTGGTCTTTTTACTCCGACGTTTGCAGAACCTAAAAAACGACTCTGATATTGAGACCCTACTTTTATTATCGCATTATCTTTTACTCTACGCATTGTTTTGAATTGAGTTGATGAGCAAGTATTCTTTTAATTTGTGATTAACTGAACGCCAGGAATGTAGTCATGTCATTATGTTTCTGATTACAGGTATCATTTGTTTTTTGCATTTGTTGGCTTTGCATATCTTGCCATCGTTTGCACAATAACTTTGCTTTTGCATCGCTCAAAGTTTCTGTTAGTCTGATTGAGCTTTAGCTGCCACGGCTTTAAGTGTGAATCTTTCTTGTATCTGTATCGATAGGGTGATAGTATCCGATACTTTCTGGTCGATTGTCGACCTGCCGAGCAGTACAACGTTGGACACCTACCGACAGCATTCCACTTAGACGCTAATCTGGTACGTGATTTGTGATTTGTTTCTGCACGAAGAACACCGTACAATAGAAAAACATTGTACAATAGAAAAACACTGTACAATAGAAAAACACTACAATAGAAAAACACCGTACAATACAGTAATTGTTTAATTTTTTCTTGGCTCTCTCAATGAATTGATGGTCCTTATTGATCTTCTCAAAAAACTAGTGGTCTCACAAACTTAAAATAAGCTGATAGTTCTACGTGGCCCACTTAGCAACCGACCAGTTATTGGCCAGGTCACTAAGGTTGGAAGGTGAATCCAATGCAATCTAGCATGAGTCTAGTAAATCCTCTGACGAGCGAAGTTCCAGTATTGTAGAATCTTTTAGCTAAGAACAATGGTAATCAGCTATTCAGCACCAGGAAGACACAGGTCCGAACTATTGCAAGTCTCTTAGTAGTTAAATGCAAGTTGCAGTGTATATCAAAACACATTATAAAACTACTTGACCAATTTTTTAACCAACGTCATTTCGGATATCTCATAGTACTGGTGTGGAATGAATGGTTTCAGGTGTGGCGCGGTGGTGTAGTGGTGGGTTCAGTGCGTTGGAGCCGGGAGGTTCGAATCCACCTCAAATCGCCACACAGGGACCTTGAGCAAGTCCTTCACTCGCAATTGCTCAGTGCTTCGGCATGAAACTCCAATGCAGTGTCCGTGCTGCAGTCAGGAGCGCCTCTGAGTAGAAGGCTTAAATGGGCGCTATAGCAAAAGCAAGAAATAAATAAATGAATTCTTCTGTCTGCTGCTAATTAACGAAGTTCCTCGCAATCTTGTTTCCACAGATGCTTCAGAGTCCGTCGGAGTTTTCGACGGCCGTTCAGGCGTTGCTAGCGACACAGGAGCAGGCGGTCAGTTCGAACGCACTGGCCGGCGGAGAACATCTGTGCTTCATTGGCAGCGGACGGGAACAGGAGGACCAGTACATGTTCATGGTGATAGCGCACTTCCTGCAGCGCCACTCGCTCTACGTCAGCGTCTGTCGGGGAGGCTACGAAGGTGCGTCGTCGGTTGGTCTGCTAGTGCTTTCAAACGTACATCGAAAAGAAATAGTGTTCCCTTATACGTTGCAATACAATGCCACTGTGGCTTCACTGACTGTAATGAGCATGAGGGAATATTCCCCAAATGGGAGGTTTGACTGAACTTTCAAGTAGATGGGCGATCTGCTTAGCTTAGTTATAAAGTTCTTTATTTAGTTATCAACCAGCTCAGACCATCCCCATTGAGATGCATGTAACTCCTTCATGGAGTAACGCTGCGGGATCTTTCCGCATTCACCACATCTGGTTTAAAAGATGATCAGCCGTTCCTTAATCTAACCCCGAGCCGTTCCTTAATCTAACCCAGAGCCGTTCCTTAATCTAACCCCGAGCCATTCCTTAATCTAACCCCGAGCCATTCCTTAATCTAACCCCGAGCCGTTCCTTAATCTAACCCTGAGCCATTCCTTAATCTAACCCGAGCCGTTCCTTAATCCAACTCCGAGCCGTTCCTTAATCTAACCCTGAGCCATTCCTTAATCTAACCCCGAGCCATTCCTTAATCCAACCCCGAGCCGTTCCTTAATCTAACCCAGAGCCGTTCCTTAATCTAATCCCGAGCCGTTCCTTAATCTAACCCTGAGCTGTTCCTTAATCTAACCCCAAGCCGTTCCTTTCCTTAATCTAACCCCAAGCTGTTTAAAACCCGAGCCGTTCCTTAATCTAACCACAAGCGACATTAACAAGTATCAACGAGTTTGTCTGCCTTATCCAATGCATGAGGGGCATCGTGAGTTCAGGCCCCAGAAATGGGTAATTTCTGAATTCTTAAACCAACTCCGCATATATTCTGTGTATTTTGTGAACACATCCAATTGTTCTTAAGACCTATTTTTTTCTCTAGGGGTTATCGCACTGGGAGCGCTACTGAATGGCCTTGGTTGTGAGCGGCGCTATATAAATTACTAATTACATTACATTACATTACATTCCATATACACGGAAAAAGAAATTTCACTTAGTTGTGTTTTTCTGTTGTAGCTATTCACGAGGCGCTGCACGAGAATCTGAACACTGGTCTTTCCGATCATCAGTCGCGCTTCTGCATCGTCTGCAACGTCGATTCCGTCATCAACCACAACGGTTACGATGGTTACAACGTTTGCCATGACGGACAGGTACGTCTTCCGTTGCAGCTGTAGCTCTTTGGATTGCTTTGCCTGTCTCTTTGATTCTGTTTTATGTCTTTCTCGTTGATTAGTGGTTTCTTTTTCTGCTTAGTTTTGTGAATCGGTTAATGCAGCACTTGGTGTTAGTAAATGCTGTGCATGTATTTGATCATATATAATCATAATGATATCATCATAATTTTCATTATCAGTGCCTGTGGTCAGCCATTTGGTGACAATGGGAATGAATAAGCGATCTCCATTTTTCTCAGAACTTCCTTTTTATAAATATGTTTTTTTTATATATGTTGCTTGTAAGTCCAATAACTCAATGGAGCCACAGCTGTATATATATCTGGAAGATCTGAAAAGATATGTTTGCTAAACTGCATCTAAAGATAAAAAAATTTCTTTCGGTAAAGTTTGACTTTTGACCGGAGAGATGTTCCAGTACTATGGTCAAATACACAATGAAGCATTGATACCTACATGTAGGTTATACTCGCACGATCTCGATAAGTCACTCAAATGTCACTTTGTAGCTGTTGCTGGACTGGGAGCATTTTTGAGCACATTGAGCTTGTCTCTTGAAGAAGTGCTATACGAAGTCTGGGAATGAACGAATCAATTTGAGCATGATTATTAACAGTTTGTGTTCGGATGTGTTTGTCATAGATATTTTCATTTTCTAGCTTTTGTTTTAATCATTTTGTTTGTTCGAATTTTGGTTTCCAGGAGGATTCGCTTATTAACAAATTTGGGAAGCTTTCGTCTGTCGTTAAATCGAAGTCGGCAATCGTGAAAGAGAAGATGATAAACTACATTAAAAATGAACAGCCACAAGCAGAAAGGTAACGAGCGCTAATTATTCTAAATCAAGAGCCCATCACGTTATCTTTTGTTTGTCACTCCATCGGCCTATAATTAATTCAATACTTTGAGAAGTGTTATGTACAAATTTATATACATGAACAATTTATTTATTGAGCCAAGAAGTATGCAAAATGACATCACGTCAAACTAAACAAGAAATCTCTTGGTCACATAAAAGAACCCCAGAGTCCTGCTGGTTTGGGCTACCTATGTACATTTTCTTATGCTAGATGGACCTTGACAGGTTGTTGCCTACATATATATTTCTTCATTGATGCATCTTCTGAGATAATTTAAATTGTCAACTCAGAAGTATTTGAAGGTGCTGATAGCCAATTTGCGCAGTTGCTTATTGTATTGTACTGTATTAAAACATTTCTAAAGAGCCTCTCGCACTGCAGGCCACTTGTATTGCTCCCAGTGTTTTACCACCTGATGTAATAGTCTAGTTGCAAATAACACATTTAACAGCATAGAAACTAGAAGAGAAAAAATGCTTTGGTGAGATACTTTGAAATGCACTATGTCAAATGTACTGATAAGGAAATATGTTTTAAGAGCTGTATGTTAAAGGGGTTTTTACAATTAAAGGGTTTTTACAAAGTTTCTTGCTGTGCGAACTGTATCTTTGTGCAGTTGTTTGATTTTCATTCGTATGAAGAATACATTGGATATGAATTGTATTATGTTAGGCATGTGAGCAGTGCGGACCGGGTGGGCAAAAGATATCGGAATATGGCGTCTGTTTTCAGTATCGGAGATGAGGATGGTGAGTTTTTATTTCTGGCGTTTAATTCCATGTTGTGTTATGACTTATCGCCCTTGTAACTGACTGTGTTACTGCGCCATATAAATTGTCGTAATTATTATTATTATCATTCATTGCATTTGTGGATCAGCTTTTGTGATGCATCTAGATTCTACTGGTATGGTTTGTGCAGTTGAAGTTGACATTTGATTTTGTTTTCAACTAAGCTTTTGTGTAGAAATCTAATAGCAGTCTAGATGTAGCTAAAAATGTTGGTTCTTGACAGGAATTTCATTGTACAAATTCATTTCTTAGAAATAATGTAGTCTAAGCTGCTTCCTTTTAACTTGTTTGTGTCATAGGTAAGTTTATCATTTAGTTTGGTCTTACGTAAACTTTTTTTCTGTTAAGAGTTCGAATTTTGAATGCGCTTTTTTGCAGTTTGCGTTGCATAGGTTTCTTCTTTGTAAATACATTATTGTTTAAGAATTTATCAGTTTGAGTCTATGTGGTATAAGCATTTTTCAAGTGTTGTTTGTATGTTTTTTTCAATATGAAGTTTTGTGCGATTCAGACTTTCTTCTTTTGAATTTGTGTGGTTATAATTTTTCCATTTGCAGTTTGTTTCTAGAAACTTCATCTTTGTGAACTTTATAAGATCTAAATGTTTAGCCATGTACAGATTTGGTGCTATAAACTCCTTTTCCTTAAAGTTTGTGTCATATAAACTTCTTCTTTTGTGAACTTTGTAAGAATAAGTATTTTCTGTACACGTCCAGTTTTTGTGCTATAAACCCATTGTACTTAAAGTTTGTTTGAACATATAAACTTCTTCTTTTGTGCACTTTGTAAGATTTAAGTATTTTCTTTGTACAGATTTTATGCTATAAACTCCTTTTACTTAAAGTTTGTTTCATATAAACTTCTTCTTTTGCGAACTTTGTAAGATTTAAGTATTTCCTCTGTACAGATTTTGTGCTATAAACCCCTTGTGCTTAAAGTTTGTTTCATACAAACTTCTTCTTTGTAAACTTTGTGAGATTTAAGTATTTCCTTTGTACAGATTTTGTGATATAAACCCCTTGTGCTTAAAGTTTGTTTCATATAAACTTCTTCTTTTGTAAACTTTGTGAGATTTAAGTATTTCCTTTGTACAGATTTTGTGCTATAAACCCCTTGTGCTTAAAGTTTGTTTCATATAAACTTCTTCTTTTGTGAACTTTGCAAGATTTAAGTATTTCTTTGTACAGATTTTGTGATATAAACCCCTTGTGCTTAAAGTTTGTTTCATATAAACTTCTTCTTTTGTAAACTTTGTGAGATTTAAGTATTTCCTTTGTACAGATTTTGTGCTATAAACCCCTTGTGCTTAAAGTTTGTTTCATATAAACTTCTTCTTTTGTGAACTTTGCAAGATTTAAGTATTTCTTTGTACAGATTTTGTGTTATAAACCCCTTGTGCTTAAAGTTTATTTCATACAAACTTCTTCTTTTATGAACTTTGTAAGATTTAAATATTTTCTTTGTCAGATTTTGTGCTATAAACCCCTTGTGCTTAAAGATTTGTGTCGTTTGTGTCAGATGAACCGGTTGATACGCATTCTTCGGACGATGAGCAACGTGAAACGGTGAACATCGAAACGTGGACGAATAAACCAGAAGTGAAGTCCGTGTTCGACTGCCAGGAGGTGACGAGCTCTGGTTTCATGCATCCAAGGTTCGTTAAATTTATAAATTTAACTCTCTTGTGACTCAGATTCATTCTTTCATTCAGGCATTTATATAGCACTAGTCTTCAAGGAGACTGCACAGAGGTGCTCCCGACTCCAGCAAGGTCAAAAACGAAAAGTTTTTCAAGTGCATATAGAATGTGTCAGAGAGCGACATTTATATAAGAGGTGCAGCTCAAGAGGGAGGCCATTCCATACTGCCGGGCCATACCAGAGTGAGAAATTGTATTGTATTGTATTGTATTTGACCATTTATGAAGCACTTTTCTTTTATTGAAAGTGCTCCCAGTGCAAGTGGCCCTGAGAGAAAAGGCAGTTGATTTGAGGCAACAGAGTGGATGAGGAAAGATTACTCGAGAGGATGGTGGAGTGAACTGATGGGGGAAATCCATTCCAGGGAGAAGACCTTTGCAAGCAAAGCAGCTTCTTTGTCTTTCTTTGCCCCTTTTCCGCAAGCGTTTGAAAACCATTGTCTTTAATTGTGGTTTGGTGTCAGGTCGGAAGCACTTCTGAGGAGTTCTCTAGAAGGGCGCTTATATAAATGTACGATTACAATTACAATCGGGATTGATCCTGACGTAGGGAGCAAAGATGTCAAGCTGATTGAAGAGCTCATCTCAGAGTGTTAGAGAAGGCACAAAGTATGAGATCACAAGGTTTTTTCAGAGCAAGATCCAATTGAGACCTAAGGATGAGGTGAAGATCTTTGAAATGTGTTAAATGTGATCTACTTGAATACCTTATTGCCTCTATCCAGATCATCTGCCTAAGATTTTTTAAAGTTAAATTCTGTGTGCGTGCATGTGTGTGGGCACCATCATAGGTTGCAGCCGTCATTTGACCTGCCTCATGACCTTCCAAAAATTCTTTGGAATTTTAATATCTTCTTTGCATTTAATTTCTATGACCTGCTAAATATAACTCTCATGGCCCTAACGTGACCTCAAATTGTATGCTTGCTGAGTACTGGCATCAGTTGATCAGTTGTGTATCAGTTCATTCGGCTTTTCCGGGTCATTGTCCCACGCGCATGGACTGTCTTACATCACCCTTACATGAAGAGCTTTTGTGTCTTTAAAAACGGTTTAATAAGACTCTGGTGAACTCTAACGCTTACTGTTGACAGTTCGTGTAAAGAATTCGACGATGCTAACGAGGAAATTATTTTTAACACAGATGCTTAGGTTTAAATGTTATTCATATAAACCAAAGTGCAGTTTGAACAGTTGGTCATTATAAGAACATACTTATGTTGAATTTATAATTACACGACATACACGTGCTATTTTAAAATGTTTGGCTTTTGATTGACTATTATACATGTAGATGATGATGATGATGATGATGATGGTGCTCTGCCCGAAGACAGGTTCATTGGCTTTTATGCCCCTGGGGATGAGATGAGTGAGGTGGTTTCCCGTTGCCTTCCCCACAGACAATGATGGGTAAGCAACTTGCCCAAGGCCGCTCCATGTAGATGATGTAAGTTTATTATACCATAATGCGGATATCATTCTACTAAATAATAATATATTAAAGAATATTCTTATCTTATAGAAATTGTTGTAAATACAACATGATACAATTGACTTGAGATTGCTGCGTACCTTTTCAGTTACCTGTGCGTTACCGACACACACCTCTTCATACTGCGAGTCATCAAAGACCAGAAGAACGTGGCCTGGCTACAGAACCGTCGATCTCTCGGAACGATCCTGAAAATAACGTCGAAGAAGCGTCATCCAGAATTCATAACGTTTAAATACGGTACAAACGATCGCGACGCCGGCATCACGGTCACAGCCATTGACCGATTTATCATCGCAAAAGCCGGCGAGGCGACAAAGTTTATTAAGCAACAGATCATGAAGGTGCTCGACGCCTTGGATACGTAGGCGATAAAAGCCCCCTTCTTCACGGACAAATAACTAGCAACTTGTAAATTTAACTTTATTTTTCGAGATGCTCGGATTCTTGATCGTTTTGTACGATTAGGGGCGGTCGACATGCTTGATTGGCTTGAATTTGTATAGATGGATGACCAGTGTGTAGGGGATGGGAAGCATTGAGGTTTCTCGTTTGCGGATGTGTTGGGATTTTGCTTGTATGATTATTGCTGTAATGTGAAGAGTTGTGAAGCACAGGTTATGTGAATGAAGATTATATATATGCGGATTGTGAATTGGTTGTTTATAGTTGATGCTGAAAAGATTGTAAATGATGTGTATGTGAAATATATATTTATGTATGCATAATTGTATATATATATAATATATACATATTTAGTATGTATGTATATGTGTGTGCAACTGTGTATATATAATTATATGTGTGTGAGTGTGTCAGGGCTGTTTTTAAGGATTTTTGAGAACTGCACAACTCCTTCTCTCCTTTCCCATCATCCATGGTAAATTACTTCCAATCGGAGGACAATGACCTTTTTTGCTAGTTTTAACTGTATATAAGTGCTTCTACAACTGCACAAATCCATTTACGACTGCACATTTTTTGTACAACTACACGTTAAAAAAACCATGGTGTGTGTGCCATTTGTGTACATGTGTACGCGTTAAGTTCAAATTATACAGATGTAAGTGTTTGCACGTGTCTGTATCTGTTGGGAAGCCATATGATTTCCATAAATCATTAGCCTTTCTTTGAAGCGCTGAGGGCTTTTTCATCTCATCATCTCTGCTTTTAAGCTGCCAACGAAACGAATAAGCGCGTTGTTTGCGTGATGCACTCGCAGTCCTACGTAAGCCTCCTGTTTTCGGAAGCTGTCCAAGTGAAGAGTTCGATTCAAGTCGTGCGTCGTTTACGGATTAATTCCATTTTTAGTCGCAGATGGAAACTGAGCCGTTGTTTGTTTGTCCTGCGTCTCTCGAACAAGAAATGTTTGGTCTATTTTCTGGTGCATCATGAATGATCTTATGCCTTGTGGTGTTGTGGATAGAGTGCTGAACTGTCGGTCAAGAGATTGGGTGTTCAAGTTACCACCAGGGCAGAAATTTGGTTTGAGATTTCTGCCCCATCTGTATCCCTAGCTGACTCGGCAATGATGAGTACACTGACCTTGGTGGGGAAGAGTACAATGACCTTGGTGGGGATGAGTACACTGACCTTGGTGGGGATGAGTACACTGATGTTGGTGGGGATGAGTACACTGGCATTGCTGGGGAAGAGTACACTGACCTTGGTGGGGAAGAGTACAATGACCTTGGTGGGGATGAGTACACTGACCTTGGTGGGGATGAGTACACTGGCATTGCTGGGGAAGAGTACACTGACCTTGGTGGGGATGAGTACACTGATGTTGGTGGGGAAGAGTACACTGACCTTGGTGGGGAAGATGAAATGACGAGGGACTGAATTGCTCTCATTTGCTGAGGCTGGGTAAATGTGGCGCCACACACCAAAACCAGCATTAAGGTGATTTTCCAAGATGTTGAGTTTGATACATCCTTTCAAAGGCCTTGTCTCAGGCTTTAAAATGACACAAAAATTATTGCTCTAGCTTTATTCCAACCAAAGATATAAGGAAAAAAGTGATCCAATTAAATTAATTAATTAACCAATTAACTTAATTAAGACAAACTAATTTTGCTTACCAACAGCATTAAAATAGCTACAAAACTTGTGTTTGAAAAAAATTGTAAAAATAAATCTTTTAATTTTTTTAAAAAATTCTGCACAAAAATTAAAAATCACAAACATACTATTTCCTTAAATATCTCTGATGTGTAATTTCCGACTTAATGCTAATTTTGGTGTAGACCGCCACAAATGATGTTGCTAGCATTTTATACCCATGGCTGCCTCAGGACTAGCTTAGGCAACTGTTCTTATGCTTCGTGTATGTCTGTGATTATTTGTGTGTGTGCATGCGTAATTTGCTCTAGTTGTCCACCTGGCTATATAGCTTTATTGCACTATTGATTGATATCTTATGCAATAGACACCGGTACAATAATTAATAGTAATATATGGTGGGCATTCTTAATGTAGACCTCTATATGCTTCTGCTTGTATGCATAAATGATAATATATGTGCATGAATGTGTATATATAAATATATATATATATATATATTCCTTTTACATATAACCATAGTTGTAAATGTGATTGCATATTATATATGTATATAACATATATATATATAATTATACATATATGTTGATGAATATACATGGGTTATATATTTGTGTATGCATGTTTAGGCCGTTGTAAGCAACATCTTGAATGAACTCTCGGTTTTCAGTATCGTATCGTATTGTATAGATAGGGAGGGGTGATCATGCATATCGGATGCATAAGTTTTCATATTTATGGAAATAAAATGCGCCTCCTGAGTAATTTTTCTTCAAATGGTGCTATATAAATTTCAGTACTTTATTACATGGTCACCAAAGCATTTTTCATCTTACATGTAACTGATTATGTGTATGTATGTATGTATGTATTTATGTATTGTATGTGTGTATGTATTGTATGTATGCATTATGTATGTATGTATTGTATGTATGTATTGTATGTATGTACCAGTATGTATTGTATGTATGTACCAGTATGTATTGTATGTATGTATGTACTGGTATGTATTGTATGAATGTTATGTATGTATTGCATGTATGTATGTGTATATAATTGTATACACGTATCCTAGAAATATAATGTTCATATTCAGGACAACTTTGCCAAAAACAATGTATGTGTGTATTATGTCATCTAATGCAGTGTGTGGTATGGTCACTAAATCATACATAGTTGGTCTGCTGTCCACCTTAACTTTGTGCTTCATGTTATCAATTAATCTTAATTATTCATTAAAATAATCTGCTTCCATAAAATTAGCAATGCACTAAGACCTAAGCTGTGGCACGTTGATATTTAATCTGCTGTTGCTTTCTCGTGTACGTCGTCACTTTGTAAGGTTTCCGCTGTGGCTGTTTAATAATAACACTGACGCTTGTTTCTTTTCATCTGACATCAGCATCTTGAGTTCCTTAACCCTTTAACGGCCGGCGTGTGCTAAAATGCATTGAAAACATAATGTTGATCGTTGCTAAAGGGTTAACGTCTCTTTGAAGCAGAGCTGTTCCATTTGTAGAAGTCTTGCCAAGATCAAATCTCTTCCTTTATTTGCTTCCTTCGTTGGCTGTTTTCCATGTCTAATCGGATTCCTTTCTATCATCCTGACTCTCCTTGACAATTCTATTAATAGCGACCAATGATGATTGACCAGTGACCACCGTATTGGATGCGAGGTCGAGCTTCCTTGGTATGGCGATCCCAGCTAGGTGTTGTTCCAACTTACCTACTTGATCTTTTGCTGGTTATATAGGTCATTCTCTGACACACACCTATTTATAATGCGAGTTCTATAAGTACTTGAAAGCTGTTCTTTTTGGCCATGCTGGAGTTGGGAGCACCTCTGAGTAGTTCCTTTTAGAGGTGCTATATAAATACATGAATGGATGTTTTAAGCATTGTGGTTATTAGAGAAGTTCTTAGATTAGTTTAGATATCATCTGAACCAGAATGGTTGCAAAAGGACTTTTACTGATTTCGACTAAACAACGAAAAGCGAGAAACCATTTGGCTGTGTGGTTTGAGGCAATTATAAATAAGTGATATTAGTAAGTATGTAGCTTGGTCTAACCACAGCTAGTTAGGCACGCAACCAGTATGTCAACTACAAATGCATGTTTGTTTAAATGTCAGTTCATGCAACATGTTTAAAGAATATGACACAAAGCATGATTTTTAATGGATATAAAAATGTACTGTTGGGATTATATTTTAAAATTTAAATAATTGTTTTTATTATTATGAAATGATTTATAAGGCATTAGTTTATCTGGCTAAATGGCCATTTTTGCATCATTGTATTATAGTTGCACTATAAAAAATCCAGTACAAGTTAAATAAAATTACCAACACATTGTTTTATGTTATCTGCTTAGATATTGTGGTTTTGTGTTCCTGCACTCTGCATCTATTTCCACGTTGTATATTGGCACCTGTGTAACATTTCTTTGAATGTGTTGTCTTGGCTTTGCTTGTGGTATCTAGGTTTCTAGTATGACTGCACTTTCGATTTTATGCATCATTATTGTATTGTATAAAAATCCATTACTAATTAAATAAATTGCCAACACATTTTGTAAAGTTATCTGCTTAGATATTGTGGTTTGGTTCCTGCACTCTACATGTCCTTCTCCAAGTTGTATATTGGCACCTGTGTAACATTTCTTATAAACTCTTGTGACGGCTTCACATGTTTCCACTTTCACTTGCTTGACGCACCCGCTGATTCGATGTGACGGCACGTGTATGTTGTAACATGCCTGATCTATTGAATTCTGCAGTGCTATTATCATGTTGCACAAAGCCCCCCCCATTGAGGGTTGCTGCCCGCCTAACCACACTCAAGAATGGTAATCCACTGGTAGACATGTCCATTCTCAAGTACCTTGTGGGGTGTAATAACATTTGCTGTTTGCTAATAAATATTATGTGCAGCATGCAGTGGGCATTGTGATTTGTGGACATTTTAGTAGAGAATGAGCATTCATGCTTGACATATCTTGTATCAATGTTTTAACGTCCCATGTAATGTTACTGGAGTTTGCAGTATATATATATATATAAAATATATACATACATACAGTGCGTGTGTGTGTTTGTATGTATGTGAACATTAACTTGTGTGCGGCACGTTTATGATTCCTTCAAGCATGATGTATTTCTTGTTTACATGTAACACCTTTCATGGCTCCCCAAGCAATGTGTGGGTGTCATGGCTCCCCAAGCAATGTGTGGGTGTCATGGCTCCCCAAGCAATGTGTGGGTGTCATGGCTCCCATGCAATGTGTGGGTGTGTCTGATACTCGCATGATGGCACCTTTTTTACCTGTCAAATGGTACTAAGACATGCCACCCTGTGACAAATCAAAGACAGATCTAAGCATACCTTGGGAAGATTGGGGATTTGTGGTGTGCTTGAAAACTTGTAGAGACACGGAGCTCGAATGCGCATATTATAAGAATCTGAATAAAAACATAGTTTTTTGCGGTGCTCGTATGTTTCAGTGGCATGATATCTATAGTACGTTTGCCCTCTGATTGTTGCATCATCATCATTGGATAGCGACTTTATAGAATGAAGAACTAATAAAATGAAGAACTAATAAAATGAAGATGTAATGTGCGTTCTTCTGTAACATGTCTTGCAGTAAAGAATGTTCACATGTTTAGTTCAAGTAGGCCTAATTATAATGCACCATTACTTCCTAATTATCAGTTGAGCATACATTTGGTTCCGGTGTATAATATAACAACACTAGTGGCTGTCCTTAGAAATTACGTACGCAGGGAGGGGTCACCAGATTGGTTTTACGGTCGAGGGGAGTCTCTCGCCAAATGTAAGTTGGGCCTACACAAAATAAATTTATATTTATGATGTCGACATTGGCATAAATTATTTTTAACTCTTATTATCACACTTGATTACTTATATAATTAAATTCTGTTTAGATCAAAGCAGTACACCATAATGTCGATTAGAAAAAAAACTTCAGCTAGCAATTAATATGATGTTTGACAAAAACAAACAGTTACGGTCAAATAAATGTTTTACATATGTCCTTTGCTAATTAACTTTTGCAAGGAGGGATAGAGAAGCTTATTTATACGTTCGCGTGAAGGTTCCCCCAAAAATGTACGAGTTGCAACAGGGAGGGCGGGTTGAAAATACGATTTGTTGCGTGCGTAATATATGGATGTCCCTTAATATACAGTGCGCTCTTCGTGCCTGAGTACTTACCATTGCCCCAAAGTTAACCAAAGTTACTGACCGAGGGTAGTCCTATAGTATTTCCCATAGGACTACCTTTTACTACACTTTGGTCGATAAAAGGTTAAACCCCCACAATTTTAGGCAGTAAAGTTGAGATCAGTGGAGCCGTAATTTAGAAGAAGCAACTCGGACCTGGAGTAGATTTGAAATCCCGGTCTCTGATTATAGCAATGGAGACGTCTAACCACTGGGCGTTGCTCTCCCAAATGACGCATAATTATTTATAGAGTGCACTAAAGGCTGCTACGATGTAAGCGACGATGTTGGCATTTATTGTTAAATGTAGACTAGTGAAGATGTCGTCAGCAGATGGCGTGATAACAAGACAATCGTAAAAGGTCTTTCTTGTCTTCTTCTTAGATCCTACAATCATCTGATCTCCTTTTAAGTCTATCTAGCCTAATGGGATGAAGAGAGGAGAAATGGGATGAGGAGAGGTGGGGTAAGCTGGAAGATGTTTGAAGAATGGGAAGGAGTGAGGCGAAATAGGATGAGGAGAGGTTGGATAAGCTGGAAAATGTCAGAAGAATCCATGGGAAGGAGAGAGGCGAAATAGGATGAGGAGAGGTGGGATAAGTTGGAAAATGTCAGAAGAATGGAAAGGTGTGAGGCGAAATAGGATGAGGACAGGAGGGATAAGTTAGAGATTTATATGAAGAGAGGAGGAATAGAATAACGAGAGGACGGATAGGTTGGAAAAATATACGAGAAAAAGAAAGGGAGGAAGAGGAGGAGAGGAGGAGGAGGATTAGGTTGAGGAGAGGAAGAATGCGTCG
>OX457039.1:6895001-7082272 GCA_949752735.1 Lumbricus terrestris
AGGAAAAAGCGGAGAATTGGAAACGAACGACGAGAAAGAGGAGGAACAAGGGGAGAGGGAGATAGGGGAATGAGAAAGTGGCGGACGATGGGATTGGAGACAAAAGGTGATGAAGCAATTGTTGTTGAGGGATTTACGTAGCGACATCGGGAAAGCGAAGAGCGGAGATAAGGCGAGGGAGGAGAATTGATGGAGGAGAGGAGGGAGAGAAAGACTCTATAGAATGAGGAATATGAGAAAATGACGAAGAGGAGGAAGAAGAGGAGGAGGAAGAGTAGAAAAAGGAGAAAGAAGGGGAGGAGGAAGAGGAGGAGGAGGAAGAGTAGAAAAAGGAGGAAGAAGAGGAGGAGGAGGAAGAGTAGAAGAAGGAGGAAGAAGAGGAGGAGGAAGAGTAGAAGGAGGAGGAAGAGTAGAAGGAGGAGAAAGAAGAGGAGGAGGAAGAGGAAGAGTAGAAGGAGGAGGAAGAAGAGGAGGAGGAAGAGTAGAAAAAGGAGGAAGAAGAAGAGGAGAAAGCAGAGGAGGAGGAAGAGTAGAAGGAAGAGGAAGAAGAGGAGGAGGAAGAGTAGAAGGAGGAGAAAGAGTAGAAGGAGGAGGAAGAGGAGGAGGAGGAAGAGTAGAAGGAGGAGGAAGAAGAGGAGGAAGAGTAGAAGGAGGAGGAAGAAGAGGAGGAGGAAGAGTAGAAGGAGGAGGAAGAGTAGAGGGAGGAGGAAGAGTAGAAGGAGGAGGCAGAGTAGAAGGAGGAAGAGTAGAAGGAGGAGGAAGAGTAGAAGGAGGAGGCAGAGTAGAAGGAGGAGGCAGAGTAGAAGGAGGAGGCAGAGTAGAAGGAGGAGGAAGAGTAGAAGGAGGAGGAAGAGTAGAAGGAGGAGGCAGAGTAGAAGGAGGAGGAAGAGCAGAAGGAGGAGGCAGAGTAGAAGGAGGAGGAAGAGTAGAAGGAGGAGGAAGAGTAGAAGGAGGAGGCAGAGTAGAAGGAGGAGGAAGAGTAGAATGAGGAGGCAGAGTAGAAGGAGGAGGAAGAGTAGAAGGAGGAGGAAGAGTAGAAGGAGGAGGAAGAAGAGGAGGAGGAAGAGAAGAAGGAGGAGGAAGAAGAAGAGGAGGAGGAAGAAGAGGAGGAGGAAGAGTAGAAGGAGGAGGAGTAGAAGGAGGAGGAAGAGGAGGACATAGAGTAAGCTTAGAAGGAGGAGGAAGAAGAGGAGGAGGAAGAGTAGAAGGAGGAGGAAGAGTAGAAGGAGGAAGAAGAGGAGGAGGAAGAGAAGAAGGAGGAGGAAGAAGAAGAGGAGGAGGAAGAAGAGGAGGAGGAAGAGTAGAAGGAGGAGGAAGAGGAGGACATAGAGTAAGCTTAGAAGGAGGAGGAAGAAGAGGAGGAGGAAGAGTAGAAGGAGGAGGAAGAAGAAGAGGATGAAGAGACGGACAATGAGGAAGAGGATGAAGAAAAGGAGATGGGAATGGGGAGGAAGAAGTTAGAGGTGAGCGAGGGTGGTGGAAACGAAGGAAAACAGATGAGAAACCATTGGGAAAAGCTGGAAGATGGTGGAAGAAAAAACGAGAGAATCCGGCGGAAGAAGAGAGGAAGACATAGAAACGAATGCAGAGGAAGACGAAACAAAGTGGAATGTATTTAAGCGAGAAAACATCTATTTGATTCATGGAAAAGGGGAATAAAAAAGAGAAGACATAGAAGTCGGTGAACCCCTCTGAAACTTCGGCAAAACAGCGCAATAAAAAGTCCGCTGTCGACGGCATATATATACATATAAATATATATATAAGTATATATAAGTATATATATTATATAAGCATATATATATATATAAAGTATATATAGGCTACATGCATTAAAGGAGAAGAAAATACGGTAAGAAAGATTTAAAAAGACATTGAAGACAGCAAAAAACTAAGTAGAGTAGACGATGATGCAGAGGAATATACATATATATAGTATATAAAGTATATATAAGTGTATATATATAAGCATATAGTATATATATAAGTATATACAAGCCTATATATATAAGTAGGCTACTATACATAATATATATACAAACAGAGACGCATGCAGCATCCCTATAAACGTTGGTTTTAGTCGCTTGTCGACAACGCACCATGGATGTGTATACAAATATTATATATACACTGTGTCCCAATAAATCGAGACCCCTTTTTATAATGTGAATAAAACAGGCAAATCTTAATCGATTTTCAAAATTTTTAAACTGTTTTTATCCTGAGATAATTATCTTACACTGATTCAAATATTACGTTTCTGGAATGAATATTGACGTCACAATTACGTCATTAACAGAAGCCAACAAGCACGCACGGGTTGAGCGGTCAAAGCAACTGTTAGATCGGTATCCTGCTCACATGGTAAATTTTATATGGTTCACGGACGAAAAGTTGTTTACCATCGTTACACGAAAGAACAGTCAAAATGGCCGTGTGTATGCGGCCGCCGGAACTCTTAAGAAAAACATCTCAGATGTTCGTTTGCTTCGCACTCGCTCGACATTTAGCCGGTCAGTCATGGTTTCGGTTGGTGTCTCGGCTCTTGGTAAAACACAAATCCACTTCATAGAACCTGGAGTAAAAATAAATGGAGCTTACTACCGGGATTGTTTGATGTCGGAAAAGTTGTTGCCATATATCCGGGAATGTTCGGAATATTACACGTTTCAGCAAGATGGCGCTCCGGCCCACCGAGCGCGTGAAACTGTTGAAATGCTGACAAGAGAGACCCCGATTTCATACCCCCTAATCTTTGGCCACCAAACAGCCCGGACTTAAACTCGGTCGATTACAAGATTTGGGGAGTAATGCAAGAGAAAGTTTATAAGACAAAGATCAGAGACATTGAAGAACTTCGTGAACGAATCATTAATGCGTGCATGGGAAGAATTTGATCAATTGGTTATTGATGCTGCAATTGGCAAATGGCGAACGCGCCTTGAAGCTTGTGTTGAAGCCGAAGGCGGACACTTTGAACATACCTTGTAGTATAATGTTAGTCAAATTTTAAATAAAATTTAACTGAAATTTAGAATTGTGAAATAATATTTAAGGTATATAACGTAGATTTTTTAAAGAAAAAGTTGTGTTCTGTAGGCCTACTTAACATTTGAATTATCTGATGCAAATGACGTAATTGTGACGTCAATATTCATGCCAGAAACTTAATATTTGAATCAGTGTAAGATAATTATCTCAGGATAAAAGCAGTTTTGAAATTTTGAAAATCGATTAAGATTTGCCTGTTTTATTCACATTATAAAAAGGGGTCTCGATTTATTGGGACACAGTGTATATATATACAGGGTGCCTGGGTGGGCCAGCATAAATGTCCCGACTTTGCACACGTATAACTTCGCCAATTTTTAACATTTATTTATACTTAATGCACCAAATTAAAGGTATTTCACTCTAGTATTAACTCTAAAAAAGTCGAACTGATGCTAGTTTAGGTTTTAATTATATACTTGGATCAGCGCTAGCTACCATTTTTTGTCATTACTGACGCATTATGACGCCGTTTCCCCGGGAAATTCTATCGTTTTTTGCTAAAACGCGCGTAGACACGATCATTTAGGGTGTTTGTAGGGTCCCTACCATGAATATCTTCTAATCGCAAAACCACGTCCTTTCAATTTTGCCAACAGCCGTGCACTGCCATGCGCTGCTTCAGACGCTTGCACGCTGCCAGCCGTTTCTTTGCGTAAGAGCTGGAGAGTTCGCTGGACTTCTCGTCGACAAATTACTTTAACTTTAGGTCTATAATCTTTTCCAGTACGTTACTCAGTGCTTCTAAGACTGCCTGTTTTGCGTTGAATTTGCATGCAGGGCCTGCCCTGGTCATTGTCTTGACTGCAAATGTACGCGGACACACGAGCAATGTTAGCGGATGTGAGCGCCGTGCGCTCCGATTCCCATGGTTTGCGAGTAGAAAGTCTTGTTTTATCAATTTTCCGTAGCAGATAATTCAAGGTATTGTTTATTCCATCCTCTGTTAGAATATTCGTTAATCATTTCAAACGAATTAAATCCCTTATCAGTTCGTAAAATTAAGATCGAAACGCGATCATCGTCTGTCAACGGCGCCAGGTTGCGTCGCAAATGACAGCAAAATCTGGTAGCAAGCGCTGTTCCGGGCATATAATTAAAACCTAAACTAGTATCAGTTCGACTTTTTTAGAGTTAATACTAGAGTGAAATACCTTTAATTTGATGCATTAAGTATAAATAAATGTTAGAAATTGGCGAAGTTATACGCGCGCAAAGTCGGGACATTTATGCTGGCCCACCCTGTATATATCTCTGTTTCCTTGTCTCTGTCTTTATGTCTCTGTTTCTATGTTTGTCTGTGTCTGTCTGTGTGTCTGCCTGTCTGTCTGTCTGTCTTGAATTCCTCAATTCTTCGGTTAAAGCGAATACCGGAAAGAAGGCTGTCAATCGGACATTGGAAAGCCTGTCCCTGGGGCGCTCCATTACTGGAAAACAGTTTTCTGAATCACCGTGTTGAGGTTCCATCTCCGGGAGAAGTCACTGATGGTATATGACCGTTAGGAAAACTGTCACTATGTAGGCTGTGCCAGTATATGTCTCTGGCTTCATTCCATCTATGAGGCGCTATACAAATTATTGCAATAACTAGAGTACAACTGGACTTAGAATAGCGATTGGAGTTATAATTACATCAGCTAGGATTTGAATTAGGCCACATGTAGTTTCAGACAAAATTACAGCTGGAATTGGAATTAAAATGGGAATTTGACTTGGACTTTGAAATAACCTGCGATTGAAATTAAAATTGCAGCTGGGATTATAATTACGATTGGAATCATATGGATGATGTATACGTGTATACGTTAATTGTTACCAATTGGTCAATTAATTAATATTACTACATGTAGCTTATCTTCGAATTACAGTTGGAATGCACTAACAGTTGAAATAACAATTAGAATTGGCATTAGAACTGCATTCACACATTAGAACTTGCTCTCCTTGTACTTCGTCGTGTGGCAATATTTTCCTCACATGCAGGTAAATGAAAGACTGATGATGACGTATTTATAAACAGAAAAGCATAAACACGGACAAATAAATTGCCAGGCAGACAGACAGACAGACAGACAGAAAGACAGAAAGACAGACAGACAGACAAACAGACATACATACATACATACATACATACATACATACATACATACATACATAGGCCTACATACATACATACATACATACATACATACATACATACATACATACATACATACATACAAACATACAGACATACATACATACATACATACATACATACATACATACATACATACAGACATACAGACATACAGACATACATACATACAGACATACATACATACATACATACAGACAGACAGACATACAAACAGGTGGACGGATAGACGGAAGCGATACATCATCGATCATGAATGGATCTGTCGTCTGCATCCAACTTCTGTTTGGCGCGCTCTTACATCGTCGTTTCTCGACAATAATTTGTCAACAGCTAGAAACGAAGACAGGGATTGCAAGGATGAGGCAGAGGATAAGAAAACGAAGAAGAGGAAGAGGTAGATATATGAAAAGACAGACATAAGCACAGGAAGAGATGCAAATAAAGCGAGAAAGAGTGACAAGATGGATCGACTGGCGCTTGGTCAAAGACTCAGTCAGAGATCGTGATGCAGCTGATATACAGTGTATATAGTATATATACGTATACATAGTATATATATATGTATATATTATATACATGTATATGCACAGTATATATATACTATATGTTGTATATATATATATATATATATATATATATATATATATAGTTTATAATATATACCTAGTCGCAAGAAGAGGCGACGCTGTCTCTTCACATCAATGCAGTCGTATAGAAATCGGTGTAATTACATTAGTGCCTGTCTATGGCTTTTAAAAGACGCTACATGTCTATATCAGGCACATGCGCACATACAAAGGTGCGTACCTACAGACTACCTTATGGTGTAAGTAGCCTACATGCATGCATACATTCAAGCAAACTTGCATATGTGCATGCATACATGCATGCATACATACGTACATACGTACATACGTACGTGCATACATGCATACATGCATACATGCATACATGCATACATACATACATACATACATACATACATACATACATACATACATACACACACATACATACATACATACATACATACATACATACATACATACATACATACATACATACATACATACATACATACATACACAGAGATTAAGAACATGGTTGTTTTTAATTGAGCTTTTTCATGTCATATTGAATTTCTTATACCGTCATTTGTGATCAACGGCGAAGAAATTTGTTAAAAGCCAAAAGTAGTATAGTTAAAAATGGGTGTCAATTTTTCAATGGCGCAAGTGTCCGCTCTAAGCTTCTGCCCTCTGTATGCAGGCGCATTCATTCCGCAGCTTGTAGTCTCTTATGCATGAGAATCTTGGATCGGGCGCGCGACATATATAGTCCTATTGATCCTCCCATCAGATCTGTTTGTTGTTTATAATATAGCTATGTATAGGAACTCTGCACGTAGTCTACTTCTTGCAAGCATCTGCAAAAATGTTCTTTATCACCACAGTTGGACTGGGAGCGACTCTGAGTAGGCAAACATATAAAAGTGCGCTAAATAAGTCCACCGTTGGAATGAAATACGGCGCTCCTAAGTGGTCCAGAAGATATTTATCTCCCTGTTATTAGCCAATCCTTCTTAAGAGCTGGGATGGCGTCCCCTGTGGCAGTGTGCTAGCATCCAAGTCACTATATATAAACACACACACACACACGCACGCACGCGCGCACACACACACACAAGGGCCTATATATTCATCTGCCTTATATATAATAGGCCTATAATATAACGGCCTATGCATTCTACAAAGAAAGGGAAATGCCTGCCCTTGTTTACATGCACTCGGATGGGCAAAATCACATTATAGGGGTCTATAATGGCAATTTATATGTACACACATAATATTATGTCATAGGCCTTAATTAATGCATAAATATTTTTATAGGTGTATACCGGTACAAAATAACACGCACATCTATTATTATACAGAAAGTTCATTATATACACGTATTTATGATACTATGTTATATATAAACACTCGCTGAGTCTCAACGTGTATTATGCGCATCATCATCATCAAGCAAGCCCAACGCCACAACCCATGCATGGCAACCGACCCTGCCCCTTGGATCATAATCCATCGCCTGCGTATTCCCTCACCCATGACAACGCATATCCCTCGCCCCCAGCCCCCCATTGAGTGGGGGGTGTCCATTCCCTCTGTTCTCTAAAACAAACGCAGTTTTCTATCTATCTGCTTGTCACGCAGCTCTGGATAATGCATATAATACGGTGGCACAATAGATCTTGTCCAGAGCAGCTATTCGAAATGGCAATATGAATCAAAAATACGGATAAAACAGAGGGACTTTCGTCGTCAGTCATTCCACGTCGCGTGACGTCGCTCCCGGGAAAAGTTTTTTCTTTCCATGAATTCTGCCCACATGCCACAATGACCATTTCTCAAAACAGCATATAATGGGGTACCCGGCGGGTCGGAGGCTGGGTGGGAGGCTGGGTGGGAGGCTGGGTGGGAGGCTGGGTGGGAGGCTGGGTGGGAGGCTGGGTGGGAGGCTGGGTGGGAGGCTGGGTGGGAGGCGGGGTGATCCTGGTGGCCCTCTGTTGAGCTGGAGGGTCTGCATGAGTAACCAGCCCAATTATGACCAACTGGTGCATCCCGAAAAACTATCGTTATAATTTTTTTTAAAATTAACATTCTTAATATCAATAATAATATTGTTAATATAGCTATTTTTGTACGGTAATAATAATAATATAAAAAATCGGATTGAAAGTGCAGCAAGTAGGCTACTCGACGCTTCCTGTCTCCCATGAGTTTGTGCCTACTGCCCATTGCAATTGAAATAATAATAATATAAAAAATCGGATCGAAAGTGCAGCAAGTACTCGACCCTTCCTGTCTCCCATGAGTTTGTGCCCATTGCAATTGAAACGTTGGTCTCGATCAATCGCGCGGGTCAGGTGTTTTTACTGGAGTTGGGCCGCCGTTGTGCCACTGTTTCCGGCGATTCAAGGGAAATAGTCTATCTCTTCCAGAGGATTTCAATTTGCATACAACGTTTTAATGCTGTTGCTTTTAGAGGTACTTTTGCACCACTCCCCGGGGACGAGAACAACACACTATAACCTTGTACACATTTCTGATTTCAGTCTGGTTTTAAGCTTGTTTGGTCATTTAATAAATGATTGCGTTATAAGTATTAATAATAAATTAGCATGTTGGAGACGAGAACCTATAAAAAAGCTTTTATTAAAAAATTTTTTTTTAAATAAATAAATCAATAAATAAAAAATAAAATAAAAATAAAAATAATAATAACGATAATAGTAATAATAATAATAATAATAATAATAATAATAATAATAATAGTAATAATAATGATAACAGTAATAAATAAATAATAATCAAGCGATTGATGGCAATGATAATGGTAGCAATGGAAGACGTAATAATAAAAATAATGACAACTGTAATAGTAGTAGTAACAATAATAACAGTAATAATAATAATAATAATAATAATAATAATAATAATAATAATAAAAATAATAAATAATAATAATAACTCCACTTCCCCTCCCTTCCCTCCCCTCCCCTCTATCCCTCCCCCCATCCTTCCATCCCTTCCTCCCACCATCCTCTCCCCTCCCCATCTCCATTCCCCTTCGAAAATGTTATTTCGGTGATCATTTAAAGCTTTAACGCTGTGGCCTTCGCGGGATCCTTTGTTGCATAATAATAACAACAACAACAACAGCAGCAACAACAACAACAACAACAACAACAATAATAATAATAATAATAATAATAATAATAATAATAATAATAATAATAATAATAAAAATAATAAACGATAAACGAACAAAAAAAGGAGCCGGGAGGCAGCAGCGTCATGGAATGATCAATGACGTGCTGTGGCGCGCATTCGTAAGAGCCAAAATACCAGCCATAAAGGAGCCGAATGGACTTTCCCGATCTGATGGCAAAAGGCCAGATGGTGTAACCATTATCCCCTGGCACAGAGGTCTTTGCTTGGCGTGGGATGTCACGGTACCGGATACGTTTGCAACATCTTACTGGCATTTAACATCAGAAAATGCAGGTGCCGCGGCGGAAAGAGCAGCCCGTAACAAGAAAAGCAAATATGGAGACTTAACAAAATCGCATCATTTCGTCCCTATTGCAGTCGAAACCGGAGGAAGCTGGGATGAAGATTCTCTTCAATTTGTACAAGAACTAGGACGAAAGGTGACCCGCGTGAGACCAGCCATCTGCTTCAGCGTCTATCAGTCGCCCTGCAAATCGGAAACTCTTTGTCGGTTTTGAGAACAGCAGACTCGAACAGTCAAGACACCTGAAGGTCTTGGACTGAATGACTACGTTACGTAGCCTAATGTTCAAAAGGAGCATAGACATTAGCCTGTAAATGACTTTCGTTTGAAAAAATAAATGTGTGTTATTAAAATAATAATAATAATAATAATAATAATAATAATAATAATAATAATAATTATAATAATAATAACAACAACAACAACAACAATAATAACTACCTCTGGCAAACAAGGTAGATCTATGTAAGACTAAGAGTATATATGCGGATGAGACAAGTTACGTATATTATAATCCTATTATACTTGCCTACAACGATGGCCAATGTCTTGACGGCCTTCCGTTCGCTCTTCGTCGCCTTCGACAGCTTCTTACAGAGGTTAACGGTGAACTTGTCCATCGTCCTCTGCTTGCACGGACTGGCGGGGGCTGCAGTGATGGTCGACGCAGGGTTCGGCAGGTAGTGCAGCAAGGACTCTGAAGGCGTTGGAGGGAGAAGGGTCTGGGGAGAGGTCAAACACCCAGCAGACGATGAAATGGTGAAGGTACTCGACAGGCTGGTATTAACGCGATCGCAGCTGTACGCGCTCGGGGTCTGTAAGGACTCTGGGGTCGTCGGACTCCGTAGCTCTCCCGCACTTGCCTCCTCCATCAGGGCAAGGGTTTCACCTTCGACGCCCTTCTCTGCGGCCGGACAGGGGGCGCCGCCATCAGCTTCCGGTTCCTTAAGTAGCCGGATGTCCGGCGGGGCGCGGACGCGGTTACTGTTCCGGCGAGTGAAGAGATTCGGTCGGCGAGCGACCGCGCCACATCCGGTTGTGCTGCTCATCAGCTCATCTCCGAAACGAGGCTGCTTGCTGCCGTCGCGCCGCCTGGCGGTCAGTAGCTGCTTCGTCGCCGGAAGTTCGTTGGGACGCCTTCCGGTGGCGGCCATGTTGAGCTTGCGGACGCGGCGACGGATCGTTCTGAAGATGCCCCAGTAGAG
Organism: Lumbricus terrestris; assembly: GCA_949752735.1. Classification (NCBI taxonomy): domain Eukaryota; kingdom Metazoa; phylum Annelida; class Clitellata; order Crassiclitellata; family Lumbricidae; genus Lumbricus; species Lumbricus terrestris. The sequence goes on from OX457039.1 coordinate 6,905,475, forward strand.
AAGGAGCATCGCGAAGCAGGGGATGTAGAAGGATCCCATGGAGGAGAAGATGAGGAAGTCGGAGTTGTAGAAGGTGCAGAGCGTCGGGGTCTGTGACCGCCGGTCGGTGTAGTTCATGCCGAGGGCGATCGGGGAAGAGATGGCCACGGAAAGGACCCAGGTCAACGACAGCATCACCATGACACGCTTCGAGTTGCGGTGCTTGGCGTACTGGATCGGCAACGTCACGGCTATGAATCTGCCGATGAAATGGACAAAAAGTAGTACATTGTTTCGTGTAAACAACGAATCTATACGACGAAAATAGCGTGATATATATCATGAAAAAGTGCTAACCATCATGGAAAAACAAGGACTTTGTACAACAATGGATTAAACAACAGCATGGCTGCTAATCTATACCGGCGAAGACGACAATGAATAGTACATCGGTTAATGTAAACGCTAAACAATGAATCTGCGGCGACACAAAGAGTGATAGGTGCCTACATCTGTTCTGAAACTGCGGACTGACACGCTTTGAGAAACAAGGGAAACAATGAAAACAATGGATTGAACAGCATCACGGCTATCAAGCTACACAAGCGAAACAGTTCAGGTTAGTAGTCAATGTAGGTAAGTAGCAAGGACACAATTTAGGCGCATATTGAATCTGGGGCGGACCGGATCAATATTTGTTGTTCGATAAAGCAGATTATCTGTTCAAAAGCTGCTGCGCTTGGAGGAACAATTAAGGAAACTGTTATACGATCAAGTCAGGACTAAATTAAGGACAATGAATCAACGGCAATAGAAAAGAGCAAAATGTATGTGTGTGGCTGTGTGTGTGTGTGTGTGTGGCTGTGTGTGTGTGTGTGGCTGTGTGTGTGTGTGCGTGTGTGTATGACTGGGGGTGTGTGTGTATCAAGTTAACTGTTGCGGTCGGATAACGACGGAAATTGATACAATTGAGGGAAACATTACGACACGGCTATGAATCAACGGCAAAAGAAAAGAGCAAAATATTTTCGTCCGTTGACGCCTGTGCTTCGAGGAGCAAGGACATCGTTACGACTGAGTAAGCAGTGGGTCACGGTCATGAATCTTCTGATGTGGGAGGAAATATCATAAATGGAGGCTTACCAGAGAATTGCTACGATTGGTTTGAAGGAAAATCGCTATATATATGTTCATAATTAATCAGTGTAACGAATATAAATGTATATGCGCACATGGCGGCGAAAACCCTCGTATAATAATAATATAGTTGGCTATATAATGCATATATATTATTATGTGTATACTATATATATGTATATTATATATATTGTGTATATATATATTCAACTGGCCGCCATTGCAATGAACAGTAACTCCACCACTCTGCCAGTGCCAGTCCCAGACCTGGACAAAGGGGGAGGGCGACAATATATAATCATCTTTGATATGGTAGTGTCGTTAAACATGTAACAAGCAATGAACAGTGACCAGACACTCAGTTCGGCCTACACGACTGAAGTCCAACTCGAGACTGGCTTTACGCGGTCTTGCATAGGCCTATTTGGTTGGATTCGGACTATAATGACTCAATGCGTGCACTTCATGCGCTGACTCGGTTTCCGAGTCACAACTTTTGGGCGAAAGACGAACCTGTTTTGCCACGACTACGCTTGCGCGCTGGAGTTGGGAGCAGTGGCGGCGCTAGGGGGAGGGGGCTAGAGGGCTAAAATTAAATATCAGCATAATTAACTCCTTTAGCCCCCGAAAAAATGTAAACGTAAAATCAAGCACGAGGCTTGCCAGACAGTTTGGCGGATATGAAAAAGGACCATTTTCCAAGAGATTTCGATCATATGACTAAAAAAATAAAATAAAAAAGGTCGTCAGAATTTTGACGGCTGAAATGGAAAAATTTTCTTGAGATTTTGGCCGATGACTAAAACAGGTCGTCAGAAATTTTGGCGACTGAAAACGACGGAGCATTTTCTCACTGCAAATTCAACCCCCTCAAAACTGAAATCCTGACGCCGCCACTGGTCGGGAGCACCTCTGAGTAATTCCACTGACAATGTGCTATATAAATACTTGAATGAATGAATAGGCCCAAGTCATAGGTCTGAGGATGTGTACATTGACTCAGGGCCGTCTTATGGTCATCGTAGGCCCTAGGCACTTTTGCATATTAATCTATTCGTAGGCCCCTAGGGTCTATTCAACTCAACTCTGTAGCCTATTAATTCAAATTGTGACACATTTACATTATTTCTTAAAATTATTCTGAACCATGGGTAGGCTACTTGTGGGTTTGACGACCCCACAAAAATATAAATTCGATGAAAAATATTTCCTCACGAAGTAGAAGCGGGATTTAGCGCGTGAGGGTCGGTTAGGGCTCAGGTTAGGCGTCGTGAGGGTCGGTTAGGGTTAGTTTTAGGGTTAGTGCAGTCATTCTGCTGAAATTGAAGCTGGATTGATGAAGAATAATTTTCAATGTAAAATTGATCAAAAATATTTACTGACAAAATAGAAAAGTGGTTTATCCAACAAATTCTTGTCTAAGCAGAAGCTGGATCGATTAAAAGGGTTCTGGACAAACTAGAAGTTGGATTTATTAAAGATAACAACGCTGCAACGTTAGTTCTTTCATCGAATTTATATTTCTGTGGGGTCGTCAAACCCACAAGTACCGAACCATGTTTTGTGAGCGCATTCAGTTTTTATTTTAAATCTCAATCTACTTTTTGTAATATTTATTTTCAATATCCGCTAAATGTAATATTTCCGATTTTCGACTTTCTGTTAGCGGCGTTTCGGTCTAAGTTCTAATGAAAAAATCGCCATCGCTTTTTAAATTTTAATTTGTTAAATTATTAATACAAATTTCTATAAAAAAAACAAGTAGGCCTATGATGGTTATAAGAGAAAACACGAGTCTGGATTGGAGAAACCAATTAATCTGTGGCTGAAATGATTAGATCACAAATGGCTGACAAGCTGGTCTCCAGTTTTCCAAATGTCAATATTTCTTTTCGAATTTATCTTTATATTTTTGGAACAAGTTGTGAAGGTGAACGTTCTTTTTCGAAGCTGAAAATTATCAAAAATTACCTTCGGTCAACGATGGGACAGGCACGATTGTCCTCCCTTGCATTATTTTCAATTGAAAACGACTTAATGCGAGAAATGACATTTGAATACATTAACCTATAGGCCTAAGCGATTTCGCGAATGCAAACAGCCGCAAAGTTAACATATATATATAGCTTAGCCAATGTTACTGTTTCATTAGCTAACTCTAGCCTTTAAAAAGTTAGCTCGTTAAAATGAAATTTGCAAGTTTTCGTTTTCTGTTTGCTTTTCCCGGTCATTGACCAATCACTGCATTTATTTTTTAATATAGTTTTTTAGGGTTTCGTAGGCCCCTGGTAAGTTCGTAGGCCCTAGGCACAGTGCCTACTGTGCCTACTGGATAAGACGGCCCTGCATTGACTACATTGACTATAGTGACTACAGCCCGTATACATTGACTACAGCCTACATTGACTACCAGGGCTGTTTTTAAGGAATTTTTAGAACTGCACATCCTCTTCTCTCCTTTCTTATCCTCCATTGTAAATTACTCCCAATCTGAGGAAAATGACCTATTTTTACTGCACGGAATGTGACGGAAGTGCTTCTACAGCTGCACAAATCCATTTAGAGCTGCACATTTTGTGTAGAACTGCACGTTAAAAAAGGCCCTGTTGACTACAGTGTTAGCTGTCCGTATGAGTTCATCTGTTGATTGTGTGATGGTCAGTGTATATAGTGGAGGAATTTCTTTTTCGTCCTCATCGTATATTGAAAGATTATTGAACAAAACTTTATTGAATTGAACAGTGTCTTAATAATTTTCAATATCGTGATTTGAACAAATCACAACTAACGACTCTTTGTCTTTGAACGGTGCTGTTATATTTTTCTTTGTCATGGAATTCATTTTTTCCGTACACTTCAAAGCACATGTATACTTAAACTTGGACTCGAACTAGATCTTTAGCAGTCATAACTCAGACTTGAAGTCTTGGACTCGAGCATCTCTGAACGCGGACTCAACGCCGACTATAGGCTTAGATGGGCTCGGACTTGTCTTGGACTCGGTCTATCGAGGCCTATACACCAGAATGGAGTAGACTATAAATAATAATCACACACGATATACTTAGGTTGGAAATTTTTTTATCATGAAACAATGTGGATGGATCCAGATTTGACGAGGGCCTATGACAACAGAGGCCGTTGCCCTCGACAAAAATTGGAGGAGGGCGTCGCTAATGGTCTTTGTTACCACACAGTGACGTTGAACTGCGAATATACATAGAGCTCTATATAATGAAACAATGTATAGACGAGCATGATCTTTTTGAAGGCACCGGTATATAGCTTAAACACATGCCTGTATATATTATGTATATATATATATACACAGGCATAATTATGTGTATATACAGGTACCGTCCAAATGACTATGCTCATATACATTGTTTTATGATATATACATATAATTATATATATATTATACATAATACACTCATACGTAGGCTATATAAGCTTAGAATGCATGTATACTATATACAAAGACTATACTCTATTGCGGGTATACAAAGCAGCCAGACAGCCGAAAGAGAGGTTGACAGAGTGCACGCGGGAGAGAGAGCGATGTACGTCACTGCAGGCAAGGTGCGACTTTGGCGTCTGCATGCATAGAATCGGAATCCTTACAGGACGATGTTGCTTTTCGAAGAATAAGTCTGAAGAAGTCTATTCTGATGGTTGGAGTTTACGATGTGCCACGCGGTCCAGACGAAACACACATTCAACGTGTTTTTGTTGTTGACAACTTTTGTTAGTTTTGCTACAAATCATCGCAGTCATAGAGTCATATAATAGTCGACGAGACGATGACTTCAGTCATGACGGGCGTCTTGCGTCATGACGGCACGTCCGTGTTTTATATCACCATCCAGGGATTTGCACGCACCCACACACACGCACATACACACGAACGCACACACACGCACCCACACACACGAGCGCATATACACATACGCGCGCGCACGCACACACACACACACACATTATGCACAAACACATAGGCTTATATACGCATAAACATCAAACACACTCACACATGCATGAATAAAGACACGCATGCTTACACAGACATAGAAACACACCATGGACGTGCACACACGCGCACGCACACACCGAAGTGGCGCACATAGGTCCACTGAATTATTTATCCCTGTTCTAATGAAAGTAAGTCATCAAACTCACTCCCGGAATCAGAATATATTGTTTCTATTACGTGTCGACTATGTATAAACATATTTCAATATATTTGTGTCTTTGCATGTTACACATTTCCTGTTTAAGTATAGCGGAGTAGCTCTATCTCAATCTGAAGACACTGCAGATACTACCAGCCGTAAAAAGAAAAACACGACAGAAATCAATCGCATGAGTGCATGGAGACAAACAGTGAAACTTGCGATTGACACCAACGGGTGTTGAACCCACGGACGATGATGATGATGATGATGATATATATATGTATATATATTATATATACGTACATTAAATATATGTATATCATATATTCAACTGACCGCCATTACAATGAACAGTAACTACGCCACTGGTTGTTCTCTGCCAGTGAAAAAGCATGTCTAGAAAAGCATGTTAGCAAATTATTACATGATTTGCTCCCAACAGTATCATTTCCAGATTCCACGCCTAGTCCAATTGGCGGCCATCTTTTTTCCCCTGCAAAATTAGACCACTTGCCGTGGTGCGATTTCCTGCAACTTTTAGTATGTTCATCACCAGACCTAAGACACCAGAAAATCGTCATAAAACGCTTTCTTGCAATTTGTTTCGGGTCATGTCGCAGATTGACCTGACTATATATTCAACTGGCCGCCATTGCAATGAACAGTAATTCCGCCACTGGTTGTTCTCTGCCAGTGCCAGTCCCAAGGCTGGACAAAGGAGGAGGGCGACACTATAATCATCTTTGATTTGGCAGTGTCGTCAAACATGTAACAAGCAATGAACAGTGACGAAACACTCAGTTCGGCTTATAGGACTGAAGACTGAAGTCCAACTCAAGACCGATTTTACTCGTTCTTGTATAGGTCTACTTGGTTGGATTCAGACTATAATTACACAATGCATGCACTTCATGCGCTGACTCGCTTTCCGAGTCACAACTTTTGGGCGAAAGACGAACCTGTGTTGCCACGACTACGCTTGTATACGCTGGATTCGGGAGCACCTCTGAGAAGTTACACTGAAGATGTGCTATATAAATACTTGAATGAATGAATAGGCCTATAAGCTATATGTCTACCGCCTACATTGCCTACAGTGTTAGCTGTCCGTATGAGTTCATCTGTTGATTGTGTGATGGTCAGTATAATAGTGGAGGAATTTCTTTTTCGTATTGAACGATTATTGAACAAAACTTTATTGAATTCAGTGTCTTAATAATATTTTCAATATCGTGATTTGAACAAATCACAACTAACGACTCTTTGTCTTTAAACGGTGCTGTTATATTTTTCTTTGTCATGGGCCCTCTGATTGGTGTGCACTATGAGAGGCGCTTTATAAATTTATAAATACAATACAATACAATTCATTTTTTCCGTACATTTCAAAGCACATGTATACTTAAACTCGGACTCGAACTAGATCTTTAGCAGGCCTGACTCGGACTTGGAGTCTTGGACTCGAGCATCCATGAACGCGGACTCAACACCGACTATAGGCTTAGATGGGCTCGGACTTGTCTTGGACTCGGCCTATGGAGGCCTATATATAACACAATGCAGTAGACTATACATGATCAGTAAATAATCACACACGATATACATACATTGTAGATTGAAATAATGCATGAAACAATGTGGATGGATCCAGATTTGACGAGGGCCTATGACAACAGAGGCCGTTGCCCTCGAAGAAATTGGAGGAGGGCGTCGCTAATGGTCTTTGTTACCACACAGTGACGTTAAACTGCAAATACACATACAGCTCTATATATAATGAAACAATGTATATGAGCATGATCTTTTTGAAGGCACCGGTATATGCACACATGCCTGTATATATATAATTATATATTCATCTTCAAAATGACTATGCTCATATACATTGTTTCATGATATATAGGCTATGTAATGTATATATATATATATTATACATAATACATACATACGTATAAGCTTAGAATGCATAGGCTATACAAGGAATACTCTATAGCGGGTATAGAAAGCAGCCAGACAGCCGAATAAGAGGTTGACAGAGTGCACGCGGGAGAGAGAGCGATGTACGTCACTGTATGCAGGCAAGGTGCGACTTTGGCGTCTGCATAGAATCGGAATCCTTACAGGACGATGTTGCTTTTCGAAGAAGAAGTCTGAAGTCGTCTATAATTCTGATGACTGGAGTTTACGATGTGCCACGCGCCAGACGAAACGCATTCAGCGTGTTTTTGTTGTTGACAAGTTTTGTTAGTTTTGCTGCAAATCATCGGAGTCATAGAGTCATATAATAGTCGACGACGAGACGATGACTTCAGTCATGACGTGCGTCTTGCGTCATGACGGCACGTCCGTGTTTTATATCACCATCCAGGGATTTGCACGCACACACTCACACACTCACACACACACACGAACGCACACACGCAGACACACATATATATGCACAAACACATAGGCTTATACACGCATAAACCTCACACACACACACACACACACACACACACACACACACACACACACACACACACACACACATGCATAGATAGATCTACACGCATGCATACACAGACGTAGAAACGCACCATGGACGTGCACACACGCGCACGCACACATGCACCGAAGTGGCGCACACATATATATGCCTGCTGAATTATTTATCTCTGTTCTAATGAAAGTAATTCTTCAAACTCACTCCCGGAATCAGAATATATTGTTTCTATTACGTGTCGACTATGTATAAACATGTTTGAAAATATTTTTGCACATTTCCAGTTTAAGTATAGCGGAGTATCTCAATCTGAATAGCCTTGGATATACGCTTTAATAGCAAGGGCAATCGTGTAGTTTATCGTCCTAAATTATTTATGACGTATTTGACCATGGATGTTTTTCATCGCTCATTCAACTTCGAGTTTCGCTGTGACACTTTTTATTTCGTCCCTCATCCAACTTCTATTTGCACAATACACATTTCGATTGCTGATATTTACTACAGTAATTTTACATCAATAGCGTGGCTTCATAGCATACAGGCCTACCATGGTTTCATCGCCCATCCAACTTCTACTTCTGCTTTAATATTTCCATCGCTCATTCAACTTCCACTTATACTACTAATACTTTGATCGCTTAACCTATCAAACTTCCACTTAACTTGTATAATTTAGCATTGGTACCATGTTTCCATCGATCGGGCCCCCATCGCTCATCCGACTTCTAATGTTCTAATGTTACCGCAATAATTTGTTATTTTCATCGCTCATCAAATTTCTAGTTTTACTAGACCCTATAGCATGCATCATGCATGCTCCTCATCCAGCTTCTGATTCTCCTATGGCATGTTTTTATTGCGTATACCCACTTCCAGTTTCATTGCAGGAACTTATTTACCTTTAAATAAAATGAAGTAGAATATTAAAAAAAAACAATTTTCCCCTGCTAGGAGAGCATGTAACATATATCATCATTGGTCGAAGGCTCGTAGCTGTCCACTGCATAGTTAATCACTTTCTCTAGAGTTCCCGCTCTTGTGCTGCTATTCCCAAGCTTTGTAGAAATTGTTTGAACCAGTCCCTAATGTCATCGATCCATTCTCGATTATAAGGTCTTCCCCTCTGCCCCCTTCCCATCCATAGTTCCCAACATCACTGTTTTTATTTTTCTGCTATCATCCATTCAGCATACTATGTCCAAACAGGCTCAATTTTCGTCTCATCTCTGTTTGCATCAGGTCTCCCTTTGTATTAAGTCCTCTTCGATCGTACATCCAGATTTGTCACCTCCAGTGTCCAATTCAAATTTAGATAATAGCAGATAAAGCCAACCAAAAATATAATACGATGGCATAAAAACATAATAGGAAAGCATAAACTAGATTCGGATAGTATATAAATGAAATATAAGACAACATAAAATAGATTATGACGGCACATAAAACAGGCCATAATAACAATAATAAACTGAATCCTTGATCTGCGTTCAGTAATCTCCGTAGATCCAGCGACTTAATCTATCTGCGTCCATCCGATCCGTCCAAAATCCTCTCCTGAGACTCTATTAACGCACACCTTCCCTTTTTATGGAGGAGTAGGACATTGCACTACTCATTTTTCCGAGTGATGAATGCGAAAGGATTTTTCGGTACTCCCATTTCTGTCGCTGCGGCAAATGCCGGTAATTTATCTGCGACGTGGAGCTGGAACCTGTCCATGACGGTACCGTCCGGCACGATTCATGACAATGGATCGGTTTTTGAACGATGCCTTTTGTCTTCGGTGAAATAACTCACCGACTGGTTTCAACGAGTGCATGCAAACCAGTCAAGCGAAACGGATCGCTTGACTGGATCGAGCGTCACGATGACCAGTCGATCGGTCTTCGATCTTATACACATCACGGTCGATCTGCAGTCATCCGTGACGATTAACAGCGCGTATAGATTGCCAACATGAAATCCTAACGAACTAATTTTTATGTGGAGCAGCTGTTTCCCTATGGCGCCCGCTGTAGTGGTCTATCATAGGCTGCTAACCATCCACACGGTACTTATATATGCGCATACCTAAGGAGAGGTATACGCGCATGAATAATCTCAGGGCTGTTTTTAACAATTTCTTATAACTGCACAATCCCTTCTTTTCTTTCCAATCCTCCCTGGTAAATAACTTCCAACCGGAGGAAAATGACCTTTTTTGCAAGTTTTAACTGTACAGAAGTGCTTCTACAACTGCACAACTCCATTAAGAGCTGCGCATTTTGCGTACAACTGCACATTAAAAAAGCCCTGAATAATCTGACGCCTTGAGTTGAGACTCAGAGCTTCAGTGCTTCAGAAGTCTGGAGTTTTAGGCATTCGTGCAATTTGAGAATAGCAGTTCAGATGTATAATTAAGGTTTTATGAGCTTTTTTGCAAATTGGTGACTGATTACAAAGCACCCACCCATGCACACACATACATATGCACTGACACACACGCGCACAAACGCAAGCACACACGCACGCACGCACACACGCGCACGCACACATGCGCACACACGCGCGCGCACACACACGCACACTCAAGTGATCTTACAAACAATACACTTAGATCAGTGGTTCCCAACCCGTGGCCCGCGTGCCAAAAGTGGCCCGCCAGGCCTAAAAAATGGCTCTTACCTCTCAGACAATTAACAAAAATAGATGAAAAAACTGACAATTTTGACCGGATAAAGCATAATTTTTTTCTATTACAAATTATTTTATTTTGACGCCTATAAATAACATCAAACACTCTATTTTGATTCAATTATAACAATTTTATATGCATTTAGTCAAATAAATTTTAGCCTTAATTTGTGACCTCTAATGTCCTTGAAGCATGAAAAAGTGACCCTTGTGTCCTCCAACTTGGAAAAAGTTGCCCTAAGGTCAAAAAAGGTTGGGAACCACTCACTTAGATCTACGCCAGCGGTTCCCAACCCGTGGCCCGCGGGCCAAAAGTGGCCCGCGTGGCCTACAAAAATGGCCCACAGCATCTCAATGAACTAAGAAAACTATATGTAAAAATTGACAATTTGGACATGATAGAATATATAATTCTTTTTTATTACAAATTATTTTATTTGGAGGTTAATAAATCACATCAAACATTCTATTTTGATTCAATTATAAAAATTTTATACGCCTTTAGTTAATTAAATTTTAGCCTTGTGGCCCCTAATGTCCTTCAACTAAGAAAAGTGGCTCTTGTGTCCTCTACCTTAGAAAATGTGGCCCGACAGTCAAAAAAGGTTGGTAACCACTGATCTACGCAGTCCTTCATCTGCGCTAAGGCCCATACCCAATCAATGAAAAAATGATTCAGCGACAAATTTGACTGTGAGGCTAATGGAGAAAGACAGACAGACACAGACAGGCACACATACACAGAAAGGCACACACGCACACACAAAGACACACGCGGGCGCACTGACACAGATATGCACAACGACATGCACGCACACAGACACACGCGGGCGCAGAGACAGACAGGTGAACGGTGGTGAATTGGTGAATTATTATTATTTTACCTGTCAACGCTGATAGCCGTGAGATTGAGAATGGACGCGGTGCAGCAGAGCACATCGAAGGCCACCCACGTGTCGCAAAGTGCGTCGCCCAGTCGCCACTCGCCGTTATTCACCTGCAGTCAATCAATCACAAAATGGTTATACGCACACGCAAGATGACCTTCAGCCGAGTCACCTTGACGTTTCTTGCTCCCTCTAAAGGAGGTTTTTTTTATCCCACAACGATGGCCAACATTAATAACATAGTTGTAAAAAATTTTTTTTCGTTTTTTATTCTCTCCCAAAAAACGTCGTTTTTTTCGTTTTTTATTTTTCCCATCGTTTTTTATCGTTTTTTATTTTTTCTTTAACTTTATTTATTCATTTACTTTCTGTTATTATTTTCCTCAATTTTAATTTTTTCTGATATTCCTTATGTTTTCCGCCAACTATCAAGGATTCAGCTAACTAAAGTCATTATTTCATCGTTTAACATCATCATTTAAGAGATAGCCTGCGAGTAGTAGGTTCCTAATCAATGTTTTCAAGGTTAAAATGCGGTTTTTGATGTAGCAAAGTCAAATTATTTACCGTTTCCGTTTTTTATCGTTTTTTTGTCGTTTTTTATTTTTTCGAAAAAAACGACGTTTTTTACCGTTTTTTATTCCGTTTCCATCGTTTTTTACATCTATGATTAATAATAATAATTATTATTAATGAATATGATTATTTTGCTGTTATGCATATCTCAGTACCTTTTCTTTTTAGTTTCGGTTCTTGTTTTCTTAATTTTGTTTTCATATCTCCTTTTTTACTATGCTAGGTATTGCACCTGTGTTTCAATTTAATTGTTTTTATAATTTTGTACTGATTATGTTGCTATGTTGCTGTATAATATTGGTCAGTGCTAACATTCCTATATAGGCTCAACAGAACATTTTTGCTTACAACTGTGTGACATGGATCGTTGACTGGAATGTCAATGTAATTTAGGAGCCAGGTTGATATAAGCTCTTAGCTTTTTCCTGGCTTCCTGTTGCTTAGAGACCTTCTGTATCCACTACTTGTACCCATGTTCTTTTGTTTCTTTGGCAATAAAATAAATAAATAAATAAAATAAATAAATAATTATTAACTTCGTTTACTTTCAAACTGACACAGTGCTGTATGATCACAATATTCATAGTGTTAAGGATGATCACAATATTCATAATGTGAAGGATGATCACAAGTTAATATTACAGGAGTAGAACTGAACTGACACCAGCCAACGATCAACAATGCATCACTTCCGAAAATGCGGGCTCTCAAAACTGTGGGGCCCTAAAAACTGCGGGCCCCGGTACTGACCGTACTGCAGCACCCACTTACTTTAATGCAGGCCTTTTTGTGCCATTTACGCTTTAGTGCGACGGAGATTGTTAAGAAAAATATAGCAATAAAAATAGGTGTCATATTTCCAGGAGAAAGTAGCCATGTTGCCCATCTGTGCGGGTGACCATGAAATGAATGTTCTTATGGAGTCAACTTGATCTCCTTTACTTCATTGATCGTGACATTTGAGTCGTGAGATCGGACGAAAATTATGAAGAGAAATCGTCATGTTCCAGTTCGTCAAATCAAGAGAACCTTTTAACGGGACGAAAGCAAGGATATACAAGTAGGCCTAAGTAGGAGAAGATTTACTTCTCCTGTGAACTGTGAAGTTGATCGTTGCTAGATTCGCAGGTGTTTATTATTAATTTTTTTAGCACCCATGGTATATATGATCCCTGATGCTTTAAAAACACTAATAAAATCTTTGTTGTTCTGGAGTTAACGGTCATCCTCATCGGCCAATTGTGCAAATGTGGCTCGAAATGCAACGGCATTACACTTTTGCGTGCAAATTGAAAGTCGCTGAAACAAGCTTGCTGTCTCTTACGGGTCTCCAGAAACAATGGTCAAACGCCGACCTAGTTCTTCCTGGTGTATTATTTTTTTTCAAAATTTTTTAATTTAAAAAAAATTATTATCTTGAACTTCATCACCATTGTCGTCAACTTATGTTTAAGAGAACCACGACCTTGTGTTTTTCATCATTATAATTAATCAGTTTACGATGAACGACTTCCTCTCATAGTTTTACAAATAGAAAATTGAATGTCCAGAAATGAGACGTATGTAATTTACGATCCACATTCTACAAGTCACGGCGACAGTCAGTTAATGAAAGTCTACTCTCGGGGAATGTTGTTAGGCTATGTGTTTTCTTGATAATAGCATCAGAATTAATTGGTTATTATACTTCCTGACGTATGATATACATTGGCAATTGGGATTCATCATCCTTGATCTCCCAGATCAGATCATTTATCATCCTTGACCGCCCAGATCAGGGTCATTCCGTCTCGGACTTGGTGGGATTCTTGACAAATAATTTTATGTCATGGAGATTGATAGGATAGTCTCAGGCTGCTAGCATTTTGCGGACATTAGATTGAGCACACGTGAAAGATATAGAGCTATACACCTACATGCACGACTCCCATGTGAGAATTATGCATGGGTCCCATATTGCCTTCATGTGGGCGCGATGCATTGCGGGTAGCTCTCGATGATCAAGCTTAGGAATTCTTTCACTTGGCCTATATACAGTCCATACCAATCTGACGAATTCATCCCTCGGGATTGCAAAAAGTAGGGAGCGATGTTCTGGAATGGCTTGTAGGCCTAATTGTTATTGTTTAAATTATTAGGCATATTGTTATTTAGGCACTAATAAAACATAATAACAAAACTCATCATAATAAAAAGACAATAAAATTATAAATAATTAATTATATATTAATGATGACAGTTTTATAAGTCTAATATATTTTTTCCTATGTCCATTCTTAAGTAGGCCTATCGTTACTTGAGACGGGTTTCACCGAAACCGGTATAAACTTAACCCTCAGGCTACTAAGCTTTTTTTGTAACACTGACTACCAAGGGGGGGTGGTTACCACCCCCCTGGATTTTGGGTTTGGTTTGAGATATCATAACTTGTAATACACCGTTGGATTCAGCATTCATTTCTGCACAAAATGGTATATTTAGGTTTAGAAAATATGAAGGCGCCTCGAAATTATGAATTTTTTACCATGGGTACCCGTCGATTCCACAAAATGTATACTTACGCATAGGGAATATATTAGATTCTGTGTATTTTATACATGATTTATATATAAAAAATTGTTTACATATATTAAAGTCCAATATTCAACTATAAAAACTAGTAATAAGTCTGTTTTATGTTAAATCAAAACAAAAAAAACATGTTATAGCTGCTGAAAAACGTTTACGCAGACATATCGGTTCGCGTTGCAAAAAAACCCAACATTTTTATACATTTTAATTTATTTTTAGCACTTCCGGTCATCAAATTTTAAATTATTTAGTATTAAAAAATAGCCCTGAATGCCCTCTACAGAATGGCATAATTTATTTCTTTTAAAAAATAAATTATAGATAAGTTATAATAGAAAAAACATGACAATTTTATGAAAATAAAACACCTTTATATATATTTTAATTTATTTTGAGCACTTCCGGTTGTCAAAAGACAACTCAATGAGCATGGAAATGTAGCCCCACATTCCCTCTATAGAATGGTATAATTGGCGTCTCTTAATATTAAGGGGCGGAAAAGTTACAGACGATATTCTAGGGGGGGGTGGTATCCACCCCCCCCCCCGGTACCTTGGGTATATCGGGTGTAACTTTTGAACGGTAGGGGGCATCATCAAAAGTTTTAGCTCAAAATGTGTCCCAATGAACCCTCTACAGCTACCAATTTTTTCAAAATTTTATTCCAGACGGAACGAGAAAAATTTGCGAAAAACCTAGGGGGGGGGTGGCAACCACCCCCCTTGGTAGCCCGAGGGTTAAGTCGCGAAAACCGGTTTCGGCGACCGGTTTCAGCCAGCTGTGGGCGATAATTGATAGGCAGGACCTGTCTTATTCAATTATTAACCAGAAGATCGGAAGGAGGGGTGGAATGGACGATGCCAATCCAGCACTACTGCTGATGCTGATGCTGCTTAGACGATGGGTTTAATGAATGAGTCGTCTGCAACATCAGCCAGTGGCGGCAGAGGCACCATCTTCCTCCCTCACATGTTATTATAAGGGTTGGAAGAGAGACTGATGATGCGATTTCGTGCCTGCTTCAGAGACTGAGCGGCAGAGGTCGCATGTGAGTTACGACTGCCTGCCCCCCCCCATCGCCCCATCGCCCCTTCTTCCTCTGCCACAAAAATATTTCATAGACTCATCAAAAAGACCGTGGGTCGTGACGTCGTTATAACGATCATTATGAGGAAGATAATTATTCAGAATGATCGTGGTGGTGATGATGACGGTTTTCAGAATGATTGTGATGATGACGGTAATGGTGATCGTGGCGGTTATCATGGTGAAGATAACGACAGGTAGAGCAATAGCAGCTCCACCACCACAAACAATAATGATAGGTCTAAAAGTAATATTATCATTGTTATAATATTTATTAGTATAGCCTGTTATTTATGATGGAGATGTCCACAATGATTGCGATGATAACGGTACTCGCGGCGGTTACCATGGTGGCGATAATGACAAGGATAACAACGGCAATAACACCAAAAATACTGACACCACCAGTAGTAGTAGTATACAAATAACAATAACCATGCCAATATTGCTTTTTTTAAAATTATTATTATATTATTATTAGTAGTATAGTAGTAGTAGTAGTAGTAGTAGTAGTAGTAGTAGTAGTAGTAGTAGTAGTAGTAGTAGTAGCAGTAGTAGCAGTAGTAGTAGGCCTAGTAGTAGTAGTAGTAGTAGTAGTAGTAGTAGTAGTAGTAGTAGTAGTAGTAGTAGTAGTAGTAGTTAGTAGTAGTAGTAGTAGTAGTAGTAGTAGTAGTAGTAGTAGTAGTAGTAGTAGTAGTAGTAGTAGTAGTAGTAGTAGTAGTAGTAGTAGTAGTAGTAGTAGTAGTAGTAGTAGTAGTAGTAGTAGTAGTAGTAGTAGTAGTAGTAGTAGTAGTAGTAGTAGTAGTAGTAGTAGTAGTAGTAGTAGTAGTAGTAGTAGTAGTAGTAGTAGTAGTAGTAGTAGTAGTAGTAGTAGTAGTAGTAGTAGTAGTAGTAGTAGTAGTAGTAGTAGTAGTAGTAGTAGTAGTAGTAGTATTTAATACTATTTATCTTTTAGTAATTTATTATACTTACTATTATTAGCCTATACTTTCCTACCATAAATTAACGGGAGAAGCTCTAAATAAATTCTGCAATGAATTAGGCTTAATAGTTTGAATCATGCCGCCAACTAGGCTATAGTCATCGGCAATTAATGTCATAACTAATTGTTAAGTATAATAATTTATATTTAATGCATCAGTAATTCTTCTTATTATTATAATTGTTACTATTATTGTTATTGATGTTATTATTATTGGCCTAACAATATCATAAGCATTATCATCATCATAATTATTTTATCATCATCATCGTCGTCGTCGTCGTCCTCCTCATCATTATGGGTTTCAGAATAATAAATAATAGCAATAATCATCATAGTGATTCAAATAATGAATACTGTTGAACACAATAAATACAAACAATTAGAAATATATAGAAGCCTAAACTAGAATCTGAATACAGTAGAACTGGCATTCATTCTACACTCTAGAGCACAGCAGTCCTTCTTACGCCAAAGAGAACCAGGACTGCTTTCAATAGTAAATGGACCGTAAACCCCAGAGGGTTATCACAGTTATCTGACCTCCTATATGGACGATTGGACCAGACGGTCAAGGTCTTCACTGATCCATCCACAATGGATTCCTACTTCCTGTAGTTCCCTTTCAACCTTCACTGATCAATCCACAATGGATTCCTAGTTTCCTTTCAGTTTTCCGCTCAGCAAGGTCACATGTACATTTATATGGGTGATAGGCTATATAATCTGCGTTGATGTCACGCGATATAATATGTCCTTTGTTCCGTATAGGACTAAACAAAGAACGGCTAATTGCGTTTTATAGGTCATTGTCGCGTGTCACTATACATGTAGATGCGCGACACGCGACGCATAATCAGCTGCCACCTACGCTGCAGGTATTTTTTTTATAGTTCTAGCCTATACAGCCTGTATTGATAGAATATATAATATTATAGCTCATTTTCTTCTTCTGTCTCTTCTTTTTCTTCCTCCTATTTGTCGTCATCATGTGGTCTGGTCCATTCTAATCCTGAAACTTATATAGCGCCGTCTATCGTAATTGACGAGACGTCAATTGCATTGTCACGGCAACACAATAGAAGCATGCAGACATCGATGATTTATATCTTAGAAGTCATTAGATACAATCGTCATCGTCATTGTCACCATCACCACCACCACCACCACCACCACCACCACCACCACCACCACCACCACCACCACCACCACCACCACCACCACCACCACCACCACCACCACCACCACCACCACCACCACCACCACCACCACCACCACCACCACCACCACCACCACCACCACCACCACCACCACCACCACCACCACCACCACCACCACCACTAGTCGATCTTCTTTTGAACGCTTTAATTATTAAAACAATGTTCTGTGATGGGCACAATTTCATACAACTGCAAACAAATGCAAACAATGGAACGTACCAGACTTGCAACAATAGAGCGTTTTTTTATATAAAACATTTCGTAGGCCTACCACCACGCAATAGACATACAAATGTACACCGATCTGCACATGAATGGTAGGCGTATACCCATAACAAGTTGCTCTTAAAATGCGTTAACGCGGAAGTCGGAAGACAAAAACAAAGAATTTGAATTTTTATCTGAAAAATTTATTCCCATGCCCAACAATTATTTATGGCGTCACTCCCACCTTTCCATACTGAAACTGATTTTAAAACGCAAGATTACTGCACACATGCATGCGTGACAGAAGTTAAAACTTTAGAACGGTAGGCCTACTCGGTGGACTTTTCGGTTATTTCCTGAGAGTTAGACTTTGAGAGGAGGAATTTGAATATTCTCGAAACATAGGAGAAAATGTCCTCAGTTTGGTAAATTTTTGCTTTTTACAGCATAGGCCCTACAGTCTGTGCTGAGTTGTAGTACATATAATTATATTGCTCGCTAAGTGGCTATTGTCCCAAAGAGCAACGTTTCATGAACCAAAAATGGGATTACTGCAATATTATTAGCACAAGAATAAACCAAAAAGTAGAATTTTCCTAAGTGGTTAAAAGAGTTCCAAGAACCATCGCAGCAAAATTTACAGAATTAGTTTTTTAAAAATAAATCCGTTTGGGGAGTTTGAACTTTGAACCCGTGTTGAGATTTTGATTTTTTTTAAATATGACTTTTAATGCGTTATTTAGGTAGGCTGTTGAATGGAGATTTACCAGAGTTTAACACTGACACGGCGTCAACTAATGAATTGGAAACTTCATCCTTGGCCGGGTTATTCAAGTCTAATATTCCCGGGACGCTGGTTGTATATCAGCACCTGCGGTTAAATATCATCGGTGTACGGAGTGGAATGTTTTAAGCAGAACAGACAGCATTAACTCAGCCTCAGGTTCCTGCTATGGAACCTGTGCCGGTCCCAAGCCCGGGTAAAGGAGGAGGGTTCCGCGGAGGGTTTGCAGCCCTCCCGGGTAAAACAAATTATCGCAACAGAAACGACACAGATGAACGTGGAGAGGCTGTGTCGCCCGATGCGCTACCAGCGCGAGGAAGGACTAAGTGCTAAGTAAGTAAGACAGCATGCAATACACGGTGCTAATATATATAGCAGCCTACAAAGTGCACCGCCTTAGGGGGCTCGAACTCGGGTCCGCTTATCTCCATGCCAGTGTGTTATCCAATGTGCTATACCGGGACCCCTTATTATAATTATATTTTACTTATAAAATCATGTAGAAATAATGTTTGCATGTGCCATGACAATAGGCTTATGTGTAGGCTATCCATAAGTGTGTTTGTCTATGGAATTTAATAATAAATTATGATATACGTGGGTCTCAATACAAGCTTGGATATATATATATATATATATATATATATATATATATATATATATGCGCTACAAGTTATTTAAAACAATAGACGCATATTTTGACGAGAAGTAAGATTTATTAATAAACAGCAAAGACGTGAATAAAATAATAAGCATACATGCTTTTCAGGCACAAATATATTTATTAACACTGTCTTTCCAAATTATTAGAATTTCATGATGCATGCCAGGTCTCCTCAATCAAATGTTAATAAAGGAATAATAAAGGAAAGATGATGAATTTGTTTCTGCATCTTCAATCTCTTTCAAATGTGTAGCCAGTGTAAAATTAATCAGGAGCAAAACAATATTCCAAATTAGTGGGTATAACCTGGTACGGATAGGCCTAGGTGTTAGCAGTCTGGAGCCTCGCTGAAGACCTTTAACCGTATTTAGGCTCTAGGCTGGTGCCATCAATTGAGTTTTGTAGCTTTCAAATAGCCTAGAGGAGTATAGGCCCTACTTCGTCCAAAAGAAGGTAACCTCACACACGTGAGGGCTTCCAAAGAGTACCTTGGTAAGTGGATATATGAAACTCTTGCGATTTTCGGTGAACGAAGCAAGCAGCAGGGTTGTAGTTTTTCCATGTCGCAACTGATACAGGGTATCGGGCAAATTATTATTAGTAAATCTACTGGTGAATGCAATATAATATAATAATAAAAATGAAAATAATGATAATGCTACTACCACTACTAATAATAAGAAGCCTCTGGGGGAATGAACTAGAGCCTACTTCAGGTTTAAAAAAACCCGAATGCTGTCGCCTTTTGGGGCACTTTCGCCGACCAGGAGACAGAAGATGAATAGGACTTATCCAGACTTTTGATTTCATATTAGGTGATGGTGAAGTTTCTGAAGAAGCCAGTAGTCTATCCTGTATTCCTCGGGCAAATTATTATTTAAAAATAATAATAACAACAATCTTCGTCTACTTTTCAAACTGACACAACGCAGTATGATTACAATCCAGGGCTGTTTTTAAGGAATTTTTAGAACTGCACAACCCCCTTCTTTTCTTTCCCATCTTCCATGGTAAATTACTCCTAGTCGGAGGAAAATAGCCTTTTTCAACTAGTTTTAACTGCACAGAAGCGCTTCTACATTTTTCTACAACTGCACAAATCGATTTAGAACTGCACATTTTGTGTACAACTGCACGTTAAAAAAGCCCGGTTACAATCAGTAATGAACTGCGAACAGGTGATCACAAGTTATATTGAAGGAGTTGAATTTAACCGTCGGCAGCCATGCAAGGCGCTTATTGTGTTTTACTATTCAATTTAAAAAAACGTTAACTCCGAATGGAATGTTGAGTGCAACTTTTTTGTTAGTTGTCCAAGACTAAATACCGATAAACTTAGCCTTAGTCTTTGAGTTATGACTGCAGGGATGGTACATTCTGAAACGGTGCATGCACAATTGCACATCCATGCGTCAGTGTGAGTGTTTCTATGTGGTGTGTGACTGTATACGTGTGTGTTCGTCCGCGCGCTTGTGGGTGTGTGACTGTGATACTTTGATGTATTAATGCCTGCACTAATACAGAGACGAAAACAACTGATTGATTCACACGACCTTAACGGAAAAGAAACATTTATGAATTAAGGCATATTATACGACTGTCAATATATTACAATTAGATCAGACGCCCAGTGACTGCCGCCAGTTCCCCACTCATGGCCGGCTGCATGAGTGCGCGCCGTTGTTCTAAAATCTAAACCAATAAAATAAAATAAATGCATATGCACTCAATTTAATAATATCCGACAGTCTATGGCCTCCTACAATGCGTATTATAGCCTGAGTCAATCTATCTAATCTAATTTATTATCTAAGGGATTTTTATTGAGAGGTTATCCTGATGTACACAAATCCTTAAGGACTAAAGAAGTCCCAACGGAATTATTATTTTAATTAATTAACTAATTAATGTAAATCTGTAATGCGAGCAAGCAAGGCCGGGTCGTTTGCAGAGGTTAGACTACGGTTTGAAACCTCTTCCCAAATCCCCGACAAGGTCGAAACCTGGTTACAATCTGAATCAGCATTTCTAAAATTATGACATTTCCAACCCATCGACTTGATTTATGCTTCATGCCCAAATTTATTCTTCCGTCATAGATTTATAATTAAGATCTGTCACGAAGCTTCTGCGTTCCAGAATGTTGAATAGCCATGACAAATTTATACGACAGAAATATCGATGATTTCGCCATAATGTTTAAAAACTTTTGTCACACGTGTAAAAATCTCAAAGCGCTGCAGCTTGCAGACAACTTTCTGTTGGTTCCACGACAACTGGTCTACCGACAACTCGTCTACCGACAACTCGTCTCCGGACAATTGGTCTAACGACAACTGGTCTACAGACGAATAGTATTGATGAAATAGAAGCTAGATTTATGAAAATGGTTTTGTAGCTTAAATGGAAGCTGGATCGATGATTTTATTCATGTATTTCGTCATGCATCCAGCTTCTACTTCAAATCTAAAAATACCTTCATCCAGCTTCTATTTCTCACCCGTTATTTTCGTCAATCCAGCTTCTATTTCAGATATAAAAATACCCTCATCCAGCTTCCATTTCTCAAGCGCTGGATCAGTTGTCTGTAGACCAGTTGTCGTAGACGAATTGTCCGGAGACCACTTGTCGTTAGACGAGTTGTCGGTAGACGAGTTGTCGTGACACCCTTTCGGTTGACGTTAAAGCGTGAATACAAAATGGCGGCGTAGCCGAAATCATTTAGCGCATTAATATAATATAAGATCAAAAGTCTGGATAAGTCCTATTTTTTGTCCTTCTTTATTTTTGTACTTTCAAATATTCTACCTGTAGGCTTATATGTAAATCCGTGGAAACTGCAACGCTTCTTTAGCGCCTTTAGAAAGTTCAACCAGCCGAAGATTGATTTTCCTTTCAACGAAAGCGACTGACGCCGGCGTTTGGACGAAATAGCAATTAGAAGCTCCGGAAAAGGTAATGGCAGTTCTATTGCGCAGAGTTATGGGCCATGAATCAGGCAGACAAGGATATCAATCACTGACATTATGAACGATCGATTTATCACAGTTGTCATGAATTATTCAAGATTCAATTCATTATTTTTATGGAACATTGGACATTGTGCGCTACATAGGTCTACATATATTTAGGTACATGCTACGTGAATGTAAATATATGCCTAGCGATTGGTCTGCATATATATATATATGCATGTATGTATGTATATATATATGTATGTATATATATATGCAGACCAATCGTTAGGCATATATTTACATTCACGTAGCATGTACCTAAATACATGTACATATATATATATACATATATATATATATTATATCGGCTATTGAGTTGCGATGGAGGCCATTCGTTCCGCCGTGTGTCCTTTTCTCATGATAATTGAATGTCATAAATAGATCTTCCCGTCTTGTACTGCTACGACCCCTTTTCATTGCCATTGCATGAATCCGCGTGGCCGCCCCCATAGATTGAGTATTCGTGACTTTAGGTTTTAATATTCGTAAATATTCGTGAATATTAAGATTTTTTAATATTCGTAAATATTCGCAAATATTCGTTAACGAGTTAAGGTGAACGACCGAAACCGCGATGCTACTTGGTATTAAGCAGTTTAAGTTCCTGTATGTTTCTGCGACATTCACTCCCATCCAGGTCAAGGCTGAATTAAATTATGCGCTTAATATGCTGAGATCGGGATAATTTTTGCCTGTGAGTCTGTGACCTATAACTATCATTTCCTGGCCTGCGTTGGCATTTATATTTAGGCTACTCATCCTGCTATAGACTGATATAAAACTTCATTATCAACTTGCAGGTACTATTAGGCCTATAGGCAGTTACAGTTTATTTCTAATTTAGCCTATTATTGCTGCTATACTTGCCAACTGCCATCGGTGTCTCTGCCTCTTTTCTGTTGGGGAGGATGACCATAAGTCAGACAAAGTGACTAACATTAACTGTCATTAAGTATCGAATGTGATATGAATGCCGAATGGCCACATTGGCCATTTTCCCAGCAGAGGTCTTGAGGTTTTAAGAATAAATCTATTAAAGTTATTGTCACTTAGGTTACTGATACAGGCTTATGCGTAGGCGAACTAAACTTTGTACAATTCATTCAGTGAAAGTTAAACATTTTCAAAAATAACAAAATCAGAATTAAGAATAATGAATTTCTTGAAATAACATAATATTTTACGAATATAATATTCGTTGGCAGTTTTAATATTCGTTAATATTCGCGAATATTTGAAAATCTTAATATTCGTAATATGCGAATACTCACTCTATGGCCGCCCCTATGCCATACATTCATTAATAGATGCAAAGTGTATACGTGTAGGTTGCCTCATTAGAAAGCGTTGTTGCTATTGTTGTTCGACACAATGTGCAACAGCATCTGGAAGCGACATAACAAAAGAATTGTAGAACAAAAGAATTCAGACAAATGAAAATCTCATGGCAACCACGGCTTGATGCCTGCCTTGCTTTTGATCTTTCCATGAAAAGCGCATTTCAAAATGCATTGATATTGAAATCCGCTGTATTATAGGTCTAATTCGTCTTCTATGGCATGTATCATTTTACATTACAGCACGCCAGTCACAGTACGGCATACCTAGCACACTGCAACATGTCACGTTATCGCAAATCACAACACATAATAGGCTTACAGCATTTACAATCTTACATCACATCGCATTGCAAAAATCACACTGCAGAATATGGCTACAGTCGCTACACAAATGCAGACGGAGGTCCACAGCATAACAGACAGACAGACAAACAGACAGACAGACAGACACACACACACTCGCAAACGCACGCACACAAACTCACAAACACTTGTGTACAAACACACAAACATTACGCCAACACGCATGCAAACACACACACACACACACACACAAACTGACAAACACATATCAAGAAAGCACACACACTCGCACGTACAAAAACACACACACACGCACAAACACACACGCAAACATGACGCAAACACTCAAACACATATAGGCTACTGCTGCTTCTGTTCCATATTGCCTGTATTAACATCCGAGTAAACACGACCACAAAAGGTATTCCATTGCGAAAACAGATTCATAGGTTGAATGAATTTGACATACGGCTGCTACCTGGTTAGCATTCATTACTTGTCATCCAGGTATGACAATCGAGTAGAACAATGCAAGTGCATGAAAAGGGCAATCATGCTTCCTGTTGTCGGACTTTGATACGACTCCAGTCTTGGTCTTGCTGACTGGATCCGTTGGTCTGGGGGTGCTACGTGTATGCGAGGGAATGTCGACTGTGACTGCTCTTGTCTACTGTGCAATTGTTATGCTAACCGACGTCATCCTTGTTCCTAACGGCATTTGTCATCGTGCAGGCCTTAGCGTAGAGGGGTGCGCGTGCGCAGTGCCTTTTGTAATACGAGGGTGCATATAATTATAGACAGGAAAAATTTCAGAGGAGTTCCAATTCGTGGGGTATAAATGAGCGAAGTTTTCCCAGGAATGACATTTCCGTTCAGAGAAATTCGACAGGTGTTGTTCACATGTATATGGGCCTACGTACCATTTTCCCAATCCAGAAAAATCATACACGTTACATTAATCTCCTCCCAAAAATTGGACATTTATGTAAAACGGTTATTATAAACTCAAAAGTATATAATTTTATTCTACTGAAATTTTCTATAAAGATTTTACCGGAAATATTCACAGAAAGTCTAACAAAACTTTAAAAAGGTCTTTTGGTGGTTTACGCAGCATAAAAAAGGACTCCCGAACGTTGGTAGGTTGATTTTTCCCCAAGCAGAAACTCACTTTCCAATGAGTTATTGCTTTGTGTTGGGGCCAATAAGTTATTACTTTGTGTTGGTGCCAATGAGTTATTACTTTGTGTTGGGTTGGTGACCGTACCTTTCGGTTAGGTCTCTTATTATTCTGCATAACTTTTCTCGTCTCGTCTTCGTCTATACGTAGAAATGAATGCGAGAGACTTTGAGTTATGTTCCCATTATCATATACTCTAAAATGTCTATTATTCCTTAACCATTCAAATACAAAAACACGCTGTGACATTTTGATGGAGTTTATGAGTGCTTATGCGTCTGTTGTTTTGACTTGTATGCTCACAATGATATATTGGTAAAGCGTTTTGGTCGATGATTAATATTGATCATGCGGCTCTGGGTTAGAATCCTGGGTAAGTCGTTTCATACGCTGTGCCTATGTCACCATGCAGGCTTGCAGGGTTTGGTTACTTTGGTATCGGAGTAGGCCCTAAGCGGGAAGCATAGTCGGTCAGTAATTGGAAATTCAATGGTCCATGCAATGTACCGGATCTTGGGACTCCTCCATTGCCGGGTTTGGGGTGAAGCGAAGGCATAGGCGGAGACCTGGACCGAGAATTGGGGGGACGGAAAGACGCGAGATTTTCAGAAAAATCTCTGACGACCGGCGAAATCTCGGAAAAAAGAGTTATTTTTGCCGTAAAAAAAATTGATGACCTTTTTTTTAGTCATCCGGCCAAAATCTCAAAAAAAATTCTATTTTCGCTGCCAAAAAAAGTCTTGACGCTCAAACATTGCGGGGGGAAAATGCATGGGCCGTCCCCCCAACACTTTCTTTGGGGGGGACCGTCCTCCCCTGTCCCCCCCTAGGTCTCCGCCCATGAGCGAAGGCATGAGCAAATCATTGAGCATTAGCCTATCACCATGTCCCACTTGTGCTTTGCTTTTGTTTGTGTGTGCACTTGCTTCACAGAGGCGCTCCCTACTACAGCGCGGACACTGCATTGAAGTTTCACGCCGAAGCCCTGAGCAATCGCGAGTGAAGAACTTGCCCAAGGTCCTTGCGCGGCGACTTGAGGTGGATTCGAACATGCAACGCTTCGGCTGCATGGCAACGAACATACCCACTGCACCATCGCGCCCCTGCGTTATAAGACATTCAATAATTTACGTGGTTGTTATTTTTAAAGCTGCCGAGTTGTCCTAAGTCTCTCTCTCTCTCCCACTTCCTCTGTTTGTCTGTCCATCCCTATCTATCTAAGTCTCTCTCTCTCTCTGTATCTCTGCCTGTATGTCTACCTGTTCGTCTGCCTGCCTGTCTCTGTCTCTGTGTGTGTCCCTCTCTCTGTGTCTCTGTCTCTCTGTGTATGTCAGTTTGTATCGCTCTTTCTGTCTCTCTCTCTCTGTCTCTCTCTGTCTCTCTCTTTCTCTCTCCCTCCATCCCTCCCTTCCTCTCTCCCTTTCTCCCTCACCTGTACGGAACGGGAAGAGGATTGCTGCATGTTATGTTCGCTGGAGGACGCCATCCACCTAAGAGCGAATCGTCCGATTGACAATTGTACCGATGCTCGCCCTTCAATCTCGACATCCAACGACGACGACGACGACGACGACGACGACGACGACAGATGATCTGACGACAACTGATGGCTTCTGCTGCTGCAGTGGATTCTGATGGTGTGCGATTCATCACGGTTCATGGTGAATGATGACTACTGTTGTGGTGGTGGTGATGACGATGATGATGATGATGATGATGATGATGATGATGATGTTGAACATGAAGAAAAAGATGATGATGATGATGATGATGATGATGATGATGATGATGATGGACACGAAGATGATGATGATGATAATGATGATGATGATGATGATGATGATGATGATGATGATGATGATGATGATGATGATGATGACGACGACGACGACGACGACAATGATTCTGATGATTCTGATGATGACGACGACTGCAATGAAGATAAGGAACAGACAGCAGTAGCAAGACAACTACGACGATAATGATGAAGCTTTGCGACGACATTCGAGCTTCATGATGGCCGTTAAAAATATCACCGATCTTCTAATATGTCGGCGCTATATAACACGAAATAATTACACTAGAAGGGGAAGATTTCTTCGACGAGATTTGACTGTTTGACAACGGCTTCACTCCGATGCGCGACAATTACTGACGTAGGTCTAGATGTGACTTGTCTAGAATAGATTAGATTCAGTAAGACCAGATTAAACCCTGTCTAACCCAATAATTGTGTCACTGCAGGGTTGTAGTGGAGTTTATGTGCGAGTATAAGAGTCTACTCACATTACAAAACAATATATATTTTTAGTAAATGCGAAAAATGACCTGCAAACAACTGAAGCGTGCACTCATCTCTAATTTTTGCCCTGGCGTTTGGGTATGTAAAGTAAAGTAAAGAAATGTAATGTAATGTAGGCCTAATGTAAATCTAAGAAAGTTTCTCAGGGCTCGCAAAGTCACGTCAGGAGACCGGCTTAATCACAAGCACTACATCGAAATCAAGTCCGCAAGGACCGCAATACCCAGAGCTGCCCTGTTCGTTCCAGTGCCAGCAAGGCCGTAGCCAATATTTGATTTTTTTGGGGGGGTGTCTCACCAATTTCCCTTCCTAAAAAACAGACGACCTTTTTTTAGTCGTCCGGCCGAAATCTTCCAAAAATGTCACCAATTTCCCTCTTTAGTCATCCGGCATTCTGTTTTTTTTTTACATTTTTCCATTTCGGGGGTGTTTTCATTTCATGGTTTTACATCATGTGCTCGTAAATGCATTCTATTATTTTTCACATTTTCCATTTCGGGAGAGTGTTCAAACACCCCCTAGCTACGGCCTTGAATGCCATGGTATACAAAATATGAGGAGGTCAAACCGAGGAGACAGCCTGGTGCTGATAGTGGCACATGATGGTGACCCGCGCTTAGATTTTGGCTACAGTGCTTTACAAAATAATGTGGGGTTAACGGATCCGAGTATACGAAATCGTTACGCCCAGCAGACCAAGACATCAATCTGTGATCGATGTAAGCGAAAAAGCATTCGGGAAGTCATTGAGAAACAAGGTTGGAAACGGAATGCGATAGAATTGAGAATGGTAGACTATGCGCTTGCAGGAGAGAGATGTATACATTGAAATGCTTAGATCCGAATGACGTCAAAGAGCTGATGCCATATACACTGCATGTGGAACAGGATAACAAATTCAAAGGCCTTCGAAGAGCAACGGAGGAAACCTAGAGTGCAGATCTCGGTCTAGACCAGCTCAGACAATATCAATTCTGATATACTTTCAGATCAGATATTATCGGATAGGAAATATCAGATTCGTAATATCAGATTGATCAAATCAGACGGAATTGGTTCATAACATCCGCGTCAGATTCACCATTCAGCTGAAAATCTACTGCTTATAGGACGTCACAATCCTGCAAGAGCAGCACTAGTATATATACAATACATATACAATATACATACATATATATATACATTTTCAGTAAATTGATTAAAGGCATAATATACATAATACGTCTTCAAGTTACTGAAGACCTCGCGGTGTTTCTTAACAATTAAGGGCTTTCAAAGTTTCTATTGCCTATTGGACATCGCCGTGTCTAAATCGGGCATTACTAGACCGCTATTGGAGTGATCAGAACCAATGGAAATACATTAGTCTTTTATTCTTGCTCGGGCGTATGTAGGTTTTTACGGGTTAAACCCCGGAAATATGTAATTGCCGAAACTTTTAAACAAATTCCGTGTATCTACATGTACAATGTGTATTTTTGAAACCATGTACATCCCGCCTCTTCCCAAATGGAAACCCCAAATGTCTTCTGGCCACGCTATTGCATTACTGAGAATGAAAGGTGTAGGTATTTATTGGCTACTGAATGCAACGCGACTCTCACCTCGACGTAGACTGCGAATGGCATCACCAGAACTGCCACCATGATGTCGGATATGGCGAGAGAGACGATGAAGTAATTCGTCACGGTCTGCAGACTCCGTTCACGGTAGACGCTCATCGACACGAGCACGTTCCCGAAGACGGTGATGACGGGGAAGATGAGCAGAAACAGAAGATAGTACTGCAGCTCAGCCTCCGTTGTCTGGTCACTCGGGTGGAACGAACAATTACCGAGAGGCACCGTGGCGTTATCGTCGCACGTCACGGATGATTGATCGCCTGCCAGATCATGCCAATCGGTCTCATCAGCAACTGTTGACATCATCGTTACTGGGATGTCGTCGGATTGCTCGGATCTTTCCATCAGATTGAAATCGCGAAATATTCATACGAAGCGCAACTCTTCAATAGATTAAACTATTAGACTGTCATTAATTTTATAGCGCACCTAAACAAACTATGTATTTTGTACGAAACTCTCATCGCTTATAGGATTACTGTTCCGACCTTAGGCTCCGATGCAACTGGAATTAAGGGAATGTATCTAGATGAATCATGCTATGATTCCGGTATCTGTCGTGTGAGGTTTTCGCAACGGTACAGCAAGAGTCTGGTATTTCGAGAGAGAGCGGCGACACAACTGCCGTCTTTTCTTATTCAACTGCGCAAGTTGCCACAATCCGCCTGCTCTGAGATGGATGGCAACCCTGCAGCAGCAGCAGCAGCAGCAGCAGCAGCAGCCTCAGCATCTGTCTCATGCAGCAGCATCTGAGTGAGGACTGACTGACTGACGCCTCCCTCCTCCTCCTCATCCTTTCGGCCATCGAACGCCTGTGGAGACATGCCGCGCATCTGCTGCGTCGCTGCCAGAAACATCACCGTCAACGACTGCAGCAACTGCCGCCACCGCATCATCAACATCGATGCCAAACGGCGCGACGAAATCGAACGCAAGTACATGATGTATCAATGCGTTATACAAACAATATAATTATTGTTCCCGACATTGCATGTGCATGCACACATGCATGCATAAATACATACATGCATATATACATCTATACATACATACATACATACATACATACATGCATACATACATGCATACATACATACATACATACATACATACATACATACATACATACATACATACATACATACATACATACATACATACATACACACATACATACATACATACATACATACATACATACATACATACATACATACATACATACATACTGCATACATTACATACATACATACATACATACATACATACATACATACATACATACATACATAGGTGCAGTAATAGATATTTGTTGTTCTAGATGATGTTTCAACATTGTCGTAAAAATTTTAATTTTCTAAATCTCGAGGGATAAACATAGGTGATATGGAGGAAGAAAATCACATGTTATTTTCATTTCGTATGTCATCAATATTGTTCTAACATTTTTTCTCTTCTCGCTGGATTTGGCTTTTAGTAAAATATTGTGCACAAGGGGGAACGAAATGACAGACGACACTGGACTGCATGTCTGCATCCGAGGCAGTATTATATACCACGTCTATGTTGAAAAGGCATCAACGTTCTAGTGGGGCCTAATGCATTTTTAATTCTGTATCGATATACATGTAGTATAAATTCTGCTTCAACACGGCATGCATTCCATGTTTGCCTCGTTTCCTTCACAGACAGTGACTCCGAACCTTAAAGTGCAATAATAATTAGGCATATAATTATGTCTTCAAATCTGTAAGTGGAAGAGTCATGTTGCAGTAATGAATGTTCGCAAGAAGAATAACCATAGAATCAGTTATTTAGAATTCGCCTGCTGAAGTCTGTCATTAAGCATTACAAGAATCGATTAGAGTATCTAGATTTTTTAAATCAATAATTAAAATTACTAGAATTAACTGCATGCAAAGTGAGACTTATTTGAAACAGAACTCAGACAGCAAGAATTTCATAGATTGAAGTTACCGCTCTGTTGTATAAGCTTAGAATAGAATTTGCAACATCCGATCATCGCCCTCACCAAAAAATTTCCTAACGTTTTATCGCAAATCAGCCAGGAAACTGTACCGTAGGCCTATAGATGAGGAAAAACTGAAGACTATAAATATAGTCAATTCTTCCTCTGTTATACGCAGCACGCCTGATCCTACTAATTCGCGATAGAAAATTTGCCATGGATTACAGCGATCGTATTGGGCATGCATGATATACTGAAGATGAACATTTGAAAGAGAATTGCCAACGATATGAATTTGCTAATAATTTGTTCATATTATTTACTTTTTCTGGCGGAGCGACAGATTACCAGAGCGTTTTTAGCAGCGCATTTCTGCACAAAAAGTGAAGCTCTAAATGTATTTGTGCTGATGTAAAAGCATTTTTTGCGCAATTTGACTGTTGTCTGATTGGGAATAATTAACCATGGATGATGATAATGGGAGAATGGGGTTGTGCGGTTCTAAAAATTCTTTACTACTGCTACTGCTACTGCTGCTGCTGCTGCTACTACTACTACTACTACTACTACTACTACTACCACTACCACTACCACTACCACTACCACTACCACTACCACTACCACTACCACTACCACTACCACTACTACTACTACTACTACTACTACTACTACTACTACTACTACTACTACTACTACTACTACTACTACTACTACTACTACTACTACTACTACTAATATCCTACTAATACTATTATGTATTATTATATTTTTAATTGCGATTAGTCACATACGTATTTAGCTACATGTATTATAGGTCTATGTAATAAGACTTAAAATAATTGTGAAAATAATATTGTCAATTATTGATTTCATGGTCATTGGTCCGTATAGTCAGCGAGAGAAAGTGACGGTGACAATTATTATTGCGGTGTCCTTAGTATCCTCAATTATACATCTACCGACAAAGCACCCATCAATATCGTAAGGGGTTTCCTAGAAGGTTTTATAGACCAGTCTCAGAGAAGACTTTATCTAGCGCATTCGAAGTAGCAAAGATATCGTTCAACCGCAAGGAATGGCCGCGTGTCTCTCTCTCTCTCTCTCTCTCTCTCTCTCTCTCTCTCTCTCTCTCTCTCTCTCTCTCTCTCTCTCTCTCTCTCTCTCTCTCTCAGAATATTATCTCTTAATCGACCTCTAAGAATCGGCAACGACCTTTAAGAATCGGCACCGACCTCTAAGAATCGGCAACGACCTCTAACCGCCGATGACCCCTAAGAATCTGCAGTGACCTTTAAAAGAGTCTGCAGATGCCTGTTTTACTCTGTCCAGCCTAATTGGAAACGAAATAATTAAGGGTCTTGCAGTCTCACGTGGTACACGAACACCTTTTTTCACCTGCAGCTGTCTTTTAAACAGACTAACTGCGCTCAGCCGCTGTATGTAATTATTGGAAAGACCGAGAAGGTCTGTGGATTAAACGGCCGCCGCAGGACGAAAGAGACATTCACCTATAGCTGGGTTTATTATTTGCAGAACCAGGCATAGGTGCGACTTAATTGGATTTCTTCTTCATCTGGTGGTCAAGGTCTAAACGCCCGCTATACACGCACGCACGGACACACACGCACACACATACGCGCATACACACACGCACATGCACACACGCACACACACAGGTACATATATACACACACGCACGCGCGCGCGCGCGCACACACAAATGTTCATGCAGGCTATAGTATAAATAAGTATAGCGTTTTTCGGTACATCACAAAAGTGCTGACAACAAACATACGTTTCATTAAAGCTGATGTACTAAACAAGTAGTTTATACACCTATATATCGTAATTGTTATGATAAACTCCGAGCTTTTATATATAGCGATGCTCAATGCCAAGCGCAGGGCACCAACTTGTCCGCGAGCGCTGATTATAAAAATACAAATCTAATAATGCATATTTAAAATACCAATCATTATCATACGGAGCATTGATATGCAGAATATTTTTTTACCGTTTTCGAGGAAGCAGGTTAAACCGGCGCCATGAGAATATATATCGATACATACATACAGGTTTCTAGGTTTCTAGGTTTTTTGGTCAAAATTCAGAGGGGCATACCTGCATACATAGGCACCGCGTCACACGTCGATTTTCATATTTTAGTCTGGATTGACCTCTCAAAGTAAGAAAATAATCTAGCAATAATATTATGGTCGCTCTGATCTGCTTGCTATACAGGACACCCATAGATCTACATGGGTGACCTCACTAAAAGTGGTATAACTTTTGTTGTATTTGAAATATTTTGATGAAATCTGACCATCATGTGTAAATATGAATTGTCTCTAAGACTGTAAAATTTCATTTCGAAATTCTTACTTTTTGCCAAGATATTGGCAAAAAACATAGAGGGGGGTATTTTTTGGCGCACCCTGTACATGCACATGATTGTACATGCAGGCAAATGAGACACGCTTTGGTTTCTGGGGCAAAGGCATAATATTCATGACAATAATTATATATAAGGAAGAGTTAATTAGACACGACTTCTGCCTCGAAAGGATCCAATGGAAGTGTGATATTCAACCGAGTTCCAGGGACTGGGTGCGAACACGAGCGCAGGAGGACGGAGAGGGTAAGATTGTCGAATCCAGGCTAAGTGGCATGGATTACATGGAAGCAGTGTTTGTGAGTATACATATGTGTATATATATACATATATATATATATATACGGTTGGAAGTAAGAATACAGGATATACCAAAATAATATATATAATATATTGTTGGAGAACGGGTCATGGAGTTCGTTTTATTTTTGTTGAATGTCTCTCCTCGTGTCCGCCTAAGTATGCCGTCTACCCGAATTGGCGTCTACCTCAATTGGTGGGCGTGGCCTAACGTCTACCCGAATTGCCGTCTACCCGAATTGGCGCCTACTTCAATTGGTGGGCGTGGCCTAACGTCTACCCGAATTGCCGTCTACCCGAATCGGCGCCTACCTTAATTAGTGGGCGTGGCTTAACGTCTACCTCAATTGGCGTCTACCTCAATTGCCGTCTACCCGAATTGCCGTCTACCTTAACTGGTGGGCGTGGCCTCGTGACACACAAATACGAGTGCGTGCGCAGGCGCAGTCAGTCATCGAACAGTCATCGATCGAGTCGTCGAACAACGGTCATCCGCAGTCTGTGATCGAGAGAAACAGTCGTTGAAGAAATCGCCGAGGAACAGTGGGAAGACGCGTCGGTCGGCTGTTGCGGGATCGAATCGCAGCACGGTCAGCAGGTGATCGTCTGAAGGAAAACGCTTTGGAGAGCGCGACGACGATTTGACGACGCTGCCGAAATTCAGCGCCTGTCGACGAAAGGTTTGGCGACCTTTGCTGTGCCACGACGACGCTTGGATTCGAAGCCTGACCCGTGACGGAAGGTCTCGTGATCTCCGCTGTGCAACGCCGACGATTTGGAGTTCGACGCCGCTGCTACCGACGAATTCGATTGGGATCCGACGCTGTCGACGACGAAAGGTTTGGAGGCCTTTGCTGTGCAACGCTGTCGACTGGGGTTCGATTCTTGACCCGCGGTCGTGCTCTTCGGAAATCCGACGCCTACAGACGACGGAAGGACTGGTGATCGTCGCTGTGCCGCGACGAACAGGATTCAACGCCTGATCTGCCAACGCTGCTGACCGGGTGAGCGCAGTGGTTCAGTTCCTGTCTTCGACGACGCCGACTCGGGTTCGAAACCCGACCCGCTACACAGATTCTCTGCGTGCGCTGGCGAGGCAGCGGTGATCTACACGACGACGATTCGGCGTTCTGCATTGACAATTGCTGTGAACAGTGGTGCAGTGGTTTAGGGACAGTGGCGCTACATGAATAGCTCCGAACATTGCTCCGAACTTGCTCCGAACACTGGCGCTATAAGAGTTGGCTGAGGGCTGCTTTGCGAGGTTTTTCTTTGAAGTCGAATAAAAGTGTTTCAAGCCTGACTGGCTAGTCGTCAATCTTCAGTTGACGCCGGACTACACGGACGGACGATCGCCTTGAGGACTAGGGTTCGGGGTTCGGTTCCTGGTGTCATTTGCCCAGCCCTGGTCCGATTGTTACAATATCTATATAAATAAAAATGTAAAACGTTACCGTTCGACATTTAGGATCTCGGAAAGTTCTTCACCGATTGTTTTCAAAATTTTCGCAAAAAGTTCCATTCGAACAGAAGCGGGTTTGTATAATGCCTTTTGGGAAAAAGCGCAATCTTTACGACCCAAAAAATACAACTTTTAATTCCATTCGATATACGTCGATGGAGTCCAGCCATATCCATTTGAACTTCGACGCATCCGTCCGGCGACGTCCGCCCATTTTTCGGGCGCGTTTTAGAAGGTGTGTCTTTGTCTAGCGCATATTTATATGTAACTGTCGGTTTTTACAAAATCGTCCATTTGCGGCTGTTTGCCGCGCGTCTTTCTAAAGCGCATATTTCTAGGGATGGAGTAAGGGGAGGGACGGAGGGGAGGGAGGGATGAAACGGGAGAGAGGGATGCAGGGAGGGAAAGACGGAGGGAGAGACGGAGGGAGGGAGGGAAGGGAAGGGGAGGGAGGAAGGGGAGGGAGAACGGGAGGAGAGGGGAAGGGGAGGGAGAAGGGAAGGGGTAAAAGGAGGGGACCTAGGAAGGGTGGGTTGGACAGTCTTTTCAGCCACAGCAACGCGTGGCCGGGTACAGCTAGTAAGATATATAGTTGTATTTATACATGCAAACATACATACATACATATATGCATACATACAAACATGCATACATACATACAAACATACATACATACATACGTACATACATAAATAGATTACATATATACATACATGCATACATACATGCATGCATACATACATACATACATACATACATACATACATACATACATACATACATACATACATACATACATACATACATACATACATATACATACATACGTACATGCAAACATACATGCAAACATACATACATACATACATACATACATACATACATACATACATACATACATACATACATACATACATACATGCATGCATGCATGCATGCACGCACACATACATACATACATACATACATACATACATACATACATACATACATACATACATACATACATACATACATACATACATACATACATACATACATACATACATACATACATACACACACACACAAGTACACACATAGTGACACATACAAACTTAAAAACATACGTCCATACATCAAGGGGCCTGTTAAGTCAACGACAAAATTGAAGTTCGTATTCTCGGGTCCACGCCATCTACTCCTATCCACCTCCTCCTCTTCCTTTTTCTCTTCAACCTCCTCCTTCTCATCCTCCTCCCCCACCCCCTCCTCCTCCTCCAGATTCCACTCTTCACGTCCACTTCGACCGACGGTGCTTAAAACCTAATCAATTCATTAATTAGTTCGTGCACACGTGGTCATCCTACCTTAGCCACGGCAGACTACGACGACGTCGGCATTTCATCATTGTGCGTGCGTCGAGTACTTAACGGTTTCTGCGAAAATGAAACGCATCGCGCGACAGGATCGGGTGCGACGATGCGGACGGTCGTGGACGATGCAGACGGTCGTTGGCGATGCAGACGGTCGTGGACGATGCAGACGGTCGTGGACGATGCAGACGGTCGTGGGCGATGCAGACGGTCGTGGACGATGCAGACGGTCGTGGACGATGCAGACGGTCGTTGGCGATGCAGACGGTCATGCAGACGATGCAGACGGTCGTTGGCGATGCAGACGGTCGTGGACGATGCAGACGGTCGTGGACGATGCAGACGGTCGTTGGCGATGCAGACGGTCGTGGACGATGCAGACGGTCGTTGGCGATGCAGACGGTCGTGGACGATGCAGACGGTCGTGGACGATGCAGACGGTCGTTGGCGATGCAGACGGTCGTGGACGATGCAGACGGTCGTGGACGATGCAGACGGTCGTGGGCGATGCAGACGGTGGTGGACGATGCAGACGGTCGTGGACGATGCAGACGGTCGTTGGCGATGCAGACGGTCATGCAGACGATGCAGACGGTCGTTGGCGATGCAGACGGTCGTGGACGATGCAGACGGTCGTGGACGATGCAGACGGTCGTTGGCGATGCAGACGGTCGTGGACGATGCAGACGGTCGTTGGCGATGCAGACGGTCGTGGACGATGCAGACGGTCGTGGACGATGCAGACGGTCGTTGGCGATGCAGACGGTCGTGGACGATGCAGACGGTCGTGGACGATGCAGACGGTCGTGGGCGATGCAGACGGTCGTGGACGATGCAGACGGTCGTGGACGATGCAGACGGTCGTGGACGATGCAGACGGTCGTGGACGATGCAGACGGTCGTGGACGATGCAGACGGTCGTTGGCGATGCAGACGGTCGTGGACGATGCAGACGGTCGTGGACGGTGCAGACGGTCGTGGACGGTGCAGACGGTCGTGGGCGATGCAGACGGTCGTGGACGATGCAGACGGTCGTGGGCGATGCAGACGGTCGTGGACGATGCAGACGGTCGTGGACGGTGCAGACGGTCGTGGACGATGCAGACGGTCGTGGACGATGCAGACGGTCGTGGACGATGCAGACGGTCGTGGACGATGCAGACGGTCGTGGACGATGCAGACGGTCGTGGACGATGCAGACGGTCGTGGACGATGCAGACGGTCGTGGACGATGGCGGCGGCGGACGGCGACGGACTAAGCCAAACGCAGACGATGACGACGCTGAGATCGAGGGACCAAAGAAGCCCCCGAATTAATAATACGAGGTATGAAGGCAAAGACAGAAGGGAAGTGGAAAGGGTGATTATTAGGTGATATGAAGGAATGGGGGGGTAGACGAAAGAGAAGGAGGAGGAGGAGGCGTGAAGGATAAAGGGTGAGTGCGTGAGGGTTTAGAAGCAGGGCTATGGGTTGTGATGAATTGGCGTTGGACGATGACAACACCGATGAAGGGTGGGGTAATATTAATCATGCGTGGCTTTGTAGATGATGGTTGGAGGAGTGGGGTGGAGGCTGTATGGAGTGCGTCCGTGATGCTTTAAAGGTAGTCTACGGGTGGTGAGGAATTACCAATGGACGATACAACAATGTAAGCAACGATGGAGGTGAAAGGCTTGTCATTATCAAAGTGAAGAGCTTCCAGGTGTTAGGTTTAACACTGAAGCAATGGAACCTGCCGTGGTAAAAGAGGCAAAGCGTATAGACCTGAGAGGCAGATATATATATATGAGAATATAGTATATTCGTTTTAATTTCAAAGACAATCATGGTGACACACCGCACCAAGTTACAGGTCAGAGATGTAAAATTATACACTGAAGTAATAATAAAGCTTAGTAATAATAAGTAAGTAAGTATAATGTACCAGCTGCAAAAAAACGCACTCTGGCTTACAAGTGTATAGAAGAAACAAATCACGGCACATAAAAAACACAAAAGCAGGACAAATCTGGCAGCCATCAACGGCGCCAATCATATAGCTCAAGCCTATTGATGGTAACGTCACGACAGTCATCCTTAGGCAAAAACGCCGCTCGAGAAGCAGAAGTCACCACAGTCGAACTCCTACACGTTGGCTACACGAAGAGTCCAGCCGACAGTTTCTAGTACCGATTCACAATGATGGTAGTTTAACAGCATTTTCAGTGTCTACAGAGCCGAGGAGCGAAGAACAGCTACGGGCAGCACAACGCTGGAAACGTGGCACTACTACGGAACGGTTTTCGGTTGTTGCTAATAGGCCTAAGATCCTTTATTTTCCCATTCATGTTGGCAATCGTTCGGCTATCGATGAGGAAGAACAAATAATGACGAACCTGGAACCCCTTCATGTTGAGCATAATGGACTAGTCCAAAAAGTAGAGACGCAAGGCGAGGGTTGAATGTCAAAATTTACAATCCAAACATCGTCCAAACGCTTACGACACAGATGAAGAAAAGTCATAAACTCGATACTCGACATCAGTAAACATCTGAAAATCCAGAAAAGAACGAGCGAGTTTCGCCACAGACGTAAAAATCTGCCATAACAACAGAAAGGCAAGATAGTCCGCCATGTATTGACAAACGACCATAGAGCTATATCGAGAAGAAAGTGTTACCGGTAATTTCTTGGTCTCGGCATACATGAGGGCAAGTGGTCGGTTCACTTCCTCGCCGCCTGTTCTTCCCAACGACACTGTGCGGCCAATGTATTCGTCATAGCGGAGTTCACAGAGGGCGCAATTGTAGCTGACTATAGGTCTATCGAGATAAATGTCTCTGCTTTGCGTGTACAGGACAGCTATACCACAACCTTTCCGTCGCACGCCTAACCGCTGGACCATATCGGAAACTACCGCTTTTCCGTGATCCGCGCAGTGAACTGGAATGAACTTCCATTTGGGGATGCATCTCCGCCCTCCGGTCTCATCCTCTTTGTTCCATCAGTCATTTAGTCATTTACTGTTCTCTTTTTTCTATGGAACACCTCTGAGATCTGCAAGAAATTTCGATTGATTTATTACTGGACAGACAAAATACACACGGGTGCATGGACCCATGACCTATATGACCTTCGCCTGGATGGATGCTATCAACCGCGTTTTTGAGAATTTCTAACGAAAGCGATCGATAAACGTCCAGATAGATTCACGCATGCATACAAAGAAGGCTCGTGGTTTATGATGACATATTGGTAATTGAGCTCGGGTCGAATGTTCTGTGGGTAAGGTCAGAGGAAAATGAGAAACTGCGATCCTCTGCAACACCCGCTTGCTTGCTCTTTGAGACTCTGCAGCTCACGTATTCGACTTTTATGATCATCCGCAACATTTTTAGTTTGTACTCAGAGTCCGCTTCTGCGGGGTTAAGCCATAACCGAACACCGCAGTTCTCAATACCTTGTTATCATCTGCTACGTTTTTGCATTTTGACAATACTTCAGATCTATTGCCTATAAAATTCTATATTTTCAAACATTTAAATAGGTTTTTATACTTAAGGGAATCGTGAAGGGGTATTCACACGACCAGATTTTAAAGCGAAAGTTGTTATGTCATGTGTGTGGATATATTCGTCATAATTAAAGTCGAGACTGTAAAATATCTGCCTGAAACGTAGACAGTGAAGTGGCTGCAGATGGCTTATGTCTTTCAACAAAGCCTCTCATGGGCGCCCGCAGAAATTTTAACAGGAAGGCAAAACTCGATGGTCACGGTTTTAAAGTCTTTTGTAGCAAGAGGTTGAACATTCAAAGCAGGAAATTAAGAACATAGCCCTAAATGGGTATTTTTCATAAAGGTTTCTGAATGTAAATTTCTTAGATTTGCTTTTTATAATTTTTATTACGAATGTAGGCCTAGTTTCTTTAGGGCAAAGAAATTTTTTAACAACCCAAAAGAGCAGTTCAAAAATAGGTTTCAACTTTCCAAGTGGGCAAGTGTCCCTTCTTGCCTCTATGTGCGGGCGCCCATGGAGCACCTTCAGGGAATGATGACTTCTGATTGCAATTTCACCAGAAACGAATATCGAATTTTTTTCTTGGACATGACTAGCAAGGTGTTATAGAAGTTATTAGATTTGATATGTAACAGAGAACAATATGTGGAATAGCCTACTGTCGTAGGCTACATTTAGCATTTAGCCTTGAGCAGGAGGTTAATATCGTGTTGGCCTAGAATGTGATCCATAGCAACAAGTAACAAATTAAGTGAACAGAAATGAGAAAAAAGAGAGAGAGAGAGAGAGACAGACAGACAGACAGACAGACAGACAGACAGAGAGAGAGTGAGTGAGAGAAAGAGAGAGAGAGAGAGAGAGAGAGAGAGAGAGAGACGGACGAACAGACGGACAGATGGGCAGGCGGGCAGGCAGACAGAGCAGGATGCTCCCGCACAGATTGTAATCAAGCTCTGTGGTCAAAGTTACAGGAATTGACGCAGTAATCAATCATTTATGTAGCGTCCTTTCAAGAGTGACTCATCAGTGGCGTACGTTTTAAAAGACTGGATTTCTTCTATAGGCCTAGAAGCATTCTACAGCTGTAAGCAACACCTGACCCTAACAGCTGTATATAACAGTTAGAGTAGCGTTCTGCAGCAACAGATAAACATTAACAGCTGGAGGCAACCTTCTGCATGAAACAGATGATACATGGCAGCTCAGGCAACAGCAGCTAACACCAGAAGTTTTTAATGATAGGCCTATATATAGATTAAACAAACTGAAGCCCCACATCAGCCAAGAGCAAAAGCTCTGCCTTTTAATATCGGCTGGACCAAACAGGAACCATGCAACACTGACAGCGTTTCGAAAGCCATTCCAAAATCGAAATATAATATGCCGATGAGTGTCATCATGACTCTAATCGCACTGCGCAGGGTGAGAAAAGACTATATTCACACCCACAATTCTAAGTGAATCTTAGTCTAACCCTCCGTTATTTTTCCATTATTCTCACACTGACACTGTGTCCACAGATTTCATCAGTAAGTAGACAAAAAGTCCACTTCGAAGACTGTGAAGTCATGCACCTTCTTCGGATTCTGACCACAAAGTTTTTTTTATGACTCTCGATGCTTCT
This sequence comes from Lumbricus terrestris, assembly GCA_949752735.1. Lineage (NCBI taxonomy): Eukaryota > Metazoa > Annelida > Clitellata > Crassiclitellata > Lumbricidae > Lumbricus > Lumbricus terrestris. The sequence goes on from OX457039.1 coordinate 6,947,269, forward strand.
GTTAAACCAAGAAGCAACGTATACTGCGTTGTGGTTGTTAATATCAGAGGATCAGTTTGCTTTCTAACAAAAGGCGTGCACTTGACATTGTCGAGTGTGCGGTTTACTTTACTGGTATGTGCAGAGCGGGACATCAAATTCTGAGGGATTACGTCAAATCAACCATAAGCCTGTAGGCCCAGGCTACGCACGGTATCATCCTTATAACTGGAGTTTTTTTTATCAGGCCTAGAAGAGTTACGGTTGAGGGAGAGTGCCGCTGATAATTTTGAGTAACTTAAGTACTGTTTATTATTGTAGTACTTACAATAATTATAACACATTCTAACGGAGTACGTATTTTTACAGATGGATCGTAATAATTTTGAATGCATGTTGAAATCGGAGAAATTATAATATTGTGCTCAGCCATTTTCTCAGTAAAAAATCGTTTTTTATTCTTCTGAGAAAATTCCGATTTCCTCGCTTTTTTATTTTTCATCTAGTTTTTTCCCGTTTTTTTCCTATGTGTCCGTATTGATTGATTTCTGTCTGCAATTAATTTTTCTTTCGTCTCATATTTTTAAAGCTGTGTATGTACATTCAAAGATTCCGCTAAATCAGGTCACACAATTTGACCGTTTTACTTCCTGTAGACTAAGTTGTGATATTTGCTTGCGGATTAAAATTAAATTGCACAACCAGGTTTTTTCAATTTTAAGCTGAAGTACAAAATGTAACAAAGTCCAATCATTTTTATAGCTTTATGCTATTTATTTTTAAAATAAAACGACGTTTTGTTTCTCTTTTTATTCCGTTTTTATCGCCTTAAACAACTATCCATATAATGGATGACTTTCTATGTTTACCATTTTACTGCATAAGTTAGAAAACTTAAAGTCAAAAAATTTGCAAACACACAGACACGTCAACAAATGAAAAACAAGTCTCATCGCCTATCAGACATAAGAAAGAACAGAAATCTTTCGAAAAATGAAACAGCACAACAAACATCAGCAGATATCTGTCTCCTTCGAAGCAAGAAACTAATGCTACAAAGTAATAAACTGTAGCAATTTCAATGGCATAGTTGCTGCAAAATTAACATTTTAAAATCAGTAACTTTTACTATTCTAGTTGAATCTTCCTGTGTACCGGTATTCTAGTAGAGTAATTCAAAAGTTCCTTTCAAACAGTCCAAGAAATGTTTCCTTCTGTGGGGCCTCAATGAAGTGATTACAACAATGTTGCACAAACTCTTTTTCAACTTCAAACACTTCATCACACAGTGCGCAACCATAGGGTCTCATAACAAAACAATCTATGTCAGCATGAAATGTTGAATTGCCTCCACAATGTTGCTTCTCATCTTCACTTGGCTCCATAGTCGAAAGGTTTTGCATAATATCTATCGTTTGCAAGACATTTTCACGGCTGTCAATTTGATTATCTGCATCTACGAACAACGGCTCCTCTGAAGTACTTCCAAACCATATCTCTGTCATGCTTGACTGAATGCTCTGACATAATTTTATTCCAAAGTGTGTTTTCAAATGACAATCAAGATGAACACTATGTGTAAAAGACGAGTCGCAAAATTCACACTTGTACGGCGGCGCTACTTCAATGTGTGTCTTCATATGATTTTCGAGAATAGCCCTTTGTGTAAATACTTTGTGACATAGGTTGCAGTTGTAAGGTTTTTCTCTGTTGTGGGTTCTTACATGGTAATTCAGGGAAATCTTCGATGAACAAGCTTTCTGACAAAAACTACACTTGTGTGGTTTCTCTCCAGTGTGAACTCTTATATGGCATTCCAGATAACTCATTATTGCATATGCTTTATTGCAAAAATTGCACTTGTATGGTTTTTTCCTGGGGTGAATTTTTTCATGGATAATCAGATCGTTCTCCCCTGAAAAAGCTTTCTGACATAAACTACACTTGTATGGTTTCGTTCCAGTGTGAACTTTTATGTGACATTCCAGATGGCTCCTTATTGCATATGCTTTATTGCAAAAATTGCATATGTATGGTTTTTCCCTGGGGTGAATTTTTTCATGGATAATCAGATCGTTCTTCGCTGAGAAAGCTTCCTGACACAAACTACACTTGTATGGTTTCGTTCCAGTGTGAACTCTTATGTGACATTCCAGATGACTCTTTATTGCATATGCTTTATTGCAAAAATTGCACATGTATGGTTTTTCCCTGGAGTGAATTTTTTCATGGATAGTCAGATTGCTCTTCCCTGAAGAAGCTTTCTGACATAAACTACACTTGTATGATTTCTCTCCAGTGTGAATTCTTATGTGGCATTCCAGAAGACTCCTTATTGCATATGCTTTATGGCAAAAACTGCACCTGTATGGTTTTTCCCCATAGTGAATTTTTTCATGAGCATTCAGATTCCTCTTCGCTGAAAAAGCTTTCTGACATAAACTACACTTGTATGGTTTCTCTCCAGTGTGAACTCTTATGTGGCATTTTAGTTGACTCCTTATTGCATATGCTTTCTGACATAAACTACACTTGTATGGTTTCTCTCCAGTGTGAACTCTTTTGTGGCATTCCAGATGACCCTTTATTGTATATGCTTTCTGACATAAACTACACTTGTATGGTTTTTCTCCAGTGTGCGTTCTTAAGTGAACTTTCAGACTATACATTTGTGCATATGTTCTGTCACAAAAATAGCATTTGAATTGTTTTTCTTTATTCTGGGTTCTTGCTGGCATCTCCATATCTTCAACAGAGCATGAGATAAAATAGAATTAGGTTTTTCGTACTTACATTGTTGTGGTACCTATCATGAGGTGAAATGCTTAGGCAGGTACCGGTATACTATTTTGGTTTGCACTTTCATGGAGTACCATATACCGAAAAGAATACTAGCGATGTACTTTGTGAACTTCTGGAATGGTGCTATAATGAATACCCTTGATTTCGACTGCCAAATTCAATTATTTAGTAGGCTGAAACCTTAAAAAGTTTTGAAGTTCTTAGTACTATTAACATAAACCTCAATCAGCTGTGTGTCATGATAGCATTATTGCACATGACAATTGTCGTGTCAGTCATGTGCGGTTATGAATATAACGTTACAAGATCATCTAGGTGCAGTGCTAGAAACAAATTCAAGTATTTAAAAATTTCAAACTCTTTAAAGTAGGCCATTTACATACAGCACCTCTTCAATTCTTTGGTGGAAACCATTAAGTACCAAAAGGAAGAGTCGACAAAATCCAATAGAACAATCGAAAATATTTTCAAAACAGGAGGATTTATATGTAAGATTGATGAAAGTGCAGATTATTGCTAGAGCCCAGAAGGACTGGACAGATGCATTCTATTTCCACAATGTGCATATAAGAAAGTATATAAAGAATGATTTGAAATGACAACGAACGGTTAAAGCTACACACTGCCATAACTGTAATTGTGTCATAGAAACAACAGTATCTGAAAATAAAAAATGTCTTTAATGCAAGGACTTTAGACCATCGGAATAGCTTGGCTAACAGCATTTGAAGATGACACAATAATAGTTTTGAAGAGGAGCTTCCCAGAAATAGGCCACTGAAGCACATATAGCTAGCTGAAGATTCTACTCAGCTGCTGAATAAGTAAATAATGTTTTCCAAGTGTTGAACATTACACACTTTTACTGTTATTTGTCACATGGAAGTGTCAATTGCAATGACATAGCTCCAGTCATATTGATTTTTATTTAACATCTGTTTCTAACCTTCTCTTCCTCTCCCTCTACTGCCAAAAACTATACTTCCACCACTTCACTGCCTGCTAGGACAGGCCTACTCATAGGCCTTAACGCTAATTGTAGAGCTCTCCGACGAAATGGTCAAGAGTGTGTCTTGTCATCGCGCCTTAGCAATACCCTAGTCCTCATTTCCGACAACCATGTCCTACTCCTCCTTCTTTTCCTCTTCCTCCTGCTCTAATAATTTCATTTGCACCCAAAGTACTGTGCCAGATCCTCCAAGAGAGTGGTAAAAATAGGCTACATTGGTAAGTTTATACCATCTTCTTAATGCCGTGCCTACTTCGGCAGTAGGCCTACAGCAATCTCAATGATAACTCTCATCAATCCAGAATCAATTTAAACAAGAACTTTTTCATCAATCAAAATTTCATGTAGGCAAAGAATGCCTTTCATCAATACAACTTTCGTTCATGCATAAAGAACGTTTCCAGGAGACGGGAACTTTTTTTCTCAATCCCTAGACTATCACCTTATAGTCCAGTTTCTATTTACGGTACCAGCACTCAACCAATTCTTTGTAAACGGGTAGGCCTACTTTGGCGTCGTAAGTTATTCGCCATGCATTGTATAAATTTCAGCGTTGGTCGAATAGAAGTCGGGTTGAAAAGAATTCTTGCTAAATAGTATAGAAGTCGAATTGATGAAAATAATTTTTTTCTTACATAGCAGTGGGATTTATGAAAACAATTTTGATGAAACCGAAACTGGATTTATGAACAATAGTTTTTAATTAAATAGAAATTCTATGAATCATAAATAGACCTAATTGCTGCCTAAAGATGTGGGATTGAAGAAACAGATTCTAGCCTAAACAAAAGCTTGATGGACGATGAGCAGGATTCTTGCCAAACTAGAAGTTGGATTGATTAGAACTAATAGCCTAATGCTGCAACGAGCGAAAAAGTTACGATGATAAAATGCATGTTTACTCAATTCTTTTCACTGATCCTTCTTCTGCTTTCTATCGATCAATGCTACTCCTGTTAAACAAGGAATTAGCCTAATCAATCCAACTTCCATTTTAAATTGATCATATAAATACAAGCGAAAACGCAACTGAAACGATATTTCTTTAACAACGTAAACTACCCAAAATGAACAGGGTAAAATGTTAGTCCTAAACTTCTAATAAGCTGAGCCTGAATTTTTTTCCATCAGATACGCATTTCTCACTAGGCCCTTGGACTACGGGTAATATCGATATTAGGGCCCAGTCCCAGGTAGGCCGTATCCTTTGCGTAACGGTAAAGATCTTGAAGAAATAGGGATTACCATTATCAACATATAAAATAAAATAAATAATAAATAATAGGCCTACAAATAAAAAAAACTATCAACACACAAGTACGAATTTTGATTAAAACGTAATGATAAATTAATGACAGAAACGAATATCTCACTTGAATTAGCATAATATTAATCAAACAGAAAATCTGCCTCTTAAATGACGTTAACGCAAGGACTCGATGCAGAGGACTGGTTTCTTCTTCTTTAACCGCCTTGTACACGTTTTTGGGCGATAATAGGAGTTCCGGAAAATTTCAAATCTTAATTTACAAAACAAAAGCATTCAATTAGTTACTTCCATGAAAACAGATTGACGACTAATTATGTTTGCAAAATAAACAAATACCTTTCGAGATTCAAAACATCATCCTTAGTGATAGAAACGGAATTTTAAGTGGAGCGCCATCTATTGCTCAGAGTGAAATCATGACCACAAAATGTTCCCAAGTAACCTATCCTGTAATATAAATCCTTGACGTTAACGTAAAAGAAAATTCGGCAAATTGAAACTGGATAAGCAGGGATGCCACTCTGGATTTTGAAAAAGGTCAGATCCAGTGTTGCCACTGGGGTTTCAGAAATAAACCCAGATTTCCTTTCAAAAAATACCCAGAAAAACCCAGACTATTCATTGAAGCTATTTTAGACCCCTTTGTTCAGATTACGTTGGTTTTTCCTGGGACTAATATTAGTCCCAGGTTTTTCGCTTGTTCGTGTGAGGATTGACAAAATGTTCGTCAAAAGAGTCGAATAAAATGTAATTACAACTTTTAAAATATCAATTGCTAAAGTTGTCAGAGACTCGGCATCCATACTGTACAATAAGCCTAATCGATATATTCGTGTGCGCATGCGCAGCGGGTCGAGCCTACCATAATTCTAAACACATAACACACGTGGTTAAGTTTACGAAGTCTTAAAGTTGTACGAGGTTTACAGCCAAATTTTCTTTATAATATTATATCAACAATCCAACGCTTTGACCACCTAGAACATTAATACTGTGCAACAACTAGCCTACATGTAGGCTATTGTTGTGAAAATAGGCCCCTGAAGATTGTTTTAATTAATTGTCCGTGTCCCTGTCTGCCTGTGTATCGTTAAAACTTAGCCGTATACCTGGTGTCTACTTAATTCATGCATAGGCGTGGTCTAGCGTCTACCTGGTGTCTACTTAATTTATGCATGGGCGTGGCCAAGCGTCTACCTGGGCCTGACAGGCGTCTACTTAATGTATGCATGGGCGTGGCCAAGCGTCTACCTGGGCCTGACAGGCGTCTACTTAATTTATGCATGGGTGTGGCTTGGCGTGTGTATATATATCGCAGTCACAGGCAGTCATCAGCAGACGTCAACTGTCATCAGCAGTCTTTGATCGAGGGAAACAGTCATCGAGCGAATCGCCGAGAAACAGTGGAAAGACGTGTCGGTCGGCGGTTGCGGGATCGAGTCGCGGTGCAGTCAGCAGGAAATCGTCCGACGGAAAACGCTTTGGAGAGCGCGACGACGATTTGACGACGCTGCCGAAATTCAGCGCCTGTCGACGAAAGGTTTGATGACCTTTGCTGTGCAACGACGACGCTTGGATTCGAAGCCTGACCCGTGACGGAAGGTCTGGTGGTCTCCGCTGTGCAACGCCGACGATTTGGAGTTCGACGCCGCTGCTACCGACGTATTCGATTGGGATCCGACGCTGTCGACGACGGAAAGGTTTGGAGGCCTTTGCTGTGCAACGCTGTCGGCTGCGGTTCGATTCTTGACCCGCGGTCGTGCTCTTCGGAAATCCGACGCCTACAGACGACGGAAGGACTGGTGATCGTCGCTGTGCCGCGACGAACAGGATTCAACGCCGGACCTGCCTACGCTTCCGATCGGGTGAGCGCAGTGGTTCAGTTCCTGTCTTCGACGACGCCGACTCGGGTTCGAAACCTGACCCGCTACACAGATTCTCTGCGTGCGCTGGCGAGGCAGCGGTGATCAACACGACGACGATTCGGCGCTCTGCATTGACAATTGCTGTGAACAGTGGTGCATTGGTTTTGGGACAGTGGCGCTACACGAATAGCTCCGAACATTGCTCCGAACATTGCTCCGAACTTGCTCCGAACACTGGCGCTATAGAAGTTGGCTGTGGACTGCATTGTGAGTTTCTGTTTGATCGTCGAATAAATGTGTTTCAAGCCTGACTGGCTAGTCGTCAATCTTCAGTTGACGCCGGACTGCACGGACGGACATCACGCCTGAGCGACTAGGGTTTGGGGTTCGGTTCCTGGTGGTTTTTGCCCAGCCCTAGTGATCCGCTACACTATTATGCCACTAGAGGATTGACCTGACCTACAGTGTGTATATATGCATGTTATAGATGTCTAAATGGCTTAACAAGGAGAGAGAAGTGACCTGACCTAATTTGAGAGGTCGAAATGGTTTATTTCTGTGCAGAGCTATTCTCCAAATTATAAATTATTTGTGAATTGACAACGTGAGATCTTGATTGTAGAGTTTAAAATTAAAATTAGTGGGAAAAAAGTATGTATCACAACCATTTTGCATTGAATTTCATAGAGTATTCATGTGTTTTAAATACAAAAACTCACCAAAATAAACCCAGATTTTGCCCCGAGGCAAACAACACAACAGAAATAAAATGCCGTACTTCGGCAATAGGCCTACAGCAATCTCCATGATAACCCTCATCAATCCAACTTCAATTTAAACACACATACATACATACATACATACATCAGGGACGTCATTTCAGTTCTTTTCAGGGGGGGGGCAAAAAAATTTTGCGGGTCAAAACTCCACAAGCTTCTTAAGTTCTGTCTTGGGCCAACATTTGCAAAACTGCAGCTAAATGAGATGTTTTATTCTTGCTCTTATTTATTTCTTACTATATTTTATTCAGTGATTGATATATTTTAAATGCCTATATATACAACTTATACAAGCCTACTTTAAATAGACTAAGTGCTTTGCACTTGTATACCATGATGTTATTTACCTATATATGATTATAATAGTGCCATTATTCATTATGATTATATGATACCATCAAATTGAAAGCGTAATATTTGCACAAACATTTTTGTACAACTAAAATGACATAAATGGCCATCCCCACAGAAATATTTGACAAAATGAATGATAATGGCCATTGTTCCTGCTTACATTTTTGTATTGCAACGAGTTAATTGTCTTACATAGACTCTTATCTACCATGATATTACTAGATTTTATGTAATTATAATTATATTATTTTCTATGGTAATATATGGCATTATCATAAAATAGAGTATAATACACTGTTAATATTTGTAAAAATACTATGTTTTTACAACTAAATGTCTTCTCTCCACTCTCAAGTGTTATCCTTAAAATTTCAATCTGTCAAATTTCAAAATGTTTTGTTTCTTAAAGTACCTAGTAAAATAACATCATTGCTACATATGCTTCCCAATTTTGGTATTTTTGCACATCTTGCTTACTTGACAATTTCTGCTAACTTTGTCCTGGTCAGCAATTAAGGACCGTCTTGAACATCAAGGCTAAGCCAGTACAATAAAGTAAGCTTACATGTTAATGTTATACTCCGATATGCTGTTATTCATCATAAAAAGTTCAGTAGCAAACGAACTGAGTTGCCTATTATAACTTGATACATACAGAAAATCAGAAATTATTATTGCAATTATTATTACATTTTAATATTGAAATATTAAACCACTCTTTTTATCAGCACTGAAATAATAGAGTGATTTTGTCAAGATAATATCTTAAAATGCTATGATTACAATGTGTAAGCTCAACAAGAAATTGTTATTATTTTAAGTAGGCCTATATTTATTGGAGTCTTTAATAACAATTCACAAAGCAATAGCCTATTGCATGCTCATGCTGCATGCATTAGGCCTGCAATAATTATCATTGGACTAATGACTATTAGTAACTATGGGGATTATTCAAGTGTTGGTCAATAGCTTGTTGGACCTTCGGTTGTTTAAGCCAAAACACTGATATCAGATATATGGATTTGTCTGAAAACGTAATTTGAAAGTATGATGGGTGATTATCTCAACCTGGAAAAGATAATACTCAAAGAAATTATTAATATCCAGGACTTCATGTATAAGAAGTAAATCTGTCCAAACATTGCACTATAAATCCAATCAGTTTCTGTAAATTTCAGTTCAATTAGATGTCACATAATATTAGGCCTACCGTGAGTGCTTTAGCCTTTATGGTAGATCATCGGTTTTGGGCTGGACTTTCATGTCCTTTGGTCCGATTTTATTCACTCTCCAGTTGAACCAGTTCTCAAGAAACTCCAATCGTCAGCTATGCCAACCGCCATTGGTAACACACATACTCATTAACCTCCCCCTCAACTGCTGCAGTCATCCCCTTGTAATCCGTCTTTCTACTGCCTTTCAGAATTTCCCGCTTATTCTTCCTCTGCGGGCTACTTGCCCAGGTGCCCTTATGGTCCGTGGTTTTAGCTGAGGAAAGGCGAAACCGCTCCAGCTCCATGTCAGACGGAATGGGGGTGCATATCGGCCTAACGCTTGTAAGGCTGTAAATCATGGCTGGCTGTAACTGGGTGGCAGTGTGCACTGTGCGGCTCACATGCAGGACCCACACATCTGGTGACCCTACTGACCTGGGACAGGGTCTTCCCTCTATCCGATATCTGGGGCTTTATATGCTGTGCTAGTGTGCAGATCGAAGCTGCCCTCACATACAAAATTACACAGGCCGTGAAGACATAGGTATTTTGGTATTTTGAACAACGTGTGGCGTTGCAAAATATGTCACATGTAAAATGAACAATCGGCAAAATTCAGGGAAGGCAAATGCCCCCCCTGCCCCCCCCCCAAATGACGTGCCTGACATACATACATACATACATACATACATACATACATACATACATACATACATACATACGTACATACATACATACATACATACATACATACATATGTAACGCCCGCCCCTATCGGCATCCCCGGAGTCGCCACTTCCGGATCCTCGCTCGATATGGCCGCGTGCTGCTGTGGACGAGCTCTAGAGATAGAGGGAGGACAGGATGAGGTGACTTCCGGGTTCGAATCCCAACGATGGAAAGGCGGCCAGTTATTTCGACTGCCGGACTCCCTATATGAAATTGGCGGCCTACTAGCCAATCTATCACTTCTTCGCAATATACCAGGTTGCGTGAAATCTTTGGGCCTAGCACCCAAAGTTTCTTCCAGGCCGATGGTCGAGTGGTATGGCTCGTCCGCAGTGGTAATAGCGGTGAGGTAACCAGGGTTCAAATCCACAGCAGGCTTGGGTACCGGCGATGCCTCTAGCCTTTCCAATCGTGATACAACTTCCGTCAGCGCTTCCCTGACATTTAATTGCTCGGAGGTGATTGCATCCTGCGTATCTCTGACATAAGATTTTACAGAAGAGATTTCCTCTCTTACATTTGATTGCACCGATGAAATGGCATCTTCGACATTGGACTGCACCGCCAAGACATTTAATTCTACTGAGGCAATCGCATCTTGCGTAGTCTTAGCATTAGTCTGGATTGCTTCTAAGACAATTTCCATAGAGGAGGGGGGCCGTGAAGGCTGAGCAGGGGTGACTGGCCTAGACTCCTCCATAGCGCTATAGAAATGACTTCTATCTTTAGAGCTCACAATCAATCAAGTATTCATTCACCGTCAGTTGCATTCAATGCCATCAATGATCAAAGTCAGTAGTTTTATTAATATTTCTTATTATTCCCAATCAATTGAATCTTCAATTGACATCAATTATGTTCAAAGCAATCAAACATAAAAGTCAGTAAGTTCAATTATCAGCTCCTATCCTTTGTAAAGACATTCAATGAAAATCAAATGCAACAATTCAATGCAAACACCTATCAACCGGAGTATGCCTAAATTAAATCCCAATTGACTCTCAAGTCCCACAGCCAATTTCAGTTCAGCCCAAAATGTCTTAATAACCGATCGTATTAATTCCCCAATAAAGCGTACCTTATGTCCGAAGACAAGGGACAAAGCCGATCGTGTGCGAAGAACAGCGACGAAGACGATATCCAAGAGATGCGACGACACACACAGAAAGGCGTCGAGTTTGAAACGCCCGAAAAGATCAGCTAAATCCGATGCTGATTTCTCGCAATGAACAACAATTTCGGCTATTTATCCAAGCCGTTTGAGAAAGACGCCCTTAGGCAACCATACGAACAACCGCTTCGCAACACAATTTCGAAGAACGAGAGCAGAGCGCTGACGATTCGAAGCCCACGATAAATCACTCCGTGTGACAGGGCGAAGAGAGGCCTTGAATTAGTAATCCAGGAATATATCCGAAGCGAGAGCGAAGACAAAACTTGCAGCGACGCTGATGTATTTCTCGCAACAAACAAACTCTTTTATTTAATCGACTCCATGTCGAGAGAGAATGAATCGCCGACAGAATCCGTGTATGCGCAACTAGTGCAAGCAGGCGCTTATCCTGGCCATACTTCACCAACTTGATCGAGCCTAAAACTACCAACCGCCGCAATACATCCGACCGCCCTGAGATCCTGTGCGCAACTGAGCCTCTCAGCGTCGCGCTGCTCTTTTATTACTGCCTGACAAGGAGAGCGTCCTCCTTTCTGCGCATGACCAGCAAGCGAGCCGCGCGCGCAAACCCAGCAGCAACGCAGCTGTTTCAAGGCGGCAAGAATTAGCTGCCAGCTGCGTCCTCTCCTGTGTATCTCCGCGTCTGTCTATAGCTCACTGTCTTTCTCCTTCTAAAAAGCGCCATCTGCCGCTGATCACGTAGGCATCAAATGCACCAGTTCAACCTTGAGAAAACACACGTACACAGACCCACACGCCAACGGTGTTTCCTTCTCAATCCGTGTCTCTGCCTGTGCTTGTCTGGCTGGCTGTCTTCCTCGCTCACTCTGATCATCAGACCACCTCAGAGAGCGTGCGAAAGTTTAATTACCCTCATCGACTGCAAGCGGCGCGGCCTTTGAAGACAGCGACCGACGATCGCTGAGAGCGTGTGAACATATACCAATTAATGAAACAGCAACGACTGCTGCCTACGTCAGCGGTCGCTGTGACCCGTGTCAAGCGCAAATCAACATTAAAATATAGGTCACACAAGGCAGCTCAAAAATACAGAAATAAAACAAATATATCAGATCCCTGAAACCCCATAATCGATCAAAAATTAAATAAAATAATATTAGCGACCCGTAGCGTAGTTATACGTCGCTACACTATTCTCGGCCCTCCCTGATTTCAGGATCCTTTTAATTGGAAAAATGGATCCTGAAATGTTAGTAAGGCCATACTCCAATTTTTACATCAATGATTCAAATGCAAGAATTAAAAATATATGCAACGAACAGTCCTCAACGTAAGCATCACAAGGTTCACCTTTTAGCGTTAAATGTCAGTTCCAGCGAAAGAAATAAACATTATTATAATTATAATTTTATCATTACATTTATATAGCTCCATCGCTAAGAGTTCAGTGAAGCTCAAAAGCAATTCTATATATAGGTCTCCTTGAGTTTAGTTAAGCACAAAGTCCTTCACGGCAAGCATTGACTTAAGAACCCACGGGACAGCCACAAAAACCATTAGACCTTCGTTACCTTTACAACAGGTTATTTGATTAATAGGCCACCCATGGCCTTTACCATCGAGACTTCTTTAGGCATTTCACTGTAGGCAAACGTCGACATTTAAAGACTCATCTAAGCAGTTAAACCTAAGTCTCTAATCCCATTAACAACGGTGCTATCATAGCAAATTACCTGAGACTACACACACCGCTTAAGTCTCCAAAGGCCAATGCTCATTATAATTATCCGTAGGCTCCCCATCAAAGCCTACCGTAGGAGACCAAGCCTAACTTCAGCTTAATAAGCCGCTCCCTTCCCAACATCTTTCAGTAGGCCTACTTAATTATTAAAAATGCAACCGATTATGCATAGAATTAGAATAGGCCATTTAAACATAGGCTAACGTAACATATTATTGCAATTAACGTTACAAAACAGTCACATTGTATAATCGTAAAAATCCTAGGCCTAAAAGGATTATCATGATTTTAATATGAGATCTTAGTCTAAAGCGCAAATCAACGTTAGGCCACTTTAGTCTACTATAAATCCTTATGCATCATTGCCTAGCATTAAGGCCTATTATCTTTCCTTCATTCTATCAGTGATGCAGCGGAGACTAACGGGACCACCCACGCGCCTGGGAAACAACGATTGCTAATTAATCGCCGCTCTTTGATGCGTCGACTCCTGTGTCTCTATTCCCCCCCACGCGGTGCATCTACAGCGTGCGTCTGGCTGTGAGAATTAGGCAATTGAACATCACCTCTATACATGTGGGCCCATGTGCATCGTACGACCGAGGTCGCGTTGTCTCTGCACAAAGTGAAAATAATCCTAATTAAGCTCTTCTAAAAATTAGGATAAAATCTATGCATTAAAACTGTATATTACAGTCCTATGCAACAAATCAAATATAAGGTTATATTTCCGCTGATTTCCTTACGTTCAAGCAATCAATAATCTGGCCATCCAAAGTGACATTATATGCACTGATAAATCAGGGCCAAGGACGAGCGCGATCGCCTTTATTGTGTCGCCGTCGTTCTCCCCCTCTCTCTACAATTGCAGCTGTAGAAGTCGTGGGAACGACCGGCAGTTATACTAACCCGGCCCAAAATTAGTCCATGCACAGCAAATTAGGCCTCAAAACTAGGTCAATCAACAAAACTTAGCAAAACCTTTTAAAGCTAGAATTATCGATAAACCTTACATGGCACGTTTTGCCTATAGCTCAAATAGGAAATTGAACGGCCAGCCTTTTTCATTATACACAAAAAGGATCCTAATTATTTTATGCCTAGTCCTAATAAATATTATTAGGCAACCAGTTTAATCATAGTCTACACTGCAAAATTATAAGACCAAATTATGCATCGCTACTATTAAAATTGTATCTCAAACTGCAACGCTGATGCAGACAGTACACGGGCTAATCATTCAAGTAGGCCTATTAAATCAAACTAAATATATTTATATCCTGCGTCTATCAACTGCAATCTAAATAATTCGTACTGCAACCAAAACATGTAGGCCTATGCAGGACTATTAATCAAAGAGCAGCTATGTATATTAATTTCACCGCTGTTAAACTCAAAACCTCGGTAATGCATTAAGGCGCTGAAGGACAATAAGGGACTATTATAGAACATTTATAGAGCGCCTCACTAAAGTTAATTAATAAGCATCCATACAATTATTATTATATATAAATATATGCGTTGACAATAGTTACGCATATAAGAACTCTATACACGGAACTTAGAAGCCTTAAAATTTAGCTGTGCCAATCCTTTAAAATTATTTTTTAATTAATCATGTTATAGATGAAGCGGAATATAGGCCTAATGCAAATTTCGCCTCCGAGCATCATCTCAGAGCCACCTCGTAGGCCTACAATTTTAACTTAGCCTCAAGAAAAGTATACAGTTAAGTTCACATAATCACGATCAGCAGTCTTAATTAAAATATGCAACCTTAGTCAATCTATTTTCAGGTCAAATTAATATTTATATAGCGCAATGCAAGAGCAGAGACAGTTCACAATCTGTCCATAGGAAGGCAATAATAAAATCGTCCATTGCTTCACCATTGCGAACATTATTCTTAATCAGACAGTCGGCAATGCAATATTAATATTATGCAATACACATATGAATGCACAACATACGATGCAAGAATACAGTTATTTACACAGTAACACACACATGCAAAGCTTTCCACATGTAAATCAAAAATGTATTCATCAAAAACAAACCAAACCAGTGTTACAGGCATCTCCCTGTATTCAAAATGGCCGCAAATTAAGCGGTCATTCAACAGAGATTACCCAACCGACGTCAAGTTCTCAGGCGGACGACTTCCTGTCGTTTCACCCAGCGATCGCCAGTGGTGGTCGTCGGAAGACCCATTGCGGAGCGGACATTCCCGCAGGAGGTGGGAGGGGTCGTCACAGTAGAAACAGCGGCGCTCCTCATTTTGCAAGTTCCGGTCACCATCTCGCCTCCTCGTCGATGATGGCGACATCCGAGATCGACGATTCTGGTTGTCGTGATTATCGCTCTCCGGCCGTCCCAGGTTGTCGCTCGGTGCAACCTGCTGCTGTTGTCGAAGAGGGCAGAGGCGCGCTATGTGGTCCGTCGCAGAACATTCGAAACATCTCCGCGCCGATCGTCCAGCTTCCGGTTCCGCCGCCTGTCGGTATCTACAGGTAGAGCTCCAGTGACCTGTTCTATTACAGATCGAACAGCGTTGATTGTTCCGCCAGTTCCCTCCGTTAACGTTATACCGACCATTTCCGGTTGACCCGTTCTGACCTGTCCACGACCCGCGATTATTGTCTCTGTATTGTGGCGCCGACACGGGTTGTTGCTCCAGCTGTCGCATTATTTGCTCCACCTGCCGTTTCAAAACCCTCATTTCTGAATCTTCTTCTTCCTCTTTAATCGCGTTGATTCGTCCATAACGTCGGTCTTGTTGTTCATGGCCGCCGGCCTCTGCTTTCTGATAGCCGTCCAATCGCATCGCTACCTTGTAGGCTTCGTCGAGGGATTTCGGTTCTCGCTCTCGGATTTTCAGAGCAAGCGTTCTATCTCTCAGGGCATCCAAGAATGCCCGAACAGCAATTGCTTCGCTGTGAGCCGTCGAGGAACCCGGATAGGCTCGCGTGGAGAGACGTCGGATGTCGTCCACCAGGACGCCCATATCCTCGTCGACTTTCTGTTTCCTGGTGCTTAGCTGCGTTTGGAACAGGGCTTGTTGCTCAGCATTTCCATAACGTTCTCGCAGTCGCTGAACCAAAGCCGTCCAAGTGTCCAGGCTATCTGCGTTCGACTCGCTCAGCAAATGAGTCGCCGGTTCAACCAATGAGACTACTAATTGGTTCAATCTCTCCTCGTCCGTCCATCTGTTATTCCTGGCGCACACGGAGAATTTTCGTAAGAATGTTTCAACGTCCGTCTTTCCGCTAAAAGACCCGAGTTTCAGGAATTGTGTTGGCTTGGTAGACGAAGGCGACGACTGTTTGGCCTCGCCCTCTTTAGCTGTCGTCGACGCGGTCGGTTCTGCTTCCTTGATTGTTCCCTTTGAACCGATCGACGGTAACCCCCAGTCGCCGGTCGTTTGCGTTGCGACGGTGGTCGTCGGGACAACTTTAATAGGGCCGGCTGAAGCGTTGGTAGACGTCCGTGCTCTCGTTTCACCAACCGCAGACGTCGCTTTATTATCGGCCGTCGTTTCATCTCTCTCCAGAGGTGTCGACTTCATTACCGCCTGACATCGCGGTAGTTCGGCATCACGGCTAAATCCGAAGTTTTGCGCGCCGAGGCACGAACTCATTCTCGCCGATTCCACGACCGTTGGCCACCGAGGAAAGACGGCGTCGCTTGGTCGAAGCGGGTCGAGACAGCGAGGCGGGTCGACCCAAACCCGGTTGTCGCTACTACCGTAGAAAGCGTTCGGAGCGTAGGTCGGAGCATACCTCCACGGCATGTTTGAATAGTCGGGACGAGCGTATGGTTGCATCCAGTCGACCGTTGCCATCGCCGCTGGTCCAGGAGGAAGGTCGGGTCGAGCGTAGTCTCGACCAACCAAGGTCGAAGTTGCTCGGCCGTGGAAAGCACCGTCGGGCATTGAGGTCGGCATTCCCGACGTTGGCTGCCGGCTGTCGAACCGGTGCTGCGCCGTTTCCGCTCTTTGTTGATCGACGAACGCAGGCGGTTCTTGCATCCTCCATTGCGGATCAAGTCGAGAATATGCACCGTGGGAAGGCGACGAAGAGGCAAAAGGAACTGGATTGACCTTATCACCCCCCTCCCGTGACAATTTATTAGCGATCGGTTTATTTATTTCCAAATTTCTAAACTCCGGTTGCCGTGCTGCATGCATTCTGTTATCAATTATTTTAACAGTTTTAGGTCTAGATTCCATTATCTTGCTGATTTCAATGTCTACACTACCATCATCAGACATTATATCCACAATATCAGCAAATTCCCTTTCCTTCCTTCCTTCAAAAGAAATTGCCATTTCGCCTGTTCTAGCATAGTCAGTTTCCTCTTCTAACCTATCATCGCCAAAATCTCTAGAACTAATTTGACCCCACTGGCTGGGACCAATTGTAACGCCCGCCCCTATCGGCATCCCCGGAGTCGCCACTTCCGGATCCTCGCTCGATATGGCCGCGTGCTGCTGTGGACGAGCTCTAGAGATAGAGGGAGGACAGGATGAGGTGACTTCCGGGTTCGAATCCCAACGATGGAAAGGCGGCCAGTTATTTCGACTGCCGGACTCCCTATATGAAATTGGCGGCCTACTAGCCAATCTATCACTTCTTCGCAATATACCAGGTTGCGTGAAATCTTTGGGCCTAGCACCCAAAGTTTCTTCCAGGCCGATGGTCGAGTGGTATGGCTCGTCCGCAGTGGTAATAGCGGTGAGGTAACCAGGGTTCAAATCCACAGCAGGCTTGGGTACCGGCGATGCCTCTAGCCTTTCCAATCGTGATACAACTTCCGTCAGCGCTTCCCTGACATTTAATTGCTCGGAGGTGATTGCATCCTGCGTATCTCTGACATAAGATTTTACAGAAGAGATTTCCTCTCTTACATTTGATTGCACCGATGAAATGGCATCTTCGACATTGGACTGCACCGCCAAGACATTTAATTCTACTGAGGCAATCGCATCTTGCGTAGTCTTAGCATTAGTCTGGATTGCTTCTAAGACAATTTCCATAGAGGAGGGGGGCCGTGAAGGCTGAGCAGGGGTGACTGGCCTAGACTCCTCCATAGCGCTATAGAAATGACTTCTATCTTTAGAGCTCACAATCAATCAAGTATTCATTCACCGTCAGTTGCATTCAATGCCATCAATGATCAAAGTCAGTAGTTTTATTAATATTTCTTATTATTCCCAATCAATTGAATCTTCAATTGACATCAATTATGTTCAAAGCAATCAAACATAAAAGTCAGTAAGTTCAATTATCAGCTCCTATCCTTTGTAAAGACATTCAATGAAAATCAAATGCAACAATTCAATGCAAACACCTATCAACCGGAGTATGCCTAAATTAAATCCCAATTGACTCTCAAGTCCCACAGCCAATTTCAGTTCAGCCCAAAATGTCTTAATAACCGATCGTATTAATTCCCCAATAAAGCGTACCTTATGTCCGAAGACAAGGGACAAAGCCGATCGTGTGCGAAGAACAGCGACGAAGACGATATCCAAGAGATGCGACGACACACACAGAAAGGCGTCGAGTTTGAAACGCCCGAAAAGATCAGCTAAATCCGATGCTGATTTCTCGCAATGAACAACAATTTCGGCTATTTATCCAAGCCGTTTGAGAAAGACGCCCTTAGGCAACCATACGAACAACCGCTTCGCAACACAATTTCGAAGAACGAGAGCAGAGCGCTGACGATTCGAAGCCCACGATAAATCACTCCGTGTGACAGGGCGAAGAGAGGCCTTGAATTAGTAATCCAGGAATATATCCGAAGCGAGAGCGAAGACAAAACTTGCAGCGACGCTGATGTATTTCTCGCAACAAACAAACTCTTTTATTTAATCGACTCCATGTCGAGAGAGAATGAATCGCCGACAGAATCCGTGTATGCGCAACTAGTGCAAGCAGGCGCTTATCCTGGCCATACTTCACCAACTTGATCGAGCCTAAAACTACCAACCGCCGCAATACATCCGACCGCCCTGAGATCCTGTGCGCAACTGAGCCTCTCAGCGTCGCGCTGCTCTTTTATTACTGCCTGACAAGGAGAGCGTCCTCCTTTCTGCGCATGACCAGCAAGCGAGCCGCGCGCGCAAACCCAGCAGCAACGCAGCTGTTTCAAGGCGGCAAGAATTAGCTGCCAGCTGCGTCCTCTCCTGTGTATCTCCGCGTCTGTCTATAGCTCACTGTCTTTCTCCTTCTAAAAAGCGCCATCTGCCGCTGATCACGTAGGCATCAAATGCACCAGTTCAACCTTGAGAAAACACACGTACACAGACCCACACGCCAACGGTGTTTCCTTCTCAATCCGTGTCTCTGCCTGTGCTTGTCTGGCTGGCTGTCTTCCTCGCTCACTCTGATCATCAGACCACCTCAGAGAGCGTGCGAAAGTTTAATTACCCTCATCGACTGCAAGCGGCGCGGCCTTTGAAGACAGCGACCGACGATCGCTGAGAGCGTGTGAACATATACCAATTAATGAAACAGCAACGACTGCTGCCTACGTCAGCGGTCGCTGTGACCCGTGTCAAGCGCAAATCAACATTAAAATATAGGTCACACAAGGCAGCTCAAAAATACAGAAATAAAACAAATATATCAGATCCCTGAAACCCCATAATCGATCAAAAATTAAATAAAATAATATTAGCGACCCGTAGCGTAGTTATACGTCGCTACACATACACACACACATACACGTGCACACACAGTGACATATACAAACATAAAAACATACGTCCATACATCAAAGGTGCCTGTTAAGTCAACGACAAAATTGAAGTTCGCATTCTCGGGTCCACGTCATCTACTCCTATCCACGTCCGCCTCTTCCTTTTTCTCTTTCTCCTTCTCATCCTCCTTCTCCTCCTCCTCCTCCTCCTCCTCTTTCTTTTCCCACTTCATCCTCCTCCTCCTTCTCCTCCTCCTTCTCCTCCTCCTTCTCCTCCTTCTCCTCCAGATTCCACTCTTCACGTCCACTTCGACCGACGGTGCTTAAAACCTAATCAATTCATTAATTAGTTCGTGCACACGTGGTCATCCTACCTTAGCCACGGCAGACTACGACGACGTCGGCATTTCATCATTGTGCGTGCGTCGAGTACTTAACGGTTTCTGGGAAAATGAAACGCATTGCGCGACAGGATCGGATGCGACGATGCAGACGACCGTTTGCGATGCAGACGGTCGTGGACGATGCAGACGGTCGTGGGCGATGCAGACGGTCGTCCAGACGATGCAGACGGTCGTGGGCGATGTCGCGACGCACGGTGACGGACTAAGCCGAACGCAGACGATGATGACGCTGAGATCGGGGGACCAAAGAAGCCCCCGAATTAATAATACGAGGTATGAAGGCAAAGACGGGAGGGAAGTGGAAAGGGTGATTATTGGGTGATATGAAGGAATGGGGTAGACGATGGAGGAGGAGGCGTGAGGGATAAAGGGTGAGAGCGTGAGGGTTTAGAGGTAGGGCTATGGGTTGTGATGAATTGGTATTGGACGATGACAACACCGATGGAAGGTGGGGTAATATTAATCATGCGTGGCTTTGTAGATGAGGGTTGGGGAAAGTGGGGTGGAGGGTGTATGGAGTGCGTCCGTGATGGTTTAAGGGTAGTCTACGGCGAGTGGTGAGGAATTACCAATGGACGATGACAACAATGAAAACGTAGCCTACATACATGCATATAGGTGAAAGGCTTGTCATTATCAAAGAGTGAAGAGCTTCCATGCAGGTGTTAGGTTACTTTAACACTGAAGCAATGGAAGCTGCCGTGGTAAAAGAAGCAGAGCGGATAGACCTGAGAGGCAGATATACGAGACGAAAGTATTACCGGTAATTTCTTGGCCTCGGCATACACGAGGGCAAGTGGTTGGTTCACTTCCTCGCCGCCTGCACTTCCCAACGGCACTGTGCGGTCAATGTATTCATCATAACAGAGTTCACAGAGGGTGCAAGTGTAGCAGACTATAGGTCTATCGAGATATATCTGTATGTCTCTGCTTTGCATGTACAGGGCAGCTATAGGCTACCACAACCTTTCCGTCGCACACCTAACCGCTGGACCATATCGGAAACTACCGCTTTTCCGTGATCCGCGCAGTGAACTGGAATGCACTTCCATTTGGGGATGCATCTCCACCCTCTGGTCTCATCCTCTTCGTTCCATCAGTCATTTAATGGTATACTGTTCTCTTTTTTCTCACGAATTGAGACTGGAACACCTCTGAGATCTGTAAGAAATTTCGATTGATTTATTACTGGACATGCAGACAAAAACACACGGGTGGACCCACGATGACCTTCGCCTGAATGCTATCAACCGCGTTTTTGAGAATTTCTAACGAATGCGGGATCGATAAACGTCCAGATAGATTGATGCATGCATACAAAGAAGGTTCGAGGTTTATGATGACATATTGGTATTTGAGCTCAGGTCGAATGTTCTGTGGGTAAGGTCAGAGGAGAATGAGAAACTGCGATCCTCTGCAACACCCGCTTGCAAGTGTTACTGCCAATCTCTCTTGGAGACTCTGCAGCTCACGTATTCGACTTTTATGATGATCCGGAACATTTTTAATTTGTACTCAGAGTCCGCTTCTGCGGGGGTCAGGCTATAACCGAACACCGCAGTTCTGAATACCTTGTTATTATCTGCTACGTTTTTGCATTTTGACAATACTTCAAACCTATTGCCTATAAAATTCTACATTTTCCAAACATTTAAAAACGTTTTATACTTAAGGGAATCGTGTAGGGGTATTCATACGGCCAGATTTTAAAGCGAACGTTGCCATACATGTATGTCATGTGTGTGGATGTATTCGCCTTAATGAAAGCCGAGACTGTATAATATCTGCTTGAACCGTAGACAATGAAAGTGGCTACAGATGGTTTATATCTTTCAACGGAGCCTAGCTCTCATGGGCGCCCGCAGAAACTTTAGAAGGAGGGGGCAAAACTCGATGGCCACGGTTAAAGTCTTTTGTAGCAAGAGATTGAAAATGCAAAGGAGGAAATTAAGAACAGACATGGAAATTTTTCAGAAAGGTTTCTGAATGTAAATTTCTTAGATTTCCTTTAAAAAAAGTTTTATTACGAATATGGTTTCTTTAGTGCAAAGAAATTTTTTAACAACCAAGTAGCAGCTAAAAAATAGGTTTCTACTTTCCAAGATGGGGAAGTGCCCCCTCTTGTCCATATGTGCGCGCGCCCATGGAGCATCTCCAGGGAAGGAATGAGGGAATGATGACTTCTGATTGCAAATTCACCAGAAACGAATATCGAAATTTTTCCTGGACATAGAAGTTATTAGATTTGATGGTAACAGAGAACAATCTGTGGAATACAGTCGTAGGCTACATTTAGCCTAGAGTAGGAGGTTAATATTGTGTTTGCCTAGAACGTGATCCCTAGCAACAAGTGAGCAAAGTGAGAGCGAGAGAGAGAGAGAGAGAGAGAGAGAGAGAGAGAGAGAGAGAGAGAGAGAGAGAGAGAGAGAGAGAGAGAGAGAGAGAGAGAGAGAGAGAGAGAGACGGACGGACGGACAGACAGACAGATAGGCAGGCGGGCAGGCAGGCAGACAGAGCAGGATATGCTCCAGCACAGATTGTAATGAAGCTTTAATGTGGCCAAAGTTACAGGAATTGAAGCAGTAATCAAATATTTTATGTAGCGTCCTTTCAAGAGTGACTCATCAGTGGCGTAGGCCTACGTTTTAAAAGTCTGTATTTCTTCTATAGAAGCATTCAACAGCTGTAAACAACACCTGAACCTAACAGCTGTATGTAACAGTTGGAGTAGCTTTCTGCAGCAACAGATAAACAGGAACAGCTGTAGGCAACCTAGCTTCTGCATGCAGCAGATGATACATGACAGCTCAGGCAACAACAGCTAAAACTAGAAGTTTTGACATTAGCTGAAACAAACAGCTTAAACCTCACAGCAGCCAAGAGCAAAAGCTGTGCCTTTTAATACCGGCTGGAACAAACAGGAACCACGCAACACTGACAGCGTTTTCGACAGCTATTCGTAACATAATAATATGCCGATGAGTGTCATGACTCTGATCACACTGCGCAAGGTGAGAATTAGAGTCACAGAGCATTGGTGCGGATCCAAACCCCAGTCTTTCTTAGAGCCTCATAATAAAGTCTATTTTCACACCCAATTCCAAGTGGATCATAGTCCAACCTCCCGTTATTTTTCCACGATTCTCACACTGACACTGTGTCCACAGACTTCATCAGTAAGTAGACAAAAGCCCACTTCAAAGACTGTGCACGGGAAGCCATGCATCCTGCTCAGCCTTGTGCACAACCGGTTTCACCGTCTACGGATTCTGACCATAATGTTTTTTTTATAACTCTCGATATGCTACTGCTAAACCAAGAAGCAACGTATACTGCATTAATTGTGGTTGTTAATATGATATAATATCAGAGGATCAGTTTGCCTTCTGACAAAAGGCGTGCACTTGACATTGTCGAGTGTGCGGCTGACTTCACTGGGATGTGCAGAGGGTTTACTGTCAGTACCGCGCACAGAATACCGCGCACAGAATACCGCGCACACAAAACCGCGTTTTTCACTACCGCGCACCATCTTAACCGTGCAGAGCGTGGCATCAAATTCTGAGAGATTACGTCAAATCAACCATAGGCTTGTAGGCAGTGGCGCAGCCAGGAATTTATGATGGGTGCACGGGTTTTGGATTTCTTTTTGGTCTGCCCGGATGCCCTTTCTGACACCAACCCAATAGTATTACAGTAAAATAAGCCTAAAACGAAGTGACTAGGGGACCGCCAGGCGGCTGTCGTATTTCAATTACTAGGGGACCGCCAGTCACGTGTAACCTGTCACATGACCCGAGTCACGAGTCTTCATTCTTGAATAATGGCGGCAGTTATCGATTGCTTGTTTTATGTCGGACAAAAGTTTTCTTGTTTTTTCTTGTTTTAAGGACAGAGTAAGTAACCGATCTTCAGATACATGATAGGGTTAGGGTTAGGGATAGGGTAGGGTTAGTTACAAGAACTTTTTCTTGAAAAATCGAACTTCAAAATTGGGTTATATTCTATAATGACTCGGTAGCAAGTAACTTTTTTTATAAATTCGATGAAAAATATTTCCTTACGAAATTGAAGCGGGATTTATCGTGTGAGGGTCGGTTAGGGTTCAGGTTAGGCGTCGTGAGGGTCGGTTAGGGTTAGTTTTAGGGTTAGTGCAGTCATTCTGAAGCTGGATTGATGAACAATAATTTTCAATGAAAAATGGATGAAAATATTTGCTGACGAAATAGAAGCGGGATTTATCGAACAAATTCTTGCCTAAAGAGAAGCTGGATCGATTAAAAGGATTTTCGGCAAACTAGAAGTTGGATTTATTAAAGATAACAACGCTGCTCGTGACTCGGGTCTTGACAGGTTACACGTGACTGGCGGTCCCCTAGTAATTGAAATACGACAGCCGCCTGGCGGCCCCCTAGTCACAGCCTAAATAAATAAATAAAAAGGGAATAAAGTAACAAAGGGAATAAAGTAAGAAAACAATTGTTACTAGCAGCAATTGTTTTTTCTTATTTAAGTGGATAAATAACCTTTTAAAAACTTGCTTCCTAAGCCAATGTTTAACCCCGAAAACCCCCTTGTCTAGCCTACGCCACGGCCCACTGCCTGTAGGCCTAGGCTACGCACGGCATCATCCTTATAACTGGAATTTTCTTATCAGGCCTAGCAGAGTGACAGTTAAGGGAGAGTGCCGCTGATAATTTGGAGTAACTTAACTAGTGTTTATTATTGTAGTACTTACAATAATAATTATAACAGTCTAGCGGAGTAATTACAGATTGATCGTAATAATTTTGAATGCATGTTGAAATCGGAGAAATCAGAATATTGTATTGAACCATTTTCTCAAAAAAATCGTTTTTTATTCTTCTCAGAAAATTCCGAATCTTTTGTTTTTTAAAATGTCTGATGTTTTCCCCGTTTTTCTATGCGTCCATATTTATTGATTTCTGTCTGCAATTAATTAAATTCTTAATTTTTCTTTCGTCTCATATTTTTAAAGATGTGTATGTACATTCAAGAATTCCGCTAAATCAGGTCACACAATTTGACCGTTTTTACTTCGTAGACTAAGTTGTGATATTTGCTTGCGGATTAAAATTAAATTGCACAAACAGCGTTTTTCAATTTTAAGCCGAAGTACAAAATGTAACAAAGTCCAATTATTTCAGTTTTATGTTATTTAAAAAAAAATAAAACGTTTAGTTTCTATTTTTATTCCGTTTTTATCGTCTTAAACATCTATACATCTAAAGGATGACTTTCTGAACCATTTTACTGCATAAGTTAGACAAATCAAAGTCTAAAATTTTGCAAACACACACACAGATACGTCGACAAATGAAAATCAAGTCTCATTGCCTATCAGAAATAAGAAAGAACAGAAATCTGTTGAAAAATGAAACAGCACAACAAACATCAGCAGATATCTGTCTCCTTCGAAGCAAGAAACTAATGCTACAAAGTAATAACCTGTAGCAATTTCAATGGTATAGTTGCAGCAAAATTAACATTTTAAAATCAGTAACTCTTTACTAATTTTTTCAATATTCTGGTTGAATCTTCCTGTGTACTCTAGTAGAGTAACTCAAAAGTTCCTTGCAAACAGTTCAAGAAATGTTTCCTTCTGCGAGGCCTCATTGAAGTGATTACAACAATGTTGTACAAACTTTTTCAACTTCAAACAGTTCATCACACACTCCACAGCCATAGGGTCTCGTGACAAAACAATCTATGTCAGCATGAAATGTTGAATTGCCTCCGCAATGTTGCTTCTCATCTTTACTTGGCTCCATAGTCGAAGGGTTTTGTATAATTTCTGTTGTTTGCAAGAGTTTTTCACCGCTGTCAATTTGATTATCTGCATCTATGAACAACGGCTCATCTGAAGTACTTCCAAACCATATCTGCGCCATGCTTGACTGAATGCTCTGACATAATTTTACTCCAAAGTGTGTTTTCAAATGATAATCAAGATGAGCACTATGTGTAAAAGACGAGTCGCAAAATTCACACTTGTATGGCACTCCTTCAATGTGTGTCTTCATATGACTTTCGACAATAGCCCTTTGTGTAAATACTCTGTGACATAAGCTGCAGTTGTAAGGTTTTTCTCTGTTGTGGGTTCCTGCATGGTAATTCAGGGAAATCTTTGATGCACAAGCTTTTTGACACAAACTACACTTGCATGGTTTCTCTCCAGTGTGAACTGGAATGTGGCATTCCAGATGACTCTTTATTTCATATGCTTTATGGCAAATTTTGCACTTGTATAGTTTTTCCCTGGAGTGAAGTTTTGCATGGGCATTCAGATTGTTTTTCGATGAAAAGGCTTTCTGACATAAACTACACATGTATGGTTTCTCTCCAGTGTGAACTCTTATGTGGCATTCCAGATGAAACCTTACTGCATATGCTTTATGGCAAAAATTGCACTTGTATGGCTTTTCCCCGGAGTGAATTGTTTCATGGATAATCAGATTGCGCTTCCCTGTAAAAGATTTCTCACATAAACTACACTTGTATGGTTTCTCTCCAGTGTGAACTCTTATGTGGCATTCCAGATGACTCCTTATTGCAAATGCTTTATGGCAAAAATTGCACTTGTATGGTTTTTCCCCGGAGTGAATTTTTTCATGGATAATCAGATTGCTCTTGTCTGAAAAAGATTTCTGACATAAACTACATTTGTATGGTTTCTCTCCAGTGTCAACTCTTATGTGACATTCCAGATGACTCTTTATTATATATGCTTCCTGACATAAATTACACTTGTATGGTTTTTCTCCAGTGTGTGCTCTTAGGTGAACTTTCAGACTAGATATTTTTGCATATGTTCTGTCACAGAAATAGCATTTGAATTGTTTTCCTTTATTCGGGGTTCTTGCTGGCATCTCCATATCTTCAACAGAAAATGAGACAAAATAGAATTAGGTTTTTCGTACTTACATTGTTGTGGTATCTGTCATAAAGCGAAATGTTTAGGCAGGTATACAATTTTGGTTTGCACTTTCATGGAGTACCATATCCCGATAAGGATACTGGCGATGAACTTTGTGAACTTCTGCAATGGTGCTATAATGAATATCCTTGATTTCGACTGCCAAACTCAACTACTTAATAGGCTTGAAAACTTAAAAAGTTTCGAAGTTCTTAGTACTATTTACATAAACCTCAATGAGCTGTGTGTCATGATAGCGTTTTCGCACATGACATTGTGGTGTCAGTCATATGCAGTTATGAATATAAGGTTACAAGATCATCTAGGTGCAGTGTCAGGAACAAATTCAAGTATTTAAAAATTGTAAACACTTTCAAGTATTTACATGCAGCACCTCTTCAATTCTATGGTGGAAACCATTAAGTACCAAAAGGAAGAGTCGACAAAAATCAATAGAACTTGTATCGAAAATATTTGCATAAGTAGGAGAATTTATATGTAAGATAGATGAAAGTGCAGATTATTGCTAGATAGTCCAGAAGGACTGGACAGATGCATTCTATTTCCACTATGTGCATATAAGAAAGTATATAAAGAATGATTTGAAATGACAACGAACAGTTAAAGCTACGCACTGCCATAACTGCAATTGTGTCACAGAAACAACAGTATCTGAAGATGAAAAATATCTTTAATGCAAGGACTTTATACCATGAGAATAGCTTGGCTAACAGCACTTGAAGATGACAATAATAGTTTTGAAGAGGGGCTTCCCAGAAATAGGCCACTGAAGCACATATAGCTAGCTGAAGATTCTACTCAGCTGCTTAATATGTATATAATGTTTTACCAAGTGTTGAACATTAGGCTACACACTTACTGTTATTTGTCACATGGTGGAGTCAATTGCAATGACATAGCTCCACTCAGATATGTTTATCTAACTCATATTGCTTTTTATTTACCATCTGCTTCCAACCTTTCCTCCTCTCCCTCTACCACCACAAACTATATACTTCCACCACTTCACTGCCTGCTAGGACAGGCCTACTCTAGCAAACAATTTTTCGAATCGGCTTCCGCTCTCTCTACGAAGCTCAATTTCACTTCCTTCCTTCGAAAAGCGGCTAAAAACTTACTACTTCCCCTTGGCTTTCAAGCAAACACCACAACTAAAATAATCTGTAACATTCATGCCAAACATTTTCGTTTTATTTTATCACTTCTCTTTTCACTTTATAGCATCTATTCAGTAACAGAAATAATTCAATACGGGACGTTTTAGTACCACATAATTCCCCATAAAGAACGTTTCCGGGAGACGGGAATTTTTTTATCAATCCCTAGACTCTCTCTGATAAGCTGAGCCTGAATTTTTTGCCATCAGATACGCATTTCTCATTAGGCCCTGGGACTACCGGTAATATCGACATTAGGGCCCTGTCCCAGGTAGGCCGTATCCTTTGCGCAACGGTAGAGATCTTGAGGAAATAGAGATTACCATTATCGGTTATTGTTACTGACGTTTCGGTAGGAAGTAAACAGTATGGCGGTCACAGATACACGCAGAATAGAGCGGCCTCAACTCCGGCGATCGATAGCCCAATGTTTCGCGCGGAAACATTGGGATCCCGCTTCAGTCAGTGATGTTGTGTGAAGTAAGTAAGTAAGTGATGAAGGTATTTCTAGATCTGAAATAGAAGTCGGATTGATGAAAAAACGCTTAAGTAATGGAAGCTGGATGATGATATTCTTATATTTGAAATAGAAGCTGGGCTGACGAAAATAACAGGCGAGAAACAGAAACTGGGTTAATAAAAATATTATAGCTTAGATTGGAGCAGGATTGATGAAAATGTTGTTGATTAAATTAGAGCTGGATGGATAAGGATCTTCTTAATTAAATAGGAGCTGGATTGATTAAAATGTTTCCGATTAAATCGGAGCTGGATTGATGAAAAATAATCATTATTGAAACAGAAGTTGGATTCATAAAACAGCTGATGCAATTGAAAAAGCTGGACTTTTACTTACTTACTTATTTTTGCCTGCTGTCTTATTGCACACTTGCCGTGTCTTTTGACCATTGACTATTAAGCGGAAACATTGGGCTATCGATCGCCGGAGTTGAGACCGCTCTATTCTGCGTGTATCTGCGACCGGGGTGTAGGACATTTCCCCCCCCTGGACATTTCCCCCCCCGGACAATTCCCCCCCCCGGACATTTCCCCCCCTGGACGTTTCCCCCCCCCCCCCCCCGATTTCGACTAGGACATTTCCCCCCCCGGACATTTCCCCCCCCTAAGTCAATCCAGCTTCTATTTCAGATCTAAAAATACCTTCATCCAGCTTCTATTTAACTTGCGTTTTTTCATCAAGAAAGCGTCTATTTTAGATCAAAAAATACTTTCATCCAGCTTCTATTTAACTTGCGTTTTTTCATCAATAAAGCGTCTATTTAAGATCAAAAAATACCTTCATCCAGCTTCTATTTAACTTGCATTTTTTCATCAAGAAAGCGTCTATTTAAGATCAAAAAATACTTTCATCCAGCTTCTATTTAACTTGCGTTTTTTCATCAATAAAGCGTCTATTTAAGATCAAAAAACACCTTCATCCAGCTTCTATTTAACTCGCATTTTTTCATCAATCCAGCTTCTATTTCAGATCTAAAAATACCTTCATCCAGCTTCTATTTAACTTGCGTTTTTTCATCAATAAAGCGTCTATTTAAGATCAAAAAATACCTTCATCCAGCTTCTATTTAACTCGCATTTTTTCATCAATCCAGCTTCTATTTCAGATCTAAAAATACCTTCATCCAGCTTCTATTTAACTTGCGTTTTTTCATCAATAAAGCGTCTATTTAAGATCAAAAATACCTTCATCCAGCTTCTATTTAACTTGCGTTTTTTCATCAATAAAGCGTCTATTTAAGATCAAAAAATACCTTCATCCAGCTTCTATTTAACTTGCGTTTTTTCATCAATAAAGCGTCTATTTAAGATCAAAAAATACCTTCATCCAGCTTCTATTTAACTTGCATTTTTTCATCAATCCAGCTTCTATTTCAGATCTAAAAATGCCTTCATCCAGCTTCTATTTAACTTGCGTTTTTTCATATGTTGAAGACCATAAAAACAATGGTTTTCCCATACGGGGGGGGGAAATGTCCTAGGGTAGGGGGGGAAACGTCCGGGGGGGAAATGTCCGGGGGGGGAAATGTCCGGGGGGGAAATGTCCGGGGGGGAAATGTCCGTTCCCCCTGCGACCGCCATACTGTTTACTTCCTACCGAGACGTCAGTAACAATAACCCGATTATCAACCGTTAAAATTAAAATTAAAATAGGCCTAATACAAATAGAAAACTATCAACACACAAATACGAATTTTGTATGATGAAAACGTAATGATAAATTGATGACAGAAACGAATATAAGCTTACCTCACTTCAATTAGCATAATAATAACAAAACTGAAAATCTGCCTCTTATAAATGACGTGACGTTAACGTAAAAGAAAATGCGGCAAATTGAAGCTGGATCACCGCGATCAAGATTTTCACAGAGAATGATGGATCACTGATGGGAGTGCTCACAATGAGGCGCGTCATGCATTGTGGAATGTCCATCCATAAGAAAAAACTTGAAACTTGAAAGAAACACAAAGGTTCTTATTTCTGCCACGTTAAAATCTAGGCTACCAAATAAAAAATCGTTTTAACCACAGGCTTTCACAGAATTAAACTTCTCGTCCAAATAAAAAGTTAGGCTAGGGAGAGCATGCCACACTACGGTTGGCTATTGTATGTCGCAGATCTGCGTCGGACTGCGATTGTTCGCTGATTCGTTCTTTCGTTCACTCCATTGAGTCAGTTGTTCGTTTATTCATTATTTTTATTCATCGTTTATTCATTCCTTTCTTAATCCATTCGTTTGAATATTTCGATCGTCACTCATCTACTCGTCCATACATCCATGGTTCGTTCATTCATTTTTATTCGCTCATTCCGTCGCTCATTCATTCAATAATTGCCTCGATCGTTCATTAATTCATCCATTCGCTCATTCATTCATTCGTTCTCTATTCTGTAATTCTTTACTTCGTTTGCTTAGAGGTCATTTTTTTATCATTTATCTTCAGTAGCGGCGCTAGGGGGGTTAGGGGCTAAGCCACCCTAAAAAAGGCCATCCATTTTTTTCACATGTAAAAATGAAATATCTGGGCGATTTACCCCTTTAGCCCCACCCCCCAATTTTAATGTAAAGGTATGCGCGAGGTTTGCCAGACAGTTTGCGGATATCATATGACAAGGACCGTTTTCCAAGATTTCGTCCAAATGATTAAAAAAAGGCTGAAATGTACAAATTTCTTGAGATTTTGGTTGATGACTAAAAAAAAGGTCGTCAGTAATTTTGGCGACTGAAAACGGAAATTTTCTCCCGGCAAATTCAGCCCCCCAAACTTGAAATCCTGGCGCCGCCACTGTTTATCTTTGTCACCGGCGTTCAGAGTGCAGCCCGTCAAAAGAGAACAAACGATCAACTGAGTAAAGACCTTGAATAAGTTTTTAAATCACAATTGCTCAGCGCTATTGTTTGATAGCCTACTTGTCTCGCTAAGTAATAGAGATCAGGATATGCGCAATTATAACAATAATGCATACAGTCGATTCATTTTCTGAATCAATAGAACCATCACGCGTACACAACAATGATCAAGGGTCCAGAGGATACGGCATAGAAATGTTGCTGTAAAAATTGCTCGCCGTTTCCGGACATTGCACCATTAACGAAGCAGAATTCTTTGATAGATATTGCATATTGCCTGAAACAGTTTGCTTTCTGATATTTTAAGTACTGATCACTATTGGTGTAATTATAATAATTAGAATATGTATTATTGTATTATATTGGTGTCCTAACAGATAACATTTTTATACATTTGATAAAATCTAAGAAATCGGAATATTGCATTTAACAGGTGACTTTCTATGTATATCTATCTTAAACAATTTACTGCATATAACAGACAACTCAAAGTTCCAAATTTTTCCATAAACATATATATATGTATATATATATATAAACCTTAAACAATTGAAAAACAAGTATCATAGCCTGTCAGACGGAAGTGACTTTTAGATGAAAGCAACAACACAACGCTCATCAGCACTCAATTATTTCCGCCTTGGAGCAAGAAGCTAACGTTACACAGAAACAGCCATGTAGCAGTTTTAAATGGCATAATTGCTGAAAAAGAAACAAACCGAAATCAAGAACTTTTAACTAATCTTTTGCTGTATTCCAGTAGAATCTCTCTCAGTGGTCTAGTAGCGTAGGCCTAACTTAAACGTTATTTTCAAACAGCTCAAGAAACATTTCTTTGTCTGAAGCCTTAAAGTAGTGATTACAAGAATGTTGGACAGTCTTTTTAAATTTCAAACAGTTCATCGAACATTCCACAACCACAGGGTCTCGTAACAATCTATGTCAGCAAGAAATGTGGAATTTCCTCCACAATGTTGATTTTCATCTTGACCTGTCTACATAGGTTAAGGGCTTTGCATAATTTCTTCTGTTGACAAGACTCCTTCACCACTGTCAATTTGATTATCCGCACCTAGGAAGAATGGATCATATGAAGTACTTCCAAACCATATCTGTGTCATGCTTGACTGAACGCTCTGACATAAATTTACTCCCAATTGTGTATTCAAATGATAGTCAAGATCAGCACTATGAGTAAAAGCCGTGTCACAAAATTCACACTTGCAGGGCTCTTCTCCAATGTGCGTCAACATGTGGATTTCGAAATTAGCTCTTTGCTTAAATACTCTGTGACATAAAATGCAGTCATAAGGTTTTTCAATGGCATGAGTTCTTGCATGGTAATTCAGGGAAATCTCTGACGCAT
Organism: Lumbricus terrestris; assembly: GCA_949752735.1. Classification (NCBI taxonomy): domain Eukaryota; kingdom Metazoa; phylum Annelida; class Clitellata; order Crassiclitellata; family Lumbricidae; genus Lumbricus; species Lumbricus terrestris. Next base: position 6,980,109 of record OX457039.1, read on the forward strand.
AAGCTTTCTGGCATAAACTACATTTGAATGGTTTCACTTCAGTGTGGATTCTTCTGTGGCATTCCATACGACGCATTATTGTAAATCCTTTCTGACAAAAATTGCACTTGTATGGTTTTTCTACAGTGTGAGTTTTTGCATGGTTTATCAGAGAAGATTTGGATGCAAAGGTTTTCTGACATAAACTACACTGGTATGGTTTTTCTCGAGTGTGAATTCTTCTGTGGATTTCCAGACGATATCCCTTTAAAAACGCTTTATTGCAAAAATTGCACTTGTATAATTTTTCTCCAGTGTGCGTTTTTAAATGAACAGTCAGATAGTTCTTCACTGTAAAGGCCTTCTGACAAAAACTACACTGGTATGGCTTTTCACCAGTGTGAATTCTACTGTGGTATTTCAGTTGAATATTCAATGCAAATTGTTTCTCACATAAACTACACTTGTGTGGTTTCTCTCCAGTGTGAGATATTGCGTGATAAAATAGAGAAGATTTCACAGCAAAGGTTTTCTGACATAAAATGCACTGGTATGGTTTCTCTCCAGTGTGGATTCTTCTGTGGCATTCCAGATTACTCCTCTTTGTAAATGCTTTATTACAAAAATTGCACTTGCATCGCTTTTCTCGAGAGTGAATTTTTGAATGATTAATCAGATCGCTCCTCACTGCAAAGGCTTTCTGACATAACTTGCACTTGTATGGTGTTTCTCCAGTGTGGACTCTACTGTGGTATTGCAGATGCATTTTCAGTGTGAATGCTTTCTGACATAAAGTACACTTGTATGGTTTTTCTCTAGTGTGGATTCTTTCGTGGCGTTCCAGATGACTTCGCCTTTTAAATGCTTGATGGCAAAAATTGCAATTGTATGGTCTTTCTCCAGTGTGAGTTTTTCCGTGGACAATCAGATTGCCATTCAGTGCAAAGGCTTTCTGACATATACTACACTTGTATGGTTTTTCTCTAGTGTGGGTTCTTAAGTGGGTTTTTAGTCTATAACTTTTTGCAAATGATCTGTCACAAAATTCGCATTTGAATCGTTTTTCTTTATTGTGGGTTCCTGCTGGCATCTCCATATCTTCAGCAGAGTAAGTCTATGAGACAAAATAAAACCATTATTTTCTGACTCACATAGCTGTTGTATCTGTTCTGTTATGAGTTGAAATAGGGAGGCAAACAATTTTGATTGGTACTTTTTATATATATAGAGTCCCAAATCTCGATACTTAAAATATTGGCAGTGTACTTTGTGAACTTCTGGAATGGTGTTATAATAAATATTCTTCATTTCAACTGCCACATTCAAGTACTTATTCACATGGAGAAAATTAAATAAGTGCTATTACTATCAACCTCGTTCAATTGTATGTCATGACAGCAATTACGGCACACTACATTCTAGAGTCAGAGAAACTTATGCAAAGATGAGTGTTAGGTTAAGAGATCATCTAGCTGCCAGTGATCATCAACATTTTCAAGAAATATTTAGCACCTCTTTAAGGAAAATGATCACAAGTGCATACTATAAACAGAAAAAATTCGATGGAGGAAGCCCTTAAGTACCAGAAAGTAAATAGTCAACAAAATCAAGGATCAATCCAAATACTTGCAAAAAGATAATGGAGGATTCTTGATAAGTACTATAGATGCAAGCACAGATTATCTTTAAACAGATACCAAATGAATTGGACAGATACATTCTAGTTCCACTGTAAAAATAAGAAAGCAATAAGCAATGGGTTGAAGTGACAAAGAATTGCTAAGGTCATAGCTATAGCCTAATTGTGCAATAAAAACCAACAGTATCTGGACATACAAAGTCTTCAGTGCAAGGATGTGAGAACATTGGAATAGCTTGGCAGACAGAACTTGAAGGTGACGCAATACTAGTTTTGAAGGGGACCTTCTGAGAAATAGGCCAAAGAAGCACATCAGATATAACTAGAGCTTTCTAGATTCTACACAACTGCTTAAGATCTAAATAATGTGTTTTACTCATTTTGAAATTACTCTGTTTTACTGTTATTTGTCATATGATGTTGTCAATTGCAATGAAATAGAGCTCTCCACTCAGATATGTTTATCTAACTCATATTTTTCAAATTTTCTTCGGTTTATAGTCTTCACCTCCACCTTGATCTAGGTAAACAAGAATTCTTTGCATCTATCAAACTTCTGCTTATGAAGAGTTTTTTCTCATTAATATACTATTTACGCAGAGTTCTTATAATTGAATTTCCTTCCATTCTGGGACACCACAGCACTCGAAACATAAGGAAAAGGAAAAGAAAAAGCAGAGTTAATTCATGGTTAGAGCTCTGAAGCCTATAGGCTATAGAATGCCCTAAGTAACAGAAATTTCTAAAATTTAGCAAAAATTAAATATGTTATTTAATAAAAAAATTCACTTTCTAATTATTGCGAAATTAGGTACTATAATTTTAATTCACCCGAATAAATTTCGAATTTATTTCAGTGGTAATGTATGCATATTGTGTACAATAGAGTCTTCAAGTTGGATTGACACAAAATCATTTTACTGAAATGGAAGCCGGATCGTTGAAAATGTTCTTGCCTAAATCGAAGCTGGATTGATGAAACATTATTGCTATTTAAGCAGAAGTTGGATGGATACAAGCAATTGTTGCTACTTAAATAGAAGCTGGACTGATGAAACAAAATTTTGACTAAATGGTAGATGAAAAATATTTGTTATCTAAATAGAAGTCGGATTGACAAAGCCGGTATGAGCGTCACTGAAATAATTCTGAAATTAATTCGGGTGAATTAAAATTATAGTACCCAACATTAAAATAGCATCTATTCTGTAGCAGAAATACTTCAATCTGGGGCGTTTTAATGTCCCGTAAAAGATGTTTCCGGGAGGCGGGACTTTTATTAATTCGTGGACTATCCCCCATTGTCACCCAAAATGTAAATGTAATCGGATTTTTATATAGCGGCTGACATATGGCCTCGACCCCGAGGATGAGATCCTTCACCACCGCTCGCCCGTTTGAATGGACGCCACGCCATTTAGGTCCCCGTGGACGGACCGTGCTAGCCCGAGATTTTGAATCTCTGAAATAGCCACCTTCGGGAATCGAACTGCGGTCCGCACGCTCTCTTCCACAGACGCGGCCGCCAGCTCCCTTACCGATGTAGCTAACGTGGGCTAGCAAGTATGCTATAGGCTTACAGCTTTTATTTGCGCAGTTTCCTTTCACGAACCCTTCTTCTATATTTTGTCAATCCTACTCCCCTTTAAGCAAGGAATTATATATTGTCTAAGCAATCATTATGATCACTTAAACAACGGTAACCTATATTTCAAGAAGGAAACAGGGTAAAAAGCTACGAAACTTCTAAAAAGCCGAGTCAAAATTTTTCTAAATCAGATATGCATTCCTCAGTAGGCTGCAAGAGCCTTTGTGTAATGGTAGAAAAGCTTAAAATTACTAGTATATGAACCTATCAAATATAACAAAAATTGAAAATACAAATTGAAAAACTAACAAAATACAAATACGATATTACCAGGTTAAAAGGTAATTATAAATTAATGACAGAAAAGAATAACTCACTTGAATCGGCAAAATAATAACAAAAGTGACAATTAATCTGCCTCTCGCCAAGCTGAACAAAATGGCGTTAACGTAAAAGAAAACGCATCAACTAGTAGCTGGATCAAAGATCTTAAAGGGGAAGATAGATTACATGATGACAGTGCTGCGAATGAGACCGCGTGATGCATTATGCCCATCAGTGGTGTAGTGGGGCGGGGACGCGGGGGGACGCCGTCCCCCCACTTTTTGCAAAATTCTTGCAAGATTGCACTTTTTGCTACAGTTTCTACTTCAATTTTCCAGGCGTCCCCCCACTTCAATTTCCAGGCGTCCCCCCACTTCATTTTTTAGGACTACACCACTGATGCCCATCCATAAGAAAACAAAGAAAAGTTCCTCGGTCTGCCATGCTAAAATCTACTAGACAGAAGTCGTTTTAATCAAAGACTTTAGCAGAATTAACTTTTCGTCCAAGTAAAAAGTTAAGTAGCATGCCACACTACGGCATTGTACGGTATGTCACAAATCTGTTCGCAATCAGTGGCGGCGCCAGGATTTCAGTTTGGGGGTCTGAATCCTCGCGAAGGAAATGTTAGATTTTGCATTTTTCATCCGCCAAAATTTCTCACTGCCTTTTTGGCCATTCGGTCGAAATCTCTTGGAAATTTTCCACCTTCGTCCGACAAAATTTCTGACATTTTTCTAGTCATTCGGTCGAAATCTCATGGATGAATTTCATTTTTAAGGTGGTTATCATGGAAATATTTCAATTTTACATGTCCAAAAAACCGGATGACCCTTTTTAGGGGGACTAGCCCCAAGATGGCTTTTAGGCGGGCTTAGCCCCCTAGCGCCGCCACTGTGCGAAATGCATTTCAATGATACTATAGCCTACCACAAATTATGACATATCATCTTATGAAAATACTTAAGACTTTAAATTAACTCTGGTTTATTGCAGCCTACAAAAATATGCTATTAGATTGTTAGCCAATTAAAGCGGTTTGAATATATATATTCCTATGCCATTTGCAACTTAAGGTCAACGTGAACGGACGGCACTAGTCCAAGATTTTAGTCTCTATTGCAGCTGCAAAAACCATCGACTAAAAATTCCCAGTGAACATTTTGTCGTTAACCATTTGCCGATGGACCAATATTTTGCCACCAAAGAGATGCGAAACACGGTGTGCCGGTGTGGCATGAAATGTTGTCCGGCATGAAATTGTGTCCGGAAAGCGCTGTCATTGGTTCATGTGACCGATGACATCAGATAGCAACTGTCAAGCTAAAGCATCATGAAATCTTGTCCGGGAAAGACACAAAATATTCAAGATAATTATACGACGTACTGAGGCATCGAACTCTATAATTAGGTACATATAATAATATAAAAATATAGATCAATGACTAAGATACGAAGTGTAATTATGCAGGCCTATGATTTCCGATACTACCGAAAAATTATGTTTTAAGTACTTAAATTATGATAGCAAACAGAAGCAATTTGCTGCGCTTACGGAATATTTCTCCTTTTAGATGAATTTATAAAATTAATGGTCTATTACAGTCAGATAAAATCGAATCTATTATCTGTAGTAGACCTATAAGTTTGCATTGACTAACAGCATCAATATTTGTCAATAGCGATAGCTGACAAAAGGAGAACTGCAAGTGAACTACGTACGCATATTTGGATTCCGCTACATTATACATGTCTTGCATTGCATTGGGTATTATTATCTCATTATTATTATTCATCAATCAATCACATAAATTTATATAGCGCCCCTTCAAGATCGCTACTCAGAGGCGCTCCCAACCCAGGCCTGGTCAAAGAGAAAGGTCTTGAGAAGACGGTAGAAAGAGCCACCAGAGTCACGGGGAAGTGAACGGAGAGCCGCAGGGAGGCCATTCCAGAAAGCTGGACCCACCACGGAAAAAGTTCTTCGCTGCATAGTAGCAGTACGACAAAAAGGGACAAGGTAATCACCGCGGGCAGCTGACCGCAGCGAACGACGGCCCAGAGAAACGGGACACGAATAGGAATACGAATATGCGGCAGGGTTTCTGGGCGTTGGACTGTTTACTTTCTTTATTTTCAGAAACGGAGACTGGAGTAAAAATCCCGCACAGGTAGGGTGGAGCCTGAACCAGGATGCAGCGCCAACAGGTCAAATTGTGCTTTGTAAAAACTAAGCATCTTACAATAATGACCGATATGTAACGGGAAAATAAACAGACCAAAGCCTAACGCAGCTAACTACGCTTAGCTATTTGTGTTGGTCAAAAGCCCTTTTGCTTTGCCTCGATGACTGGAGTAGACAAGAAAGGATAGATATGAATAAATGAAAGCCTAAATTTCGTATTTGTGTGCAACTCTAAGACTTATTTACATACGTCTAAACATATCGCCCGTTCGCCTCTTTCCACGATGGGAATTTCCTTCTAAAAATAGAACAAGCGCCATCGGTACCCCGACTACAAGCTGTGTGCTTTAAAACCATGATTCCAATGTTCACACCATTGTTTTCTCATCTGCTTCAACAAACATTATTTCGCATATCTTATTGATATTACGTTAAGACGAAACTCCAACGCGGACAATATCTCACGTTTGTAATAGTAAATACTGTTTCCACAACGAAAGTGGCCGGACCCGGACATGATTTCATGCCGGACAAGATTTCATACCTACCGTATGAAATACTGTCCTGACAACGGAAGTGGGCGGAGTCGGACAGTATTTCATGCCGGACATAATTTCATGCCACACCGGCGCTAGGGTATCTGAGGCCCCTCACAAAAAAAAAATTGAGGCCCCCTAAACCTTAAGCTGTCATCTTAAAATTCTCATAATTTAAGAGCTGATAGACATGGTTTATTACTTCAATAAATGTCCCCTCTCAATTGTTACAATTTGTGAAATTTCCACACTGTAGGCCTACAGGTAGAATTTTAAGCTGTGTAAGTGCAATTTTAAGTGCTCCATTTTTTTCAATGCTGTTATTCATGGTTTAGGACTTCAGAGTGTCGACACCTCCTAATTGCTATAAAAAATTTGGAATTTTTCACTGTAGCTGTTGTATTTGAAGCTGTCATCCGAACAAAATTGTTCCTAATTTTGGTGCTCACAGGCATGTTTTAAGACTTCAATAAAATTAATGTCCCCTCTCCTTTGTTTCATTTTTCGATTTCCACGCTTTAGCCTAAATTGCCTAATGGTCGTATTTTAAACTGTCATCTTAACAGAATCGATAATCATGGATAGACAGTGGATAACACTGAAGATATTTACAATATTTATGAAATATTTCTAAAATATTGGGAGAATATAAAGAATCCGTCTCCACCACACATTGTAGGGTCTATGCCTCTGTTCATAGGCCTATAGGCTATAGCCTAAGCCAACGATAAGTAGAAGTTTTTAGTTTTTAAAATTTGAGAGCAAATTAACAGCCATTTAGAAGCAAAAGCTGGTGTTAGAGCACAATCAGATTGCATCATATTGCATTAATATTGACTGGAGAGCGCCTGTGAGAGGGCTTCTTGTAGAGGCGTTATGTAACTTATTGAATGAATGAATGAATGAATGAATGAATGAAGGCAGAGCCTGAGAGAGCTAAAATGCGATTGTCGTTAGCAAAGACATCATTTTAAAAATAAACAGGGAAATTTTAGGACACTATAGCATTATATAGGCCTGACTAGTACCAATCTTCCCGACGATAATAAATTTTATACTTTCGAAGAAAAAATAATTTAGCATTGCTGTACTTCTTTTAATTTTTGATTTTAGGATCTATCCGACGACGATCATTACTTTTTAAGCCAGCTCATGGGAATGGTTGAACGATATACTAGCCTATTGCTGACATGTCGATGGTTTAGGTCTAGGGCTCTAGGCCTGCATGTAAGCTTTATATACGTCTGTTCTGTTCTGTTACCAGCCATCCTCGATCCGAGGGTCGGCCGCATCATGTACAATGTTCCTCCAACCTTTCCTGTCCTCCGTTAGTCTTATCATTTCTCCCAATGTCAATCCAGTCCATTCCTTTATGTTCTCCAGCCAGTTTGTTCTTGGTCTTCCTCTTTTCCGGTCTCCTGGCATTGTGCCCTGCATGATGTCTTTCTCAATGCATGTTCCCTCTCTTCTCATAATGTGTCCAAAATAAATCATTTTTCTTTCTTTTACTGTCTTCAGCAGATTTCTCTATATATGTACGTCACTCACTTACAAAGAAATGAAATATTCATAAATAGGTCATTGCATAAATTATTCACCAATCACCACTAACCAGTCAGTTAGCCTAATACGCAATGCATAAATTGAGACAGTTAGGCTACACATAATAATTATATGGACCCCACGGTATTTCTTATTGGTTTAATTCCCATTGACGCATCGTTAATTTATTTGTGCGTCCATCCACAACTTCAGTGCGTCCATGGACGCACCGCCTTTATTTTTGTGCGTCCGGCGTCAAAATTTGTGCGTCCGGGACGCACGGACGCACGTTAACGGAATCACTGTTCGTGAGGCTTTGCATCGAGTCGACTCCGCGATGTGCTGCCCGTCAAAGTATTAAACGGCAGTGTGACCGAAAATATGCTGCGCCTACCCTTCGATAATTATCGCCCGATGTCGAGAAAATGCTTTGCTTGGCGCCAAACGCTTGTCTATCGTATTCCGCTCGACGCTAGATGGCGCGGCTCGCGTTCAGTGTCTGACACCATAGTCTGACACCACAGCGATAAATAGTCTCCAGACTATATTGCATCAGTATTGCATCGTCCATGATTGTTACTGTTCCTCTGATTTCATAACGACGCGAATATTCATTCAATATCGTTTTAATTTGCTGTTGTCTATTGCAGAATCATCGTCTTAATTGCTTCAGTGTTTTCGGGCGTTAATTGACAATTAATTATCCTGGATTGCACCGCACATACCCGTTCCATTGCCAGGCGTTGATGTTTACTGCGCATGCGCGTCGGCATTTGTCTCGGACTGGAACATAGACATCTTATATTTATTTATACATGGGCACCTGCTGATTGGACTGCATAGAGGATCCTCGCGACAGAAGTGGCTCGAGCTACTTTGTGCAGAGCGTCAGAGGGCGAGAAAGATAATTAAAAAACATGGACGGATGGAACAAGAGAAAAAAACAGCTGAAAAAACATGAGCATAAGAACCGCCCTGTTATATTCTGAGATGAAAAGAAATGCATAGCAATCTTTTAAAAAATCTTATCGTTGGCACACAGCTGACAGAAGAGAGAAAGAAGTTAGGCCTAATAACCAAGAGGCAAGAGAACTTGCATCAAATTTCTACCATTAAAAACTGACGGTCATTTTTTAAGTAATACTTTTGGAATTTGACCAATTTCTTAATTTGCACTCGGTACTAATGCAAATAATGAGAAACAAAGTGAAACTGAAAATTTTACATTAAGAAAGCCCCACGAAAACACCGAAGTTCTTAATTTTCTGCATTGCATTTTTCAAATCCTAACTAAAACATTTCTACAGAAACCATTGTGTCTTACCTCTCCTGCAGATACATCTCCAGCAGATGCCCATGTAGCCTATAGGCCTACACTACACCGACGATGTGAGGATCGGACACTGAGGGAGAGGTCTGTATGGCCCAGTGGCGGCGCTAGGGGGGGCTAAACCCCCCCTACAAGAGGCTCAGCCCCTCCCTAAAAAAAGCCATCCGAATTTTTTGCATTGAAATATCCACGATTTTCGGCTGACGACTAAAAAAAAAGAAGTTCGTCAGAAATTTTGACGGATGAAAATGTGAAATTTTCGTCGCGAGGCTTCAGCCCCCCCGAAACTGAAAGCCTGGCGCCGCCACTGGTATGGCCACCCATCCTTATGCTGGGCATTTTCAGCGAGTTTTTAGAACGGCACAGTCCCTTCTTTCCCTTCCCATCCTCTATTTTAAATTACTCCCAATCGTGGGAAAGTGACGCCTGCGGTCTTTATGTTTTTTTAGTAGGCTAGTATTTTTGACCGCAGAAGTGCATCTACAACTGCACTTATCCATTTCGAACCATTGCACATTTTGTGTAGAACTAGGTGCAAAAAATGTCCTGCAAATATGCCGACGCTAGGAAAATAAATCGCTATTGTGCATCATGTTCATAACCAGGACTGTTTTTAAGGAATTTTTAGAACTGCACAACTCCTTTCCCTCCCATTCTTCATGATAAATTACTTCCAATCGGAGGACAATGACCATTTTTTGCTAGTTTTAACTGTACAGAAGTGCTTCTACAACTGCACAAATCCATTTAGAACTGCACATTTTGTGTAGCCTACAATTGCACGTTAAAAAAGCCCTGTTCATAACTACTGCATGCCTCCAGGTTTAGCATATATGGGTCTGCGCTTCTTTTGTTCAACATAATTATAGGCTAATACGATTTAAGGACTACGCTATATTTTCGATTGCGCGAAGCTATTCTAAGGTCTCACTGGTGTTTTTCAAACGGAGTCTGCATGAATTCATTGCCCTCCAGAATGACGAGAAGACTTCATGGAATGGCTTATCTTGAGAAACCCAGTAGTGGCTGTATTTCAGCGAAATTCTGAAGAGTATAATTGTATAAAGCAGCTTAAGACTTACTTCAAGACGGGTTGAAGTCTCGAAGATCAGAACACCGAGGAAACAATAGTTGTCACTTAACAAGGTCGTGATATTGATGGCGTCTAAAGGATTTTTCGAAAGTACGGCTTAACGGTCTTTAATTTAAGGCAACGCTTCGATCGTTAAGGCAGGCTCTTTAATGTGGCCCGATCGTTACAGTAGTGACGCACAGGTCACACCATTAGTAAATGCGTGAGAAATTCATTCTTTCGTTCATTCCTTCGATTATTCATTCGTTCTTCCATTGATCGCTTCGTTCATTCATTCGCTAATCGCTGATTCATTCATTCGTTCTTCACTCCATTCATTCAGTTGTTCGTTCATTCTATAATTCATTCTATAGTTCATTCCATAATTCATTCTATAATTCGCTCTATAATTCATTCCAAAATTAGTTCTATAATTCATTCTATAGCCTAATTCATTCTATATTTCGTTCTATAATTCATTCTATGATTCATTCTATAATTCATTCTATAATTCATTCTATGATTCATTCTATAATTCATCCTATAATTCATTCTATGATTCATTCTATAATTCATTCTATGATTCGTTCTGTAATTCATTCAATAATTCATTCTATGATTCATTCGTTCGTTTCTTCATTAACTCGTTCTCTCATTGGCTCGAATCATTCGTTCATTAATTCGTTCGTTCATTGATTCATTCATTTACTTGTTCGCTCATTCATCCAATCGCTCGTCCATGCATCCATTCATTCATTCATTCATTCGTTGTTCGATCATTCCATCGCTCATTCATTCATTCCCTCGTTCATTCACTCATTCATCCATTCGCTCATTATTTATTCTGTTATTCACTGCGACCATAATTTTACATAGAGATTATTTATCATTTATCCTTGTCACCGGAGTCCAAAGCCGACGATGAATGACCAGAGACATTGAATAGTCCTTCACTCATGACACAAGTCACAATCGCACAGCCGCATCGCTATAGGTATAATAGCGATTAACAAACTCGCAATTATAACAATAATACACGCAGTTGATTCATTTCCACAGAATCAATAGAATCATGCATGCACATACACTGCAGCCATGATTTATCATCAAATAACAAGCGTCGGCGATACGGCATAGAAAATGTTGCTGTAACAAATTGCTCGCCGTTTCCGTACATTACCATCAAAGAAGCAGAACTCTTTTGATAAAAAAAATGCCCAGCATAGTGGCGGTTTTTTCGTGTATAGGCGTACGGGATGTACTTTTCTGTTTCCTGTTACCAGACTACCAGACATCGCTTTCAACATTGCAGGAACATGTATGCGTACAGGGCACACTATAGTATCTACTGATACGAGCCACTTCAGCCAAGATATATGCTACATATATTCGTTGGCTGATTATATATTGAGGAACTCTTGAAACGGAGATTTAGGGGCTTTTGAGTCTCTGCCTTTTCGTGGAATGGAAAAACCTTTTGTGGCTAACATCAGAACAAACGATATCGTACTGGAAAGGGCGAATGAAGGAGGATCGTGGAATGCAAAGGAAGCGAACGAATAGATTGGATTGGGAGAGAGCGAATTTATGCGGGAGAGTTGTAGGCCTATACAACAACGAACAGCCGTCAAATTAGGGATCAGAAAATGGGAATATAGGGTATACGGTGACGTATGGTCACCCTAGACTATAGGGATCGACGGTAGCAACGTATATATGGACGAGACGAGACGGGTGGTAGCCATGGGCTGAGATCTAGGGGGACAGGGGGGACGGCCCCCCCAATGAAAGTGTGGGAGACGGTCCATGCATTTGTCCCCCCCCCCCCCAATCGTTGAGCGTCAAAACTAAAAAAAAGGTCACCTACTTTTTTTGGCGGCGAAAATATAAATTTTTTCGAGATTTCGCCGGTCGTCAGAAATTTTTGCCGGCAAAAGATGGAAAATTTTTCTGCGACACTCAGCAAGAAAACTCATCAAAAAATCTCGCGTCTTTCCGTCCCCCCCCAAGTCTCCGCCCAGGTCTCCGCCTATGGTGGTAGCCTATACATAAGAGAAGTAGATCTAATAGGAGAATTCTGTCTAATTCCTCATGGTAAAATGCCGCTAAAGAACAGATAGGAAGTATACTTATATATATATATATATATATATATATATATATATATATATATATATATATATGGTGCGGCCGAAAAAAATACCCCAATACGAAAATTGCGATTTGTCAAAAACCGCTGAATATTTTTTTTAAAACTTCGCTAGTCTATTTGACACATATCTATCTACAACTTGGCTAAATCTTATGAAATTCGATTCATGAACACCAAAATGGTGCAACCCTGAAGTGAAAGAATGTTATTTTCGTTTCAACAGACATTAAGTGACAGCAATAACAGCAATAAGTAAAAAAAGTAGCGACGCACACAGAAATGTAACAAAGCGCAAGGTTACTTATTGTTGTTGACAAGATTAGGCCAAACTGTTAAGTTTTGTGCAATGAATGTTCGAAGTGACCACCGTTTGCTTTTACGCAAGCTTGCAGACGTTTTCGAAAGCACAAAACAGACTTCTGAATGGTCTCAAGTGGCAAGTCATCCCAGATGATTTGCAGCGTAGTTTTCAGTTCAGAAATGTTCTTTAGCTTTGTGGGAAGTTTGTTGTAAGTCTCAAGCATTGCACCCCATGCAGACAGCAGAGTCGAGTGGGTTCATATCTGGGGAATTTGGCGGCCATGAATCCTTGTCGATGAAGTCCGGACAGTGACTTGTTAACCAATCTTGGGCCAGCTTGGCGCTCCATCTTGCTGAAAAGTGAACTGATTTCCGAAGACAGTGTGACAGTCATCGACAAGCTTAGGCAAAAGATTCTCCGCGCAGTACTTAGCATTGACTTTGGCCTTCTCGTCAATGAAAATAATGCAAGCGTCCTTTGCCCTCATAGCCGACACCTGCAGAAATCATGATGTTGGGAGAGAACTTGGCTCTCTCGAACAACAGGTGGTTTGGATGGATATCGGCCTTTTTCTTCTTCGCCCAGACGCGGTTGTTTTGAGTATTAATGGGTGGATTGATGTAAAAGATCTTTTCATCGGTGAAGAAAACCTTATTATGGCACACTGCAGGCTACTTTATGTAAAATTATGATTTCCCATTTCGTGAATGCCGTGTTAAATTGAAAAAATGCAGTTCTTTCTTCTGCTTGATGCTATTATCACAAATATAAAGATACTGACATAAAATTTTCAAATAATATGCAGAAATATGTTACGAATACGAATGAAAATATTTGTAAGAAAATATCCAGCGGCTTTCGAGAAATCGCAATTTTCGTAATGGGTTATTTTTTTGGCCGCACCCTGTATATACATATAGGCTACTCCTGTATATCTTTCTTCTTCTCTTCCTCTGCGTCTTTTTTTCGCTTCTCATTCACGGTTCACCTCTACCTCCAATTCGTTCCAGTCCTCTATCCATCCCTCTTCCGCCACTTTCTCCTCCTTCATCTCCGCCCGCTTCTCTCTCTCTCTCTCTCTCTCTCTCTCTCTCTCTCTCTCTCTCTCTCTCTCTCTCTCTCTCTCTCTCTCTCTCCCCCGTCCTCTTCTTCTAGTTGCTTCTCGTCCTGCTCTGTCTCTATACTTACTTTTGCTTGATCATCTCCAGTACTAATAGGTCTACTGCTCCTCATCTACATTTTCACCCTCTTCGTCCTCCTTTAACCTCTTCCTCTCACTATATCAGGTATACTTTTTTGCATGACCTAAGTATATATATATATGGACGATTATCGCTAGAAGTCAAGCTCAAATTGTATAATGTGCTCATGCTATCGATATTCCTTTATGACGGTGAAGCGTGGACCTTCACCAAAGCGGATGAAAAGAAGGTGGGCGCTCTGGCTCAATGGTGTTTGAGGAGATTGTGCGGCATCAAATGGTAGGCCAATAATTTAATCACGAATGACGAAGTTCGACTGCGAACGAAGCAACAACCACTGACCTCGATATTGAGAAGGAGACCTCCAGCCCTAATTGGCCGCTTGGCCAGGTTGAAGGTTCCAGCCGACCATTGACGCAAGACGCGTTCTCTTACGTTAGTTGCTTCTCAAAAGCAGTGGCGTTGCCAGGAATTTATGATGGGGGTTAGACCTGGCCGGATGCCCTTCCTGATACCAACCCAACAGTATTACAGTAAATAAAAAGGGAATAAAGTAACAAAGAGACTATAAAGTAAGAAAAACAATTGTTACTACAAACAACTGTTTTTCATCTTAATAACCTCTTTAAAAACTTGTTCCTATGCCAATGGGGAGAAGTTTTAACCCCCGAAACCCCCTTGTCTACGCCACTGCTCCACAACATGGAAGAGACCTCACGGGAGACCGCGAGAAACGTGACTGTCCTATGTCTCGAGGATCATCGGAATATCCTGCTGACATCACTGAGGTCAATGGCTTGGCAGAAGACCGTAACCAGTGGAGAAGAATTGTTGGCATACATGCAACGCCACAGAAGGGGCATGCCTCTTCATTTAATGAATGGTGATGTTTGCTTGTATGTATACGTGCACTAGCCTACATAGCGTTCCTTCAAAATAACTTCTCAGAAGCGCTCCCGATTTCAGCGCAGACACTGAATCGGAGTTTCACGCCAAAGCCCATGAGCAACTGCGAATGAAGGACTTGCCCAGGGTCCCTACGAGACGGCTTCAGGTGAATTCGAACCTGCAACCTTCCGGCTGCAAATCAGCGAACATACCCACTACACCACCGTGCCCCATAAATATACATATTATATATATATGTAAATTATATATATAACTAGCTGAATTACCCGGCGTTGCCCGGGAAATTTCGAAATTTGGTCCACAGCCACGCTGACCCTGTTCCCACTTAGCCTTTCTCACCCCACCTTCCTCCATCGGCCCCAACCCGGTCCCAGCCTGGGGTGCCTGGTGTTGTCGGTGAAATGTGGATTTTTCGCCCCAACCCAGCTCCCATTGCAACCACCTCTGCGGGGCGGGTTCGTCACCCTCCGTTGTGGTCAGCATTTGCCGGCGAATTTTGGTTCTTTTGCCTAAACCCGTCCGCCCTAAATACCGGTAATGTCCAGATGGCCTTTATGCGTACGACGACACGGTACTATATTAATTACCGGTATCCATTGTCATTGTCTTGCGATTAACCGTTCATAATATTATTATCAGTGTTTTTAGTATAATTTAGCGAAAGCGTGCGCTATAAAATCGGCCGCCTAAAGCGAAGTAAAGAAGTGATGACGTCATAAATCTATGGGATCTTTGAAAGCGATCCGGCGACCAATCTTAAATACTGCATTATATTAGCTTTCGTCGGATTATTAAAAATTAAATGTTTCAAATTCGGCAAAGGTAAGATTTTTGGATCGCGAACCCCCCTATATTTGTTAATGGGTCCTAAAAAGTATTTTTGTAAATATTGGAAAAAATCGGTCGGGTGGATAAGAAGAAAATTGTTCGCAAACATTGGAAAAGTTTCGCCTTTATAGTTTTAGATATGGATTTCTTCTATATTCAACAGCTGCAAACAACACCTGACTCTAACAGCTGTAACTGCTGTAACTGCTGGAGCCAACGGCTGTAAGAGGCCTTCTGCGAGCAACAGATAAGTCTAACACAGGAACAACTGGAGGCAACAACTGTATAGATATATGCAACCTTCTGCATCCAAAAACAATCATGAAAGCAAACAATAGCTCTGCTTTTTAGGTTTTAACAATAGTTGAAACAAATAGCTGCAGCCCTACAGCAGCAAAGAACAAAAGCTGTGCCTTTACCACCTGGAAACAACAGCTACACGCAACACTGTCTAGTGTATATATACAGGTTACAGCCATTCGAAACATAATATGCCTATGTGCGTCGTCAAGATTCTAATCGCATTTCAGTAAGTAGACAAAAGCCCACTTCGAAGATTGTGCATGTGAAGCCCAGCATCCAGCTATGCCTTGCACAGAACCGGTTTCAGTTTCTACGGATTCTTAACACACTTTTCATTACTGTGGATGTTACTGAAAAACGAAAACGTAGCGTACACTGCATTGTTGTGGTTATTAATGTCAGGACCTGAAACAGTTTGCTTTCTGACAAAAGTGTGCAGTTGACAAACTTGACATTGTTGAGGGTGCAGAGCGTAGCATGAAATTCTGAGATTGGGTCAAATCAACCATATAGGCCTATTCACTATATCTATATCATTCTACCGTACGTTTTACTGGAATTTTATTTATCGGGCCTAGAGGAATGACAATTTGAGTATTAAAGAGTTCCGCTGACAATCTTGAGTATTTTAAGCACTGAACATTGTTGTGGAATTCCAATAATTAGTACAAAATATAGCGCATGTTGGAGAGATTAACGTTATGGATTGTAATAATTTTTTGCGTTTGCTTAAATCTAAAAAATCTGAATATTGCATTTAATGCACGACGTTCTGTGTAAAACATTTTACTGCATACGACAGACAACTCAATGTTTAAAATTTTGCAAACACACAGATACATAGACAATTGAAAAACAAGCAACATAGCTTATCAGACGGAACAAGGAACAATAACTTTTAAATAAACGAAACAGCATAACAAACATCAGCAGAGATCTGTCCCCTTTGGAGCAAGAAGCTTATGTTGCACAATGCACATTAATAACCTGTAGCAAATTTTTAACAGCAAAGATGCTGCAAAGTAAACAATTTGAAATCTGGAACTTTTAACAAATTTCTGATGTATTCTAGTTCAATCTTACTTGGTGTTCTAATAGAGTAACTCAACCGTTCTTTTGAAACAGTTCAAGAATTGTATCTTTCTGTGGAGCTTCAAAGTAGTGATTACAACAATGTTGAACAAACTCCTTTTCAACTTCAAACAGTTCATCACACATTGCACAACCATAGGGTCTCGCAACAAAACAATCTATGTCAGCATGAAATGTTGAATTGCCTCCACAATGTTGTTTTTCATCATGATTTGACTCCACAGATGAAGAGTTTTGCATAATTTCTGTTGTTTGCAAGACACTTTCACCACTATCAATTTGATTATCTGCACCAAGTGAGAATGGTTCGTGTGAAGTACTTCCAAACCATGTCTGTGTCATGCTTGACTGAATGCTCTGACACAATTCTATTCCAAAGTGTGTTTTCAAATGATAATCAAGATCAACCCCATGTGTGAAAACCATGTCGCAAAATTCACACTTGCACAAATCTCCTACACTATGTGTTTTCATGTGGCTTTGGAGACCAGTCCTTTCTGTAAATACTTTGTGACACAAATTGCAAACGTAAGGGATTTCTCTGATGTGTGCTCTTAAATGGAAATTCAGGGTTTTCTTCGATGCATACGCTTTCTGACATAAACTACACTTGTATGGTTTTTCTCCAGTGTGGATTCTTTTATGGCATTCCAGATAACCCTTTGTCGCAAATGCTTTCTCACAGACATTGCAATTGTATGGCTTTTCTCCATTGTGAATTTTTGCATGGACAATCAGATTATCCTTCACTGAAAAGGTTTTCTGACATAAACTACACCTGTATGGTTTTTCTCCAGAGTGCGTTCTTAAGTGGATACTCAGACTATAGCCATCTGCAAATGTTCTGTCGCAAGATACACACTTGCACAGTCCTCCTCCAAAGTGTGTATTCATGTGGATTGCGAGATTAGCTCTTTGTGTAAAAGATTTGTGACAAAAATCACAATCGTAAGAGTTTTCTCTGTTATGTGATCTTATGTGATAATTCAGGAACATCTCGTTAGTATAGGCTTTATGACATAAACTACACTTGTATAGTTTTTCTCCAGTGTGGATTCTTTTATGACATTCCAGATAACTCTTTGTTGCAAATGTTTTCTGGCAAAAATTGCACTTGTATGGTTGTTCTCCATTGTGAGTTTTTGCATGGACATTCAGATTGCTCCTCACTAAAAAGGCTTTCTGACATAAACTACACTTGTATGGTTTTTCTCCAGAGTGAGTTTTTGTATGATAATTCAGAGAACATTTGTATGCAAAGACTTTCTGACATAAACTGCATTTGTATGGTTTTTCTCTTCTTAAGTGGATTTTCAGATTACACGTGTTTGCAAATGTTCTGTCACAAAATTCACATTTGATTTGTTTTTCTTTGTTATTGATTCTTCTTGGCATATCCATATCTTCAACAGAGCATAAGACAAAAAAGACCTAGTTTTTTCTGACTTATATTATTGTGGTATCTGTCATAAGGTGAATTGTTTAGGCAGGTATACAATTTTGGTTTTCATGGAGTACCATATCCAGATAAGAATACTGGCGATGTACTTTGTGAACTTCTGGAATGGTGCTATATTGAATTTCCGTGACTTCAACTACTTAAAATCGGATGGACAAGCGTATAAAGTTGAGCAGTTTTTAAAACTTTTTCCCAGCTTCTATTTGCGAAAGAAATAGCATTTCTATTTTTATCAATCCTAAAAAAAATAGCTTAATCAATGCAACATCCATTTTTAATTGACCATGCGATCTAATAATTATAAGAGTCACCTTAAAATCCAATTTTTTAACATTACGGTTTGTCTCAAGAAAGAAGGGTAACACCGCAGTATTATTTATACTGTGGTAACACGCTAGGAAAGAATTTATTGGCATCAGATATAGACCCATGCATTCTTCAGTATGCGAAATGGTAGAAATAATTGCTAGTTTGAACCTCTGAAATTAAAAGCAAATTGAATTATACAAATAGAAAACTATCAACATACATATAAGATGTTATACGATGACATCTGACATCCATTCGCATTTCACTAGAAATTCATCTGCATATCGCCCTGTCAGAGCTCAATCTAACACTAGGCGTTTTACTGTTAAATCTTATGGCGCTCAAATGTGGAATAAAATACCAATTGATATTCGTCAATCCAGTAGTCTGCAGGCTTTTAAAAAGAGACTTCGTGTTTTTCTTTCCTCCACTAAGTCTGCTTAGAAGTGCACATGACCACTTGTAGTTAAGGTTCTACTTAAGTATATAGTTAAGTTTGTTTCTCTACATGCTATTTGCATTTTAAACTTTTTGCAATCTGTCATCACCTAATTTGATTTAATTGTTTCAAATTTTTTTTTGCTATCTTGTACAATATTTCTTGGTATTTTTTCTTACTTGGGTGACCCTCCCCAGCGGGATGTCAATCCCTTTAGGGCCCCCCTTTGTAGCCAATGCATGCATATTTTCTGTTTTGATGTCATCTTGTTTTCTGGTTGCAATAAAGCGAATTGATTGATTGATTGATTGATTGAAAAGGTAATCAATATTATTAATAAATTGATTAATTCATAAATTAATGACAGAAAAGAAAAACTCACTTGACGGTCATAATAAAACAAAGGTGAAAATCTGCCTCTCGCCAAGCTGAACAAAATGGCGTTAACGTAAAAGAAAATGCTGCAACTAGAAATTTAATCACAGATTTATATCTATGATTTTCATAGAGGGCGGAAGATCACTGATGACGGAGCGGCGAATGAGGGCGCGTTCTGCGTTTTAGAATAAGCGCAAGGGCTTCTGGTCTATCCATAAGAAAACAACGAAAATGCCTATACGTTAAAATCCAACAGTTGAAGTCGTTTTAAAGTCGTTTTAAGAAATACTTAAATAGAATTACACTTTTCGTCCAAGTAAAAAGTTAGGTAGCATACCACACTACGGCACACAAATTGCATGTCGTAATTCTGTGTGCGATGCATTTAATCTATCGCCACAAATAATGCGGTATAAAATAATATCAGCTCATCAAAACACTTAAAACTAATTTTTTACCGACAATCTTATCCTGTAAAAATCGCTCTTCGTTTCCGGACTGGAGCGGTGTGTCTATCAGTTTTGTTGCCAATTAAAAGAAGCAGAATTATTGAGATGTAGGCTTAGGCCTAGCCCTATATTAAAATACATTATGTAGGCCTAGGCTATATTATTATATACTTGGCTTTAGAGCAGGAAGAGATAGCCTACAATGGATGCAGTGTTTATACTGAGACAGGTACAGGAAAAGGTATTATAAGGATAATAGACTACACTATATAGTCTAGGTTTACAACTATTGCCGAGTATAGGCAATATTCTCGATAATAGACTTACCACTCTTCAGAAAGCTATTTCGTCATTCGAGACCTGCATCTATAGAAATATCTCTTAAGAATGGACAAGCTCGAACTAGCGTTGACTACTAGTTAAGCATGCAGTCAATCTTATACATGTATAAAATTGTTTAAGCAGCTCATAACTATTTTCTTCACCATTTAAATTAGTTGTATGAAGGGGGCCTATTGAAATAGCATTTAAATAGCATGTACCCATTTACTATTTGTACAGAGTGAACAGTCAGTCACCTGTCTACAGATAATAAATAAAAGTTTATTTATACAAATACGTGGGGTCTAATGATATTAATAAAACTCCCATTCAAATTTTATCGAGATAGCACCATGTTCAGAGTCCCTGGACTTAGCCTTGTATACATAGTATAGGCCTACAATGTGGAACGGAAGCCCTTCTCATGCAGCTAAGTAGACCTAGGTCAAGGGAAGTGAAATCTGAAATGGATTATTCCGATACTTAATTGGCAAGAGTTAACTTCAGAAGTTCAGCTTACCTGAAATGATGGCGCAGATTCTGCATTGCGAAAAAGTCACTAAAAAGAAGGAGAAGAAGAATGCGATTCAGTTACATTGGCAGATTACGTCTACCTCTTTTGTGAGAGACTGGCTCATTTTCCGCTCACATTTCCGTAGAATGGGCATATACGTTGCCACTTAACTATCCTCGAGAGTATCTTGTCCGCCATTTGGAGCGGCTCTGAGTAGTCTTCTTGAAGGGTCGTTATATAAATGCGTGAAACTGCAAGTCTCGAGACGGAGGACATTTTACCACTTACCACCCTTCAATATATTTACCAATCCAGATGATGGATCGTTTTCGCCACTTTCGGTGATGGACAGCTTGTCAATTTTTCTGTGAATATTGCCATGTCGTTTGGTGCTCGGCTGTTCAGCCAAGGCAATCACAGCTGACATCATTTTAAGACGATTCTCGGATCGTCAGCGAAAGAAGAATAGAACGATATAATATGTGGACCAATTTCCCCGAAATTTGTTTTCAGAGACGAACCAGCCAATAAAATTCCATTCCATTCTTAACATCTCCTACCTTCCTTCCTTCTTCTCCAGAAATCAATCACTATATGACTAAATTTCTCCTTGTTTCTGGGCGTTTCCGTTCGCATATTTCTGCATGATCATCTAGATATATTTATGTGTGTGTGTGCATGTATGTGTATGCGTCTGTCTACCTGTCTGTCTGTCTGTCTACCTGTCTGTCTGTCTGTATGTCTACCTGTCTGTCTGTCTGTCTGCCTGTCTGCCTGTCTGTCTGTCATCAATATTTAATCCATCAATCTAAGATGTGATAGGTCAAGCAACGGACTGACGCTTAAGGCTGGAGTTTGAAGAACGCGAAAGATGTGCAGTGACAGTTAGGCAGAGAGGATAACAGAGAAGATACCAGAGAGGAGTGCAGGAAGGAGGACAGAGAGGAAGTCAGAGTGAAGGCAGGCAGGGAGGCATGGAAGAAGGCAGATAACAGTATAGTATAGTAGTAATAGCAGTAGTAGCAGCAGTAGCAGTAGTAGTAGCAAAGTCGCTGTTACATGTTTACGACACTGCCATTTCACAGGGTTTTTTCAACGTGCAGTTGTACACAAAATGTGCAGTTCTAAATGGATTTGTGCAGCTGTAGAAGCACTTCTGTCACAAGTTCTGTGCAGTTAAAACTAGCAAAAAAGGTCATTGTCATCCGATTGGAAATAATTTTCCATGGAGGATGGGAAGGGAAAGAAGGGGTTGTGCAGTTCTAAAAATTCCTTAAAAACAGCCCTGCCATTTCAAAGATGATTAGTGTCGCCACGTCATATAGGTCCCCGTGGACGGACCGTGCTAGCCCGTGATTTTTGAATCTTTGAAATAGCCACCTTCGGGAAGCGAACCGCGACCCGCACGCTCTCTTTCACAGAGTTGCGTACAGACGAGCGGCCAGCGCTCTTACCGATGTAGCTAAACGAGCTTGTCAGTAGCTGAGTCAAAGATGAAGCGCTATAAATAGGCGTCGCGGATATATGTATATATGTATATATATATATATATATATATATATATATAGAGAGAGAGAGAGAGAGAGAGAGAGAGAGAGAGAGAGAGAGAGAGAGAGAGAGAGGGAGGGAGGGAGGGAGGGAGGGAGAGAG
The DNA here is from genome assembly GCA_949752735.1 of Lumbricus terrestris. Classification (NCBI taxonomy): domain Eukaryota; kingdom Metazoa; phylum Annelida; class Clitellata; order Crassiclitellata; family Lumbricidae; genus Lumbricus; species Lumbricus terrestris. Next base: position 7,002,610 of record OX457039.1, read on the forward strand.
AGAGAGAGAGAGAGAGAGAGAGAGAGAGAGAGAGAGAGAGAGAGAGAGAGAGAGAGAGAGAGAGAGTCGTACGTAGGCGGTGAAAGATGAAGGAACCTATAAGGAGGTTTAATGACCAAGGAAAGAGGGAGCAGATTCGAAGGGAGACAAACAGGGAAGAAACTAGAGCAATGAGACTGGGAGGAATCCATTTTCAGCGGGAACACCCTCCCATCTGGCGGCGAGAACATTATACCGAATGGACTGCGCCCGGATAGTTTACAGCCAATGCAATCACGTGTGATCTGCGAGTTTAAAGGGCTAAACACGTTCATCGAATATGCAGTCTGTTCAAATTACCAGTCAATTTATATGCAGCACGGTTCGCATGACGTCTGTAGGGCAATAATGTAATCTCGGCTATCTGTATGGCGATGCCCTTCTTTGCATCAGAACATAGAATATCGTCATTTCAGTTTATGTCTGGGGTGGGGTGGGATAGGGTAAATTGAGCCTCAGTGAGGTAGCCTCCCACCTGCGTTAAACGTATCTGTTGGAACCCCGTAGCTCAGTGGAGAGAGCGCTGGCCGTTAAACTGAGAGTCATCCGCGCAACCCGGGTTCAAGCCTCGCTCAGGGCATTAATTTATTAAAATTTATGTTAGCTGCCATTGGCGCTTTGCTGTTGTGTTGCTTGACTTGGGTTCTGCTAAAAAATAAAGATAGCCCCTCCCACTCCTGGTTTGGCCGAATCAGGAGCGTTCCAGTACTTAGGCCATTAGTGTTAAGTTACCGAACCTGTTGTAGCCGAACTGCGTGTCGTGCGAAGCAGGCCGTATTTCGTATAACCTTGTACATGTAATCGTTCTGCGGTTTGTCAGATTGAATGTCAATAAACGAAGATTATTATTAACCCCTAACGCCATGAAAATCACCCACTGATTAGTTTTATTACAGACTTTTAATACAGATAAATATGATGAGTAGCCCACGCATGTAGCCTACAATTATTGTACATGTACATGTATGCTTGCTTATGCGAACATTTCTTATTTGCTTTTAGCCTTTCTTTCTTCTGCTCTCTCTCTCTCTCTCTCTCTCTCTCTCTCTCTCTCTCTCTCTCTCTCTCTCTCTCGCTCTCTCTCTCTCTCTCTCTCTCTCTCTCTCTCTCTCTCTCTCTGTCTCTCTGTCTCTTTGTCTCTCTGTCTCTGCTGTCTATTTCTCCTCTCTGTCTGCCTGCCTGTTTGTCCGCCTGTCTCTCTGTCTCGGTCCTTGCTTATATCTCTCTTTTTGTCTCTCTCCATATATATCTCTATGTCTGTGAGCTAATTTTGTATAGTCTATGTGGTCAGTTGATGTTTAGGCGTACGAATAGACCAGCTCAAGGTCAGCGTCTAGACAGTTAGGCCTGCAGGTGACAGACTGGCGGGAAAGTTGGCGCGGTTCGGCCGACCGTCGCCGGAGAGCGAGAGAGAGAGAGATAGGCAGACAGACAGACGGACAGATAGAAGGACAGAGCGGCAAAGGGAAGAGTGTACGCCCAGACAGTGAAATAAGTTGTAGAAGAAGGAGTTGGTAGTAGAGAATAGAAGACGTTTTAGAGAACAGTGGAGTTAGATAATAATAGTTGCGTTGCTGTCGTAGAATTCAAGCGTTTGTCGTCGTTGATGCATTGTTGTGTTCTTTGCGTTGTTATGAAAGAAGAAGAAAATACAAGAAACAGAGCTTTGTTGTAATTGAACAAGTTAAGAACTTTAGAAACTTATACACTAGCTTTAGATCCGAAATACAGTGACTAGGTTAGGCGTAGGCTGCGCTACTGAACAAGGAAAAACTGGAGAAAACTTTGAAGGTCAATTGGAGGTTGACATTTTGGTGGCAGCGGTGGGATACTGAATTCAAGCAAAGGACGTTGGGATAGCGAACTCATTTGGAGGAATATTTTCAGTTGGAGGAATATTTTCAATTGGAGGAATATTTTCAATTGGAGGAATATTTTCAATCGGAGGAATATTTTCAATTGGCGGAATATTTTCAGTTGGAGGAATATTTTCAGTTGGAGGAATATTTTCAATTGGCGGAATATTTTCAATCGGAGGAATATTTTCAATTGGAGGAATATTTTCAATTGGAGGAATATTTTCAGTCGGAGGAATATTTACGATTGGAGACGCATTTCGGAGTCTGGTGAGAAGATACAACGGGCATACGAATAACATTACGACAACGCAACGCCAGAGAGAGGTATACAAAACTTGCTTGTTTACCCAAGGAGCCATAAGAATTAAAGTCAGCCAATCACAGATATTCATAGCCACTCCCTCGATTTCTTCACGGTAATCACTGAAGTAAAGAAGAAAGATGGAGAAACTTACAGAACAAAAGCAAGCCAGTATAAAGAAGATGTCTTCTGATCGATTAATAAAGTTATTAATTGAAGAGGGTCTAGACGTAGAAGAAGTCGAAGAGATGTCTAGAGAAAATTTGATGGGAGCATTAGCAGAGGTTTGGCTTAAAAAGGAAGCTGAAGAGAAAGGTGCTGTGGGTGGTGTTGAGGAGAAACCAATTGAAAAACCACCGGCACCGATGTCTATGGAGGCGTTGATGCAATTTATGATGATGAAAGAGGAGCAACGCAGACAAGAAGAAAAAGAACGGAGACGAGAGGAGAAAGAACAAAAACAAGAAGAGAAAGAGAAAGAGGAGAAACGGAGACAGGAGGAGAAAGAGAAAGAGGAACAACGGAAACAAGAAGAGGAACAACGAAGAAAAGAAGAGAAAGAGAAAGAGGAGAAACGGAGACAGGAGGAGAAAGAGAAAGAAGAGCAACGTAGACAAGAAGATAAAGAGAAAGAGGAGAAACGGAGACAGGAGGAGAAAGAACGGAGACAAGAAGAGAAAGAACGGATACAAGAGCAGATTGAACGAACAGAAAAGCTTCGACTAGAGGAAAAAGCAAGAGCAGAACAAGCAGAAAGGATGAGACAACAAGAGATTGAGATGCAGAAGCAGCAGTTCCAGCTTCAGCTAGAACAACTGAAAAGAGATCGTGACGAAGCTGAACGAAGAAGGATGGAACTAATGATAGAATACGAGAGGGCAAGGAAAAGTGATGAAGAAATACGAAAACAACAGATGGAAGAGCAAAAGATTCGTGAGGAAGACAAAGAAGCCATGCGTTTGGCAGAATTACAAAGAGCCGAAGAGATTCGACAGGAAGAATTGAAAATGGAGAAAGAAAATTTGGAAAAAGCGGAAAGAGAAAGGGAAGAACAATTAGAATTAGAACAAAAGAAACTCGCTCTTAAGGAAGCTCAGCTCCGAGAAATGGCTATTGAAAAGGAGGAACGCAGAAGACAGTTAGAATTGTTGCAGCAAAAGATAGAACAAGAAGAACTGCGTAGGGTAGAAGATCAAAATAGACTGAGGGAACGAAATGAAGACGAAAGAAGAAGCCGTGAGGAGTCAGAACGAAACAGGATCAGAGAAAGTGAGACAATGGTGTCCAAGATTAAAAAAATAGGTGATGCAATGAAACACGTATTACCTAAGATGCCATATGATATGATGGAGGTGCCATTATATTTTGAGACAGTTGAGAATGCATTCAACAGTTTTACGGTGGAAAAGCAGTTTTGGGTCAAATTGCTGTTGCCACTAATGACGCCAAGAGCGAGAACGGTGTTGAACCGATTGTCTTTCAATGATCTAGACGATTACGACATAGTGAAAGAACATTTACTGAAAGAATTCAAATTGACAGCGAGAGAATATCGATCACGATTTGGAGATGCGAGGAAAACGGCAGAAGAAACATACACGATGTTTACAGCAAGATTGAAGAATCTGTTGAACTATTATGTCAGAAGTAGGCGAGTGGGCAAAAGCTACGAGAAGTTATTTGATCTATTGGTGGCGGATAAATTGAAAGAATGTCTACCACCGGGTCCACTACAGTTCGTACTAGCAAAAGAGGGTACTGAATGCTTTGAAGCTAGTAATGTTGCAGAACTCGCAGACGTACACGTGAACAATCGAATTGGTCTAATGTTTCAAGACAAACCGAAATATGAAGCATGGGGAAATAGTTCGAAGCAACCCAGGTGGAATAGTAATAACAAAGAAACAGGAAACCAAGCCAGAAATAACGAAGCAAGGAATGATGGTGCTCTTGGAAGACAGTTTGGTCAAGATAGAAGAGAAGCAACGGGTGACCGACAAATGTACAGTCGAATTCCAGTGATGGGACGCCAAAGAGAAAACAATACAGCGTACAATTACAGGCGGGAGAGCACTGAACAGAGAGGGATTGTTAAGAAACGTTGCCATAATTGTCAGTCAGACCGACATCTGATAAAGGATTGCAAAGTACCACCCAGAATGACAAATCTGAGAAATAGATTTACTCGAAGTGCAGAAAATCTCAGAGTAAATCAGATACAAGTAATGAATGCACCGAATCAGTCTGAAGAACAAGACAACCGCGAAACGGAAGTGAAGTCAGTGATGAAGTGCACGCCTCAATTTGCTATACAGAGAGAAATAGTAAATTCTGCTCCAATTAAAGATACTGGTCGAGAAACAGAAAGCAAAGATGAGTGTCAACGTACGAAGAAGTCTTTACTACAGCATGTCAATATAGAGATACGTGGAAATGATGACAGTTGTCATCCCGTGCAAGTCAGAGCGCTGATCGACTCTGGTACTGAGATTCCAGTAATCAATGAGGAATTGTTGAAAGGAGCGACAGTGGAAGAAATTGGCAGAGTACATTTGCAATGTGTGGCTGGAGAACCCATTCCAGCTAAGTTGGTGAAAATCGAAGTGCGGATGAGTTGTCATAACGAAGGAGGAGATTTGAAAGACAAGGGAGTAAATATCGCGCCATATTTAACCTTGGTGTGTGCCAGCATTCCGGCAGTCTTGTGCAAAGATAACAAAGAAAAGTTCTTGCTGCATCCAGAGATAATCGCAGAACTGAAAGAGGTTCCACCAGTGAGTGTATTACAAGGAGAATTGCAAGCGAATGTGACTACAAGAGCACAGAGTCGGAGAAGAGAAGTGGAAGAAGGAGAAGAGGAAAAGTCAAATGAAAGTTTGCTAGATGAGGACACAGAAAGCGATGATGAACAAAGCGTTCAAGAAGAAGAAGAAGGAATAACATCCGGAAACAATGAAATTGAAGAAGAGATGGTTGCATGTGAACGTGATAATGATGATGATTCTGAGAGTGATGGTGAAATAGACACGAGTATGAGGGATTTGTTTGCCGAAAATACGAGTGATGAAAGACAATTGGCAGACGCAAAGAAATTTGAAGAGCAGCAGAGAAATGACGAGTCACTGAGGTCGTGGTGGAAGATAGCTGAAGACAAAGGATCAGAGTTTAGTGTGGTGAATGGGTTGATGTATAAGAAGCATCAAATGTTGGACCAGTTGGTGTATCAGTTGGTGTTGCCGAAGGAAAGAAGAATTCAGGTGATGGAATTGGCACATGAGTCAGTATTTGGCGGACACTTGGGAGAAGAGAAGACAAGGGAACGTATCAAGTTGTCCTTTGTGTGGCCAAGAATGCGTAGAGATGTGGTGAAGTTCTGCAAGTCCTGTGAGAAGTGTCAGTTGAAAGCACGAAGTTTGGTGATGGATCGAGTGCCGATTACACCAATACCAAGAGAGGATGTACCGTTCAGAAGAATGACCATGGACGTCGTAGGACCAATCGAACCGACTTCAGCAGCAGGGCATAAGTATTGTTTGTGCATCGTGGACTCATGTACAAGATGGCCGACAATATTCTTGATGAAGTCATTGACCGCTAAGGCTGTATGCGAAGCTTTGATGAAGCTGTTCATGGATGTGGGAGTTCCGTCAGTAATCACGAGCGATAGAGGGACGAATTTCACAGCCAGTCTAACAAGAGAATTTCTGAAACTGATGGGGTGTTGTCCTCGATTCGATTCGCCAGGACATCCAGAAGCGGCAGGATTGGTGGAGAGATGGAATCAAATGTTCAAGAAAATGATTCATCATGTCGTTGTGGAAAATCCGAGACAGTGGCATAAAATTATTCCATTTACAGTCTGGGCATTGAGAGAAGTGCCTAATGCAACTACAGGAGTGGCACCGTATTTGCTGGTCTATGGAAAGTTGCCGAGAGGGCCACTCACCATCCTTAAAGAAAGCTGGACCAAAGAAATAAATCTACCACCGAACATTGGAGTGCAACCGGCAAAGTACCTGAAGAATTTAAGAGCAGACATGGAAAAGGCCTTGACATTCGCCGAGAGTTGTGCTGAAGAAAAGCAAAAACAGTACGCCAGTCAATACAACAAAAGAGCAAAAGATAAAGAATTCGAGCCAGGAGAGAACGTCATCGTGCTGTATCCAACGTCAACCAATAAATTGATCTCCCGATGGCATGGTCCATGCACGGTCCTGCAAAGAAGATCCAAATATTCGTATCTGGTGGACATGAACGAAAACGGTCGACGGATTATTCATGCTAACAAGATGAGGAAGTTCATTACGAGAACATTGTCTTGTGGTCTGATCGTGGAAGAGGATGACGAATTTGGATCAGTGGTAGAAATACCGCTGAAGGAAGACTATTCAGAGACAAAACAGAAATCACTTCAATTGGATTACGAACAAATTGGACATCTGACCAGCGAACAACAGAAACAATTACTTGATGTACTGAATCGATATGCAGACAGATTTTCAGACCAACCTGGACTATGTACATTAGTAGAACACGAAGTGGTGCTGAGACCAGACTTTCGAGAAAAAGAATTCGTGGCATATCGAATACCATTAATATACCGAGCAGAAGTGGAAAAACAAATACAAGAGATGCTGAAAGAAAACATCATTCAACCATCGTCAAGCAGAATGGCAAGTCCACTTGTCATTGTCAAAAAGAAGAATGGATCCTTGAGATTGGCTTGTGACTACAGATACATTAACTCTTTTACTGAAAATTGCCGATATCCTATGCCAATCGTCAACGATGTCTTGAGCAAAGTTGGAAAATCCAAGTTCATTTCTGTTATGGACTGTCGCAGTGCATATTGGACTTGTCCTGTGAAAAAGAGTGACCAATGGAAGACTGCGTTTGTTACACATAATGGACTGTATGAATTTACGCGTGTTCCGTTTGGAATGATTAACTCTGGACGGACTTTTGTAAAAGCGATAAATATGATTTTGCAACCGATTCATGATTTTACTGAACCTTATGTTGATGACATTGCAGTGCATTCTAATGATTGGGACATTCATTTAAGACATTTGGAATTATTTTTGAAACAAATAAGACTGCATAATGTAACATTGAACTTGAAGAAATGTGTGTTTGGTAAGAGTGAGGTGAAGTTCATCGGTCACCTCATAGGATCAGGGAAGAAGATGATGAATCCAGACAGGATTGACAGTTTAATTAATTTGAAGAAACCTGAAACCAGGAAGGAAGTGAAGCAAGTCTTAGGATTTTTTGGATTTTACAGACAGTTTATTTGTAATTTTGCTGAAATTGCTAAACCATTGACAGACTTGACTAGCAAGAAAGTACCTGATAACATTGTTTGGACTGATGCACATCAGAAATCCTTTGATTCCCTTAAACAGATTGTCTTATCAAATGTGATTCTATATATGTTTGAGGTTGGGAAACCATTTAATTTGTACTGTGATAGCAGTGATTTTGCTGTGGGAGCTGTACTGTCTCAGGTGGACGAGGAAGGGATTGAACGTCCTGTTTCATTTATCAGTCAGAAGCTGACAGATACTCAGAGGAGGTGGGCGACGATTGAGAAGGAAGCCTATGCAATCATATGGGCTTTAAACAAGTTGAAAGAAATTCTTATTGGTTCTAAAATCAATGTGTTTACAGACCATAATCCTTTAGTTTATTTGACTGAATCAATGTCGAAATCTGCTAAATTAGTCAGATGGTCTTTATCATTGCAAAATTTTGACATTCTGTTGAACTATAAGAAAGGTAAATTGAATGTAGTAGCTGATTGTCTGTCTAGATTGTAGTGTAAGATATTTTATGATGTATTATGTTATGGACTATTTGCATTGTTTAGTTAAGGTACGTTCGCTAATTTTTATAGATAATTAGCTCTCTTTAAAAGAAAGGAGGGAGGTAATGTGAGCTAATTTTGTATAGTCTATGTGGTCAGTTGATGTTTAGGCGTACGAATAGACCAGCTCAAGGTCAGCGTCTAGACAGTTAGGCCTGCAGGTGACAGACTGGCGGGAAAGTTGGCGCGGTTCGGCCGACCGTCGCCGGAGAGCGAGAGAGAGAGAGATAGGCAGACAGACAGACGGACAGATAGAAGGACAGAGCGGCAAAGGGAAGAGTGTACGCCCAGACAGTGAAATAAGTTGTAGAAGAAGGAGTTGGTAGTAGAGAATAGAAGACGTTTTAGAGAACAGTGGAGTTAGATAATAATAGTTGCGTTGCTGTCGTAGAATTCAAGCGTTTGTCGTCGTTGATGCATTGTTGTGTTCTTTGCGTTGTTATGAAAGAAGAAGAAAATACAAGAAACAGAGCTTTGTTGTAATTGAACAAGTTAAGAACTTTAGAAACTTATACACTAGCTTTAGATCCGAAATACAGTGACTAGGTTAGGCGTAGGCTGCGCTACTGAACAAGGAAAAACTGGAGAAAACTTTGAAGGTCAATTGGAGGTTGACAATGTCAATCTCTGTCTATCTGTTTCTCACTGTCTCTGTCTCGCGCTACGCATGTCCAGAGGTCTGGGAAGCTGGCCAGCTGCATTTCTAATTGATCAAAGGTTCCCGCCATTCTAAAAAACGAAGACCACTAATGTCTCGTTAAATCTTTCCATTTTCTGCGCATAAGTAAAGGTAAAAACATCTCTATCAGTTACATCGCGCAAAGCAGAAACCTCAAACATCCGGATGCGCATTTAGTCACGCACACACACACGCACACATATACAAAAACACGCAAACACATACACATGTGTTACATATACACGTATATATATTATGTGTGTGTGTATATATGCGACTTTCGTATATACTTGCACAGATTCCTTGATGACCAATCAAAAGATGTTGGTGCATGTTGTAGTTGTACTATTATATATCGACACGGTATAAGTATATATGACACACGAGTTTTTATCATAGTAATAACCATGAGAAATTATTTCGCCTATATATACATATATATAATTATATATATATATATATTTCAGATGAGTGAGATTATATATATATATTCGAACTTCGGAAGTTCGGCTAATGAGGACAGCTTTAAGATTGCGATAGAATTAATATGTCACAGGGGACATAATGTATATATATATATATATATATATATATATATCTATCTATATATATATATACCCATTATGTCCCCTGTGACATATTAATTCTATCGCAATCTTAAAGCTGTCCTCATTAGCCGAACTTCCGAAGTTGGGTCGGGAGTTCTTCTGAGTAGTAACCTTGAAGGGGCGTTAAATAAATCCTCGTAATGAATGCATGGATGAGCGAATATATATATAGAGCGAAGATATGTAATTATGTATACATGTGTATATTATATATTGCTTGAAATTACGGGCGCCGCGCTTTTGTATCGGTCAGACTTCGGCTAGGCGTGTGAGGGAGGCATCCCTGTTTCTCCCGCCGTCCTTTGTCACGATGACAATAAAAAGTGGAACAGCGAATCCACTATTGTCTTGGACCACAGATCGACGGAGAATGCGTCGCCAGACAAAAGAGGACTTCATCATTATTATTTTCGAATGACCTCGTGACGAATCTGCAGTGGAAGTTGTGGTGATAGTGGTGGTCTTTGTGGTTGTGCTGGTGGCGGTTTTATACTGGTGCTGGTGGCGGTGTGGCGATAGTTGTGGCGTTGCTGCTGGTGATATTGGTGGCGTTAATGGCCGTGGTTGCGAAGGTGATATTGGTGATGTTGGAGGTGGAGGTGATGGCATTGTTCTTGGTGGTGGTGGTGTCGGTGGTGTGGTTTTGGTGATTGCTATGTTGGTTGTCGTGTTTTTGGTGGCGATTGTCGTGGTATAGATCTACTGTACATCGTGCATCGAAAACTTTAGTTTATACGGAGTAATGAACAGCAACTATGACGACGTCAATAAGAGCAACAGCAATAATTGTTCAACTTCTAGTTGGTCTTTCTTTTGTCAATTATTTGTGTTTAGTGGTCTTTATTTGGTCTTTTATTGATTTTTTGGTTTTTTGGTTTCTATTTGACCTTTTATTGGTTTTTATTTTGTCATTTATTGGTTTTTATTGGCTTTTATTTGTCTATTTTACGTCTTTTTTAGTTTTATTGGTCTTTATTTGGTCTTTTACTGGTTTTATTGTTCTTTATTTGGTCTTTTACTGGTTTTATTGGCCTTTATTTGGTCTTTTATTGGTTTTATTGGTCTTTATTTGGTCTTCTGCTGGATTTTTATTTGGTTATTAATTGATGTTTCCTTAATGTCTCATTGGTCTTTTGATGGTCATCCTTTGGTCCTACGCTGCCTTACAGCTTCCTACAACTATTTTTAAACCACCCGATAATTTAATACCAACGAAAGACCAACTAAACACCAAGAAAAGTCTCTATGGACGATAAAATAACTGCAAAACAAAGAACGACGGTTGCATTTCCTAAACGAAAAAAAGCGTAAGAAAGGACTTAGAGTAATACGAGCCATCTATGGAACCCAATTGGCATGAAGAGCCACAGACAACAGTTTTGTCTTTGGAGCCACTAATAAACAAAGCGCGATAAGAAAATGACTCCCACGACAACATTGCAACACTGCCAGCAAAGCAGTTCCTTTGGCTTCAGATACATTTTGATCAAGGAAAATCGGTGTAATGTCGAAAGGGAGTATAATAATAGTTCTGCAGGGATCATTAATATTCCGATAGCACCACGACAAGGGCTCTGATCGTACGATAATTTAGCTAGTTTTTTCTACGGATTACTGAATTATTAATTACATGAGGAAAATAATATGACGCTTGCTGCGTGTGCTCTTTCAATGATTAAGACATACGAGTACTTCAAAATTCCAGGGCGTTATGAGCAAACAAACAACAAAATAATGTCATCATCGCCAAAAAGTATTTCTATCCGAATATGTATGCATGCATGCATTCATTCATGCTTGTTTGCACGTATGTATGTATGCATGTATGTATGTATGCATGCATTCATTCATGCTTGTTTGCACGTATGTATGTATGCATGTATGTATGTATGCATGCATTCATTCATGCTTGTTTGCACGTATGTATGTATGCATGTATGTATGTATGCATGCATTCATTCATGCTTGTTTGCACGTATGTATGTATGCATGTATGTATGCATGCATGCATTCATTCATGCTTGTTTGCACGTATGTATGTATGCATGTATGTATGCATGCATGCATTCATTCATGCTTGTTTGCACGTATGTATGTATGCATGTATGTATGTATGTATGCATGCATTCATTCATGCTTGTTTGCACGTATGTATGTATGCATGTATGTATGTATGTATGTATGTATGTATGTATGTATGTATGTATGTATGTATGTATGTATGTATGTATGTATGTATGTATGTATGTATGTATGTATGTATGTATGTATGTATGCATGCATGCATGCATGCATGCATGCATGCATGCATGTATGTATGTATGTATGTATGTATGTATGTATGTATGTATGTATGTATGTATGTATGGATGCATGTATGTATGTTTGTATGCATGTATGTGTGTGTATGTATGTACGACGTATGTATTCTTGTATGTATGTAGAACCCATAGTCTCGAACCCATACCCCTCCGCGGTGCAAGGCAAGCGCCTAACCACAATGGTTGGTAATGGAAGTGTTATCAGTTGTCTTCGTCGAATGAACAAATGTTCAGAGTTATTGGTCTGCGTGAGATCGGTTAAAAACATTGAATAAATAAATAAATGCGGACCTTATCAGGCACGTCATCTCATATATGGATTCTCTGCTATACATGGTCTATGTTGTTTTCTTCAGCATCCGAAAGGAAACGGTCAGGAGATGAAGAACCTCGGCTCATTCAATCGAAACCATTAGGGAAACCATTGTTTCCGTTGTAGCACTGAAGCGTGTTGCGGCTCGAATTAAGTGGAACGAACGGCCAAAAAGATCAATTAAAGACCAACAAGTGCGTGTTTGCCCTTTGGACGCAGACAGGCACCACACACATTCTCATTTGACTAAATCTTGGACAATGCGTGTAATCTGTTTCTCTCTCAGTTTCGGTCTGTCTGTCTGTATGTTTGTCTGTCCGTCCGTCTCCCTTTCTTTCTCTACCCGCTCTGTCTCTCTTTCTGTCTCTGTCTGCCTGTCTTCTGTCTATCTATCTGTCTATATCTGTCTGTCTGTCTTTCTTTCCCTTTCTCTCTTTCTCACTGGTTGTCTCTGACTCTATATGTCTGTGTGCCTGCATGTCTTTCTTTCTGTATATAGTATACATGGATATATAATATATTATATAATGTGTGTGATTAAATGCGTGCATCTGTGTGTCCAAAATCTAGACAAATGAAGACAATACGTGGGAGACGAAAGAGGATTTATTGGAGCACTCACCTTTTAAATCGCAGAATTGGTCAATATGGTTTCGCGCCTTAATTCTCTCATACTCAGGCATGGTTGCTGCTTAAATACGAATGGCTTCTCAATTGCCTGAATCCTTCTTTTACAATAATTCCTCAGCGTGTCTAATGTCTAATGCTTAGACATTTAATTTAGACATCGGTGCTCGATTTTTCGCCCAGATTGCATCCTAACCTATCGTGATTCCATATTAAGCTTTCACTATTTTAAATCCATGCTAACAACTTACTTGTTCAGGTTGTTCGCTGTACATGACTGTATAGCTTATCCCGCATGTTAGCTGCTTTGTAAGGTGCCCTTCTAATGGCATGGCTGTGTTACGGCGTCATGTAAATTGTCGTTAGTATTAGCCTATTCATCTATTATTATTATTATTATCTATTATTATTATTATTGTTATTATTATTATTATTATTATTATTATTATTATTATTATTATTATTATTATTATTATTATTATTATTATTATTATTATTATTATTGTTGTTGTTGTTGTTGTTTTTAATTTTATTATTATTATTATTATTATTATTATTATTATTATTATTATTATTATTATTACCATCATTATTATTAGGCTAGTAGTAGTAGAAGTAGTAGCATTATTAGTGTTTTTATTAGTATTAGTATTATTATCATTAGGCCCTATCGTTATTATTAGTAATTCTACTACTACTACTACTATTATCATTATTATTATGCCCCTATTATTATTATTATTATTATTATTATTATTATTATTATTATTATTATCATTATTATTATTATTATTATTATTATTATTACCGGTATTATTATTATTATTATCATCATCATCATCGTCATCATCATCATCATCATCATCTTCATCATCATCATCATCATTATCAAGCTTATTACATAATATTATATCGAATGGCCGGGCTTTCTTAACGTGCAGTTGTAAAATGTGCGGTTGTAAAAGCAATCTTGTGCAGTGAAAAACAGTAACCAAAGTCACTGTCATCCGATTGTGGGTAATTTACCACGGAGGACCGAAATGGAACGAAGAAGCTGTTCAGTACAAAAAAACACGCTAAAAGACCACATTATGTGTTTTGGGCATGTTCAGGAAGAAAGTTTAAAAAAGGACATCAGATTTTAAGGCATAGAACTTGGTACCTTAATGTAAAATTTCTAGCGAATTATTAAAAAAGGCAGTGGAAATTTTTGGGCCAAAGGGGACCAGTTCAAACATTGATGGTCGTACAGTAATAATAAAAATTTCTCCTAAAATGCCATCTTGCATGGATTATATATTAGGTGAGCGCGAGGACACTAAAGCAATCTATATCTAGTGAATCAGACAATGGAGATTTACGTTGCGCCCCGCAGCATCTATACACAGCAGGAATCTTGAAGAACCTCAGAAGAGGCATTTGATGGATGGAGAGGTAGGAGGAGGAAGAGGAGAATAAGGACAAGGAGAATCAGGGCCTGATTAAGAAATGTGGGGTCCTGCTCGGAAATTTTTTTGCGGATCTCCAAAAATTCTCACTTTTTTTAGTCGTGTGGTCGAAATGTTCCTAGAATACACCGATTATTTCCCACCTTGATGACTTTTTTAGTCGTTTGGGGTCAAAATTTTATTTTAAAAATTCGTGAAATTTTTTGGTCGCATGTGTGGGGGCCCCTAATGTGTGGGGCCCCTGTTCGGCCGGACATGTTGAACATGCCTTAATCCGGTCCTGAGGAGAATGAAAAGAAGAAGGAACGAGAAGAAGAGGGAAAACACAGAGTATACGTTTCGGTGAGAAGCAAATATACGCAATGCGATTTCCAGCGATTTATATTGTACCATTATTTGTCCTATTATTATGCAACGTTTTGAGTGGTTGCCATCGAGAGGCATTCCAATAGGGCCATCGAAAGGCGCTATAGAAAGTACCATGATAGGTGCATGACTGTGCACATAGGCATACATGCATCCCATCCATGCGTGCATGCAAACAGACAGACGGACAGAAAGACACAGACAGATGTATGTATCGAAACGTGTACATACCTAATGTCCGCACATAAAATCGCAGCCTATTATTTCCCGTTCGTAACTGCGGCTTACATCTGATTCCACTCTGGCACTCTTGCCTTTCGTCATTCTTCCACTCCTCCTGTTCTCCCTCTCCTCCTTCTTCTCCTCCCTTCCTTTCTCCGCTTCTCCCTCATGCTCCTCCTCCTTCTTCTCCTCCTCCTCCTCAGCATAACCGTCCCACTCTTCCCTCCTCTTCATTCATCCTCTTCCTTCTCCTCATTCCATTTTCCTTCTCCTCCCTCTTCTTCATCACCTCTTCCTATTTTATCATCGTCCCCATCCTTTTCCCAACTCCTCCTCTTCCTTCTATTAGCCTTCCTTCCGCCTTTCCTCCTCTTCTCTCCCACCGTCTGTCTGTTCCCTTTCCTCTCCTCTTCCTCCTCATCCTCTTCCTCCTCCTCCTCCTCCTCCTCCTCGTCCATCACCTCCTCTTCCTCCTCCTCCCTACCTTCTCCCCTCACACTCCCGATCCTCATTCTCAGCTCTCCTCCTGCTCCTGCTCCTGCTCATCCACCTCCTCCTTCTATTCCTCCACTTTCTCCCTCTCCCTGCCTTATCCCCCTCACACTCCCACTCCTTATTCTCAACTGAACCTGACTAGATTCCCTCAACTTCCGCGATTGCGTAGCGACACCATCGGCAACACAGCAGATCCAATGCATACGTAGCCAACGACCGTTTTATTTCTGACAGATAATTATCTCTGTTTGTTCGACCGTTTTCGTGGCGACCGTAAACCGCGGACCGTGGCGACAATCATTTCACGTTGCGATGCGATATCGGAGATTTCGAAGCGCTTAACCGATTCCGGTTAGCAACGAGGCAACCCGCTTGCAGCAGCGCTTTGTACAAGCTTTACACGAGACGCACTTCCACGTGCACTTGTTCAACTCCGCATCAACACTTTGTACTAGGCATACCCATAGGCGCAACCACCTTATGGGACCCACGGGACGCGTCTCCCCCAACTTTTGAGTGGTCCCCTAACTTTATTATTATGGTCTCCCCAACTTTTAGGATGTGATTCATTATGGTCCCCCCCAACTTTTAGGACGTGATTGCGTCTATGGGCATACCTCGCAGTCGATCGAGTCGTGCGATACGATCGACTTCGTCGACTCGCCGAGACGACTCGATCGACTTGGACTGTGTCAATCTGACCAAAATTGCTAACGACAGCTGCATTTTATATCCCATTACCTAAATTGCTCGTGAATTTAAAAACTGCAAATACTATGCGTGCAAATACACACGCAGTCACACGCATACGCACATGCACACACGCACAACACACACACACACACACACACACACACACACACACACACACACACACTAGCAAAAACACACACGCGCGCATACACACACGCAAACGCAAGAGCATTCACGCACACACAAACACACGCACGCACACGCGCGCATACACACAAGCACACGCAAGCGCACACACGCACACAATGATTATATATATACAACTATAGGGATTTACATGAACAATACAGATATAATTTATTAATTTTATATATTTTATTAATGTATACGCCTACATTGTACAATTATAAAGATTTTATATGTGCCATCTATACAGTCTACACCAATATCTATTAATGGCACGTGTACACGGAAATTTATATATTCGTCTACACCAGGGGTCTCAAACACGCGGTCCGCGGGCCGCATGCGGCCCGCGAACCCAATTAATGCGGCCCGCGAACAGCCTCCTGGTTTTTGATTTTTAGAAATTAGAAATCGGTTTAGGCTACAAGAATTTTGCAGTTCCTTTAAGATTTCAACCAATGTTTAAACTGCTTTCTACTCCTTTTGCTGTGGACATTGAGTCCCCAACAGCAGATATAGGCATAGCCTAATATGCAAATGGAATTAGTCGACCTTCAGTGCGATGCAACGCCGAAGCAGAAGTATGCTACAGCGAAGTTTTATGCCGGTTTCGCAAAATATAGTATCTCCGTAATAATTGCATCTCCCCAGATGATGAGAAGTTGAAAAAGTCACTTCCGTGTGTGTTTATTTTTGCAAATTAACTTAAATTAACTTCCATTTGCTTGGTTTTGAACAATGACACTAACAGGTAGGCGTATAATTTTGGTGACTTTGGTTTATAGGACTAAGGACATTTAGAGCACTTAAGAACACTCAGAGTCTCTTGGTCTAACTAAATTCGAGTTGAATTACTCTGAACATTGCTTAGAATACTTTAAAAAATTAGAGTCATTTTAAATTTTGCTTACAGCATAATTTCCTCAATTTATAGCGCCCATGCATTTTTCGATAATTGGGATAGCATGTTTTTCAATTTTGTTTGTAGTACCATTATAGTTAGGCCTACACTTAAAATATAGTATTATGCGAATATTACAGGGTCTTATCACCATTACAGTATTGTATGCTGCAATGACACATAACTTATTAGGCCTATATAGTTTCACGTGCAGTGTCGTGCACGAGAATATTTTTATGTTGCGGCCCGCGAGTCATTAAAAATTTCCAAATGCGGCCCACATGCTGACTTGAGTTTGAGACCCCTGGTCTACACGATATAGACCTGTGCTTATATATATATATATATATTATATATATATATATTATATATTAATATAAAAATATATATTGCAGCGTCGTCGATCGCTCGACAAGTACGAGGTGTTCGATAGCAAAGAATAGGAACAAAGATGTTTCAAGATTTAATTGCATTTGACAATAATAGATAATATACGATGACAGCGATAACACAATGACAAGCCAAGTGATGACTATGAAAATATGATGACCCCGACGACCAACCCTCTGCTACCGTATAAGCACATTTTTATACTTGTTCCTTTGGCCGCTTGGTCGATCGTATTTTAAGCCAAGCTGACCACTATAGTAGCATTCCTAACTCGTTGCTAAGCAACACACCAGCGCCTGCTTTCTTTGGCTATATGCCTATAGCATGTAGTCGATTTTCTCTCTGTCTTCCTGCTGTTCGACTGTCTGCTCTCGTGACTGTCTGTCTATGTCTCTCCCTTCCGTGTGTGTGTGTGTGCGCGTGTGCGTGTGCGTGCGTGTGTGTGTGTGTGTGTGTCTGTCTGTCTATGTGTGTGTGTGTGTGTGTGTGTGTGTGTGTGTGTGTGTGTGTGTGTGTGTGTGTGTGTGTGTGTGTGTGTGTGTGTGTGTGTGTGTGATTTTTGAACATTTCGATTATAACTGGAGCATCTCTTCGACAATTGCTTTGATTCTATCTATACTGACGACAGCAGCTATAATATACAGCCTACATATGCATATTATACACATGCAGCATATACATAGCGTGTAGCTTATATAATATAGTTCTATGTAATGTAAAACTGATATACATGTACATGTATGATATATATATATATATATATATATATATATATATATATATATATATATATATATATATATTCGACATGGTATTAAGACACTTGTAAGACCATAGAAATCAGATTTCCTCATTTTTTCCGTGGCTCTTATAAAGTGCCCCTGTGTTTATGTGCGTGTTGCCCGTCCGTCCGTCCGTCCGTCCGTCCCTCCGTCCGTCTGCCCTTCTGTATGTATACGTGAAGCGTCTGCAGATGTGTGGAGTACATTTTGCGTCTCTGCAGGGAGGTCTTTATTTCTGCTGCCGACCTTGCTAGGGTCTTAACAGAAGAACGTGATCCGAATGAATTGATTTTACAACCGACCTCTCATGTCTCCGTCACTTGCAGACCTTGCACTGATGGCATATTTACGGAGAAGCCGCTCCGAATTATTATCCGAGAGATTGTTTTTCCCACAAAAGTCTCATCCGAGACTTGTCTGCACTCTGCAGTGTTTGTATAGGCTGTGGACAAAATGTCCGCATTTAGGGATACCTTAAGGTATCCATGAAATGCTCGATTGTGTACTGGAGAGCCTGCTGGGCTTATGGGTAAACAGCGGTGAAATTTTGGCTTTTCGCGAGGGGTGGGGCCGCGGCGGAGTGGTCGTGGTGTCACTCTGTCTTACTGTCTAGCTGCAAGGTTTGAGGTGAATAATACTGAATATAATGTGCGATACTGTGGCCGTAACCAGTGTTACCTGCAGGGCTTTTTAACGTGCAGTTGTACACAAAATGTGCAGTTCTAGGCTAAATGTATTTGTGCAGTTGTAAAAGCACTTCCGTACAGTTAAAACTAGCAAAAAGGTCATCCATTGTCCTCCGATTGGAAGCAATTTACCATGGAGGTTGGGAAAGGAAAGAAGGGGTTGTGCAGTTCTAAAAATTCTTTTAAGACAGCCCTTGTTACCTGGGCCCTAGGGTCAGGAGTGTGGGGTAGGGTGGGATGGGGGATGGTCCTGTTCGCAATATGTCTACATGTAGATGAATCATGCAAGGTTGTATGTGAATAGTTGGGAAAGTGTGGCCAGGGTGCGGAAATGGGGTGTTTTTTTATGTTAATGAAGTTTGGGTTATTCGCCTCCGACCCGCCCCGATTAGAAGATGGACCAACCCCTCCTCTTAACGCTCCTGGTGACCCTCAGTCTAAGGCCGGGTTTTAGGTCAATAGCTGCGAAGCTGTGGGCGCGCATTCTGGAAAAACATACATGGGCCAATGCATTCTCTTTCATAGATGATATAATATAGGCCTATAGCAATGTAAAATAGATTTTTATATAATTTGCATGGCGACTCTTTTATATGTAGGCTCTGTAATATCCCTACATGCACTGCGCTATTCCTCCACGGTAATTTCGGCAAGCAATATGGCGTCGTAAACAGACGATAGACTGATTTGCACTCGGATGTCTTTATTGGAAACTATTTATAAACGAGCATCATATAGGCATCCATCTTGTCGCAGTGACAGATTTTGTTTGTCCGTTCGCAACAATGTCAACAACTAAATCCAGTGATCAGACATGCGTTGAGTCCTCACTAGATAATAATGACGTCATATCCTTCCGAGAATGCGCCAGATCGTGGAAAGTGGACCGCGCCATTTTGTTGCCGAATCGAGCTATGATTTAGAGTCGTCGAATGGCATTAAATAACAGTACTGTCAGTTGGACTTTGTATAGTACGTGTATACTTGTATACGCCGTCTGCTCTGCTTGAGGAAGCGCGATAAGGCGTCAACCGGATGTGGTCTTCATAGAAACACATAGAGAATGCTTTTAATCGGCGCTGTGCCGCATAGTGCCCTAATATCGCCCACTTCAATTTGTAGTTTCTTTTTCGGAGTGTATAAACAAGTAATTAGTTCGCTTGGAGCTGACAATACCGCCATCTGTCGGTCAGCGTGGTGCATGTCACCGACCGCTGTTGCAGACTGCGATATGTCGGCCGTGCCCCATTTTCCCTATTCGGGTCACCCAATTTATCCAGCATGATCATCCAGCATGATCCAGATAGACTCCTGCATGAACTTGCCCCTTTGTTGGAGAGGGAGAGAGAGAGAGAGAGGATGAAGGTAATCAGGAATGGAGGGAAAGAACGTATATATATATATGTATGTATATATAATGTATAGTTGCATAATATTATATATGTATGCATGTATACGTATATATGTATAATTGTATATATGCATGTATGTATGCATGTGTATTGTGTATATGTATGCATGTGTGTATGTGTGTATGTATGCATGCATGCATGTATGCATGTATGTATGTATGTATGTATGTATGTACGTACGTATGTACGTATGTACGTATGTATGTATGTATGTATGTATGTATGTATGTATGTATGTATGTATGTATGTATGTATGTATGTACATGTGCTTATGTATCTTGAAGGTCTATCAGCGTCCCGTAGCTATAATATTATGTGGCTATGCAGCTCATAACATGCGGAGTGTAGTAAATTGGATCTGAAATCGATATGCCCGATTCTTATTCCATACTCTTCCTCTTTCTGTTGTCCTCGTCACCTGACTCCACCCCAGCCCACCCCCTATATTCCTATTCCAATCCATCCATTGTTCCTCATCCCATATGTTCTCTTCATTTTCCTCCGCATCCCAGTCTTCCTTACTCGCTTCCTCATTCTCTCCGCCCTCTCATCCTTCGTCTATCTCTAAATTCCTCCTTCTCCTCTTCTGCTCCTCTTCGTCTATTCATAGTTATGTTTCTTTTAAGACTTCATCTCCTTCCTTCTGTTTCTCTGGTCTTCTTCTTTTTTCTCCTCTTCTTCTTCTTCATCTCCTCCTCTTCTTTTCCTCTTAGCCTTTCTCCTTCTGTTCTCCTCCTCCTCCTCCTCAAGGCTTTTTTAAAGTGCAGTTGTACACAAAATGTGCAGTTGTAGAAGCACTTCTGTGCAGTCAAAATTAGCAACAAAGGTCATTGTCCTCCGATTGGAAGAAATTTACCATGGATGAGGGGGAAGGAAAGGGGTTGTTCAGTTCTAAAAATTCATTAAAAACAGCCCTGCTTCTCCTCTTCTTGCCTCTGTCCCTGTTCTTTCTTTTCCTCCTCCTCCTCCTCCTTGTCTTTTGTATCTATCTACTCCTTTTCCTGTTTCTCTCCTTCTCTTCAACTTCCTCCATCTCCTCTTCTCTTCCTCCTCTTCTTACTCTTCCTTTCTCCTTCTCCTCCCTGCATCTCCTCCGATGTTACTGCTCTTCCTCCTACTCCTCTTCCTCATCCTCTTCCTACGCCTCCTCCGCCTCCTCCGCTTCCTCGTTCTTGTGCGTACTGTCGTCTGCTAGGGTCGAGATAGGCAGACGTTCTCGGTTGTCCCTGGCGTCCTATCGCGTCATCGATGATCCTGTTGCAGTGAATAGATATTCACGGCCGACGCTGATTCGCGTCTCTAGTACAACCATAGGTCTACACACCAATCCGTCAGAGGACCTGAGAGTGCGTAGTCTCTCCCGACATTCCTTCATCAGAACGCCCTGTACCGCGCGTAGTTTGGGCAACGCTGGAACCAGGCCTCCGTTGGATTGGCAAAATCAAGCAGCAGTGACGCAGTATGGCTGCAACGCTGGTTCTCCGCTTGTGATACTTCATAATAATAATAATTTAATAATAATTTTTTTAATAATTTCCTTTATTCAACAATCCGGTTGACAGACCGCAACCGGTTACAATGCAAAATTCGGCCTATGCAATTGAAACAATTCACAAGAACATTACGTGTGCATTTATGGTCTGAACATATTGCACTTTTATTTTTTCTTTCTAATAATTATCCATCTTTTGTAATCAATAGTCAGTAGGCCTAGCTAATTATAATTATTATTTTCTGTGATCTCATGTCCAGCCACTGTCCCTACGTCGGGTCGTAAAAAGTAAAAACATCCTTGCCTCTATTTCTCTTACGCTACCGTTGGCCTGTAGGCTGTATCTTGCTTTTTAAAAGTCACTATAAAAATTATTAGCCTTTTAATTCGTGGTCCATATTTATAAGCATAAGCTTAGATATAGGCCTAGTCCAACACATAACACAGAAAGACAGAGAGACAGATCAAGGACAAGATGATGCACAGCGTGGAATTAAAGCAAATGGGAATCTAGTAATATACACATTTTTCAGATAGGACTATAATGGGCTACTCTATGGCCTCGACGGGCCCGACCTGCTGCCCCCATTCGACAATGATATATTCCTAATTTCTTTTTCTATTTCGCGTGACATTCACCACTCGAGTTTTCCATGCGCATGCACTGTGTGCATATATAAGCCTCTCTATCTTTCCTTCAATCTCTGTCCGCCCGCCCGTCCGTCCGTCTGTCTGTCTGTCTGTCTGTCTGCCTGTCTCCATATCACGCCCATCTATCGAACATAACATGCGTGGTCATTTCAAACATAGCGTAAATACGTTCTAAAGGTTCCTTCGACTCACTAACAAGGACGAATGACCACACATACATTTTGGACCAATTGCATGCAGGCCGAGACTCGACAGAAGGTCTCGACAGAAAGTCTCGACAGAAGGTCAAAGGCTTTAGAATTATAGCCACATAGATCACCGTTGAGAGAGCAACATTATGTCACGCTACATAGGGGCATATCAATCTATGTATATCGTGTATGCGCTTTGTACATGTATTAGGCCTAGGCCAGCGCTGTTCCCAACCCGTGGCCCGCGGGCCAACCAGGTCTAAAAAATGGCCCTCATCTCTAAAAGAATTAACAAAAATATTAGAAAAACTGACAATTTGGACAGGATAGAACACATAATTATTTTCTATTACAAATTATTTCATGCTGACGTCTATAAATAAAATAAAAATCTTGACGAGTTCTAGCCGTTCCAGAATGCATTTTTTACGTCTCCGGATAATTTTTTTGAAATCCCGAGGGATCTGAGATTCAGTGAGATACCTCGGGTAAAAAAATTAACAATGTTGCTTTTAGTTAATTAAATTTTAGCCTTGTGGCCCTAATGTCCTTCAACTAAGAAAAATGACCCTCGTGTCCTCAAACTTAGAAAAAGTGGCCCTAAAGTCAAACAAGTTTGGGAACCACAGTGACTGGCCTAAGCACTCACGCTGCGTCACGCACACAAATGACACAATAATTGAGGAGTGCATTTCCAAAATTCAACCCATTTTTGTTGCACGGCTGTTTTTAAGGAATTTTTAGAACTGCAAAACTCCTTCTTTCCTTTCCCATCTTCCACGGTAAATTACTTCCAATCGGACCTTTTTGGCTAGTTTTAACTGTACAGAAGTGCTTATAGGTTCACCTGGTGCCGTCAGCTCTTGGAGCTCTGGCGACAGTCATGATGTATCCTCTCCATTGTCTCCTGTTTATTGTCGCCTCTCGTAGCTTATAGGTTACAACTAGGGCTGTTGTTCGATTAAAAATTTTAATCGAAATTAATCGCGCGATTAATTTTTTTAATCGCAATTAACGGCAAATTAATCGCAATACATTTCCTTCAAATATATTAATCTTACTATTTTATAAGGACCCCTGAAGCATAAAATTTTAATGACTGAATGCATTCTTTCTATTGCAAACATGCATATTCAATAACATTTGACTTAGGCCTATTGAATTTCTGCATTTAGTTTATTGTACAGTTTTGTATGATAGACAGAATTGAAACACTGTTCAAATCAGCCAGCTGCTCAAAATCCGTTAATTTTTTCATTTGAGCCACCTTTAATTAAAATGACATAGACCTAAATGTGAAATTAGACAACCGTTTTCTGACTATCAAGATTGATTATTTATTCAGCCAAATTATTGTATAGGCAGACTAGTTTATTTACATTGGACAGTTCAAAGGATGCTCTTATTAATTAACGATAGGCCTAGTAGGTCTAGGCTAGCCTTCTATTGAGTATTGAACCTCGTTATTAAGTCACAATTTTTCACAAGAGGTTGCGGTTCTTGTCAAACCTCGATCGTTTCAGTTGTAGTTCTCTAAACATTTATCATTTGACACCTTGATCCATTGGTCATCCCATGGAGTTCAACCAACGTAGTCTGACGGGATGAGGAAAGAGGAAACAACCTTAGCCTAATTGAGCAAAGAATTGCTACGATAATACGATAATACGATAATACTCTAATTTTTGTTGGAATATTTTCCAAAGAATGTATCACTAGCTTTAACCCTCAGGCTACCAAGCTTTTTTTGTAACACTGACTACCAAGGGGGGGTTACCACCCCCCCTGGATTTTGGGTTTGGTTTGAGATATCATAACTTGTAATACACCATTGGATTCAGCATTCATTTCTGCACAAAATGGTATATTTAGGTTCAGAAAATATGAATGCCCCCCGAAATTATGAATTTTTTACCATGGGTACCCGTCGATTCCACAAATTGTATACTTACGCATAAGGAATATATTAGATTCTGTGTGTTTTATGCATGATTTATATATAAAAAGTAGTTTACATATAATAAAGTCCAATATTCAACTATAAAAACTAGTAATAAGTCTGTTTTATGTTCAATCAAAACAAAAAAACATGTTTTAGCCGCTGAAAAACGTTTACGCAGACATATCGGCTTGCGTTGTAAAAAACCCCAACATTTTCACACATTTTAATTTATTTTGAGCACTTCCGGTCATCAAAAGACAAATTATTTAGTATAAAAAAATAGCCCTAAATGCCCTCTACAGAATGGCATAATTTATTTCTATTAAAAAATAATTTATGGATAAGTTATAATAGCAAAAACATGACAATTTTATGAAAATAAAACACCTTTATATATATTTTAATTTATTTTGAGCACTTCCGGTTGTCAAAAGACAACTCAGTGAGCATGGAAATGTAGCCCCACATTCCCTCTATAGAATGGTATAATTTGTGTCTCTTAATATTAAAGGGCGGAAAAGTTACAGACGATATTCTATGGGGGGTGGTATCCACCCCCCTGGTACCTTTGGTATATCGGGTGTAACTTTTGAACGGTAGGGGGCATCATCAAACATTTTAGCTCAAAATGTGTCCCAATGAACCCTCTACAGCCACCAATTTTTTCAAAATTTTATTCCAGACGGAACGCGTTTGATTTGCGAAAAACCTAGGGGGGGGGGGTGGCAACCACCCCCCTTGGTAGCCCGAGGGTTAAGAACGAGCCTTTCGTTTAAAACGAGTCTTTCTGCCTCTGATTCCATTTTAATCAGATCTAATTAACGCGTGCGATTAATGCGTTAAAATTTTTAATCGCAAATATTTTTAACGCGCTAATCGCACTCGTTAACGCGATTAAATCAACAGCCCTAGTTACAACAGCACAAATCCTTTTAGAACTGCACATTTTGTGTAGGCTACAACTGCACGTTAAAAAAGTCCTGTTTTGTTGTTTTGTAGTTTCCCAACTTGGGTCTTGGTGGACTAAGTTGTGGAAAAGTGCTCCTAAATTATATAAATAGGCCTATATATAGGCATACCCATGTTTATAATTATTTATAATATTTATAGACCTATTAACACGCACAAACACGCACTCTCACACAAGTGACACAACACAAGCACACACATGCACACACGCATGGCTATTTAATCGTGCCGTTTTACACAGCTTTCTATATTGATTTCTGCAGTTATAGAAGCACTTCTGTGCGGTTGCAAATGGTAAAAAAGGTAGAATATTGCCTCCTGATTTGGAGCGATTTATCATGCATGGAGGATGGGAAGAGAAAAAGGGAGCCGTGCCGTTCTAATAATTCCTTTTAAAAAAGCACTGCACACACGTATTATATACACTATATGAGTGCAGGTGTCACGAAATAGAGTATCCCCGTTTTAATCGTATCCCCCCAAATGAAGAAAAGTCGAAAAAGTCACTTACTAGTGTATTTATTTTTGCAAATATATTTTCAGCTGCTTTGTTTTGAACAATGACTCTATATAACAGGTATGTTTATTCCTACTAGATAATTTGTTTTACCCTGTTTTTAAGGCACTTAAAACATTTAAAACACTTACTTAAGAACAGTCAGATTCACAAAATAAATTCTAGTTGCCTTTCTCTGAACATTGCTTAGGACACTTAAAAAAATTATAGACTCCCTTTAAATTTTGATTAGAGCATAAAATTTTCAATTATACGAATTTTTCAATAAAGGGGATAGAATGGTTTATCCCCCGGATGGTCTAAACCGGTTAATTCCATCCGGGGATAGATTAATTCATTACCCCCGGATAGCTTTCAAGGGGGATAGCCTACTCTATTTCGTGACACAGGCAGCAGGCTATACTTAAATTGTCTGAACGTTGATTGGGGTAACTCGGTACTAGATGCTATCGCCAAGTTCGCTAAGGTTATATATATACATGTTATATATAGTCTATGTGTATACATACCCTATATAACTGAAGATTTAGGAGCTTATTCTATGAATATTCGGCGTTCTGTCGAAACATCGTATTCGACGTAGGATAGAACAGATGTTAACAGTTCGCCACGACCTGTCGTTTCCGACCCCTTCGCTTTGCGATTCGACGACTACGGTTCTGGAGTGACCATTAATCTTCCTAGATGAAATTATTGTTCTATGATGTATCTCCCTTTGGGGCGACGTACGGCGGAGGCAGACTGCAGCGGGAATCGATGGAATTGATCGCTGGTGGAAATGAGAAATCTGCGATTTCTGCGGCGGATCCCCATCTCCCTGCGGGGAAGCTTCGTATTGCTCTTTCTCACTGCCCTGTTTCTCACTGCAATCGATTTATGATTTTCTCATTAGATGTCTGTGCGGTGCGAAAACGCAGAAATGGTGAATTTTGAAATCCGAACGGTTTACAAATGCCTTATGGTCAAAATAGGCCTATTAAAAATGGCAATTATTATTTTCATCAAAATATAAAAAATAACAATTATCATTTTCATCAAAATATTAAAAATAACAATTATTATTTTCACTTTGGCAATGGGCCAGTGTTAAAATACACGCCTATAGCCTACATCTATTTGTAATTGCAATTTAATGTAGGCCCTATAGGGCTGTAAGTCTTGGCCTAATAGAGCATTTTAAAACCATAACCACACTTTTTATTGAAACCAAAAAGTAAAACAGTTCAACAGATGCAGTTCTAAAAGGTCTGTGGTCTGTCAGATTGAATGTTAATAAACAAAGATTATTTTTAAAAAGGTTATAAATACAATGTTTGGCTCAAATGGAGATTCCTAAGTTGACCTTAGAGTATACGGTTAGACCCGCTAAGTACTAATCAATAGGAGCTGTTGAGAACACTGAACAGGGCTTTTTAACGTGCAGTTCTACACAAAATGTGCAGTAGTAAATGGATTTGTGCAGTTGTAGAAGCACTTCTGTGCAGTTAAAACCATAGATGTAAAAAACGATGGAAACGGAATAAAAAACGGTAAAAAACGTCGTTTTTTTCGAAAAAATAAAAAACGACAAAAAAACGATAAAAAACGGAAACGGAAAACAATTTGACTTTGCTACATCTAAAACCGCATTTTAACCTTGAAAACATTGATTAGGAACCTACTACACGCAGGCTATCTCTTAAATGATGATGTTAAACGATGAAATAATGACTTTAGTTAGCTGAATCCTTGAGAGTTAGCGGAAAACATAAGGAATATCAGAAAAAAATTAAAATTAAGGAAAAAATTAACAGAAAGTAAATGAATAAATAAAGTTAAAGAAATAATAAAAAACGATAAAAAACGATGGGGAAAATAAAAAACGAAAAAAACGACGTTTTTTGGGAGAGAATAAAAAACGAAAAAAACGTTTTTTACAACTATGGTTAAAACTAGTGAAAAAGGTCATTGTCCTCCAATTGAAAGTAATTTGCCATGGAGGATGGGAAGAAAATGAAGATTGAAGAGGTTGTGCGGTTCTAAAAATTTCTTAAAACAGTCTTGGTTGTGAAATTATAATAAACTATATAGGCCTATCTTATTTTATATATTATTTTAAAAAACTATATATATATATCTTATTGATCTATATTATATAGGCTACGAAAACTGCAATCAAAAGGGGAGACCTGTTTCTAGTGGAGGAGCGAACCCCGTTCTGAGTGAAGGTCATTCTCAAGGTCAGTTTCGTTCTGAGGATTGTGGAAATGACCGAGAGTATATAGGATCCCGAGATGGCGCGCTTTACGATGTCGCTGATCATGAGGAACAACCAACTCTGACTCTGAATCTCTTTGGCGTGAAGTGTGCGTGGTAAATATAGATTAGTGTATACGTTGTCGTCTAAGATTAATCTTCCAGGAAAACCTAATGACTAAGTTTATTCTTAGAGGCCTATGCTATTATCATCTTGTACTTCCCACTGAGGAGGTGGGTTAGAACAATGAATTGGTAGTATTTATAGTTTAACGTCACTGTTTGGTAGCAAATACCATTAGCGACGCCCTCCTCCTTTATCCAGGCTTGGGACTGGCACTGGCAGAGTGCAACTAGTGGCGGAGTTATAAGTCTTAATGAATTAGGAAAGCGATAACGGTTGGCACTCTGGCACGAAGCGCGCACGGACGCGGGCTCGCAGGGCGCGGGTTCGCATCCCGCTAGGCTACCCTCCCAAAGGTTCACTCAACCTTTCAATCGGCAGATGGCGTCGTATTGATAAAATTAGTAGGACGTGAAGAGCGCCCTGTTGGGTGTCAATAGTTAAATTCGACTCCTATAATATACAAAAGCTTAACTTGTGATCATCCGTCATACCATGAATTGTTATCACTCTGCTTTGTGTCAGCTTGAAATTAACGTCTGATAATAATTTGATGTCTAATAAAAATAATCTTCGCTTAAGTAAAATTAGGCGTGCGACTTTTTTAGTCATCAGGGCAAACGCTTTTTCTGGAATTTCGCCGCAAATAGGGTTTGGACGGGTTTCCCCGCACCAGAAGATATCCAAGCTCGGGCATGGGTCCCATGGGATTGATGGTAGGTTAGACCTCAGCCCAACTATATAAGTATATATCGCATAAAGCCATCGGAAAGCCTTGATCGGGAAAGCCGCAAGATTGCGAGTCGAAGTCAGGCAATTGCGCGCAGCTTATGGAGGCCAAAGGTCACAACGACGAATAAGCGGCTAGATTTAGATAGGCTAAAAGTTGTGAATTTCCGCGTTACGGTACTTCAGTAGTAACTTTTGTGGCACTAGCTAATTCAAAAAAGTAGCCAGCAGTGGTAACAGATCACTTCAACGAGTCAACCTACCGGCATTGTGAAATATTCAGTCATTATATGCGCTGCTTTAAAATCAACCGATGTGTGCGTCGTTAAGGCCAATGTTATGTCGCTACTAGTAGGCCTATTTCAAAGGTGTAGGCTAGTAGGTCTATGCTTAGGCTACAAATTGTGCAAAATGCGGTCACATTTTAAAGTAGTCTAGCCTAGGGCCTAACCGTTTTTAGTTAGGCTACTAGCTAGAACTAGGCCTGCTATGTTCAAAAGTAGGCCTATAATTTGCAGACAACTATAGCTATACCCTTTCCTTTCCATGGAAGCAACTACACTTACTATAATTAATCACCTTTGAAAAGAAATCTTTGATTGAAAAAGCATAAGCAGTGTTTAGTAAGACACTTAGGCTTACGTAGGCCTATTTTATGAGTAAGTGTGCAAGTAGCCTAAACCTGTAAGTATGTGTTCTATCCTGTCCAAATTGTCAATTTTTTCATATACTTTTGTAAATTCTTTGAGAAATGAGGGCCATTTTCAGGCCTGACGGGCCACTTTTGGCCCGCGTGCCACGGGTTGGGAACCATGATGCACTGGCCTAAGGGAACTCGACCAACTGAGCACTAAGGCCGGGCCGCGATGGAGGGACAAACTTAGATCGATGAAAAGAAACAGAAAACTAGGCGGACGGATGGAAAGCAATATTCAGACAGACAAACAGACATACGATCTAGACATGAAAACAAACACAGGTCTCGAAGTGGTAGACAATGAAAACGAGGGAGGAGGCTTGCGGAGACAAATGTCGTAGAGGTCGATTACACGTGTAGTTAGATGACGCTCGGCTGCGGCATCCTTTCCGGTTGAGCTGCGCCTTGGATCGAAAGCAATGATCCAGAAATTATGAGCAGACGACTTAAGGTTCGATCTTATTTGTCTCCGTTCTCCGCTTCTATGGGTGGACAGCCGGAACGAATGCAATTACGCGATGCTCTTGAATGCGGACGACACGGAAAAACCGCTAGAATGATAAGCTTTTGTAGGGAGGTTATACTATGCCACGAAGCATTGACAACATCGATCTGTTAGTTAGATCCCTAAACGAATCTTAGGTCCCCGATACTACAGTTATGTCGGCAATATTGCAATAAAATAAACTATCTAAATCGGTAATACTTTAAAATTTTAACGTCGACCTGCATTTGATCCCATTCGTTTTTCTTAAAACACTCTTGTTGTCAAAGCGCTAATAGGCTACTTTATAGCGACTCCCCGGGCAACAAAGCACAACACTTATTCTTTAAAAAGCATACACAGAACCGAACGACAATGCGATTGTATACAAGCGACTTCGGTCCGAATCGGTCGGCGTACACGACAGTCGGCCAAATTTGTCCCAACGATTTATTTAAGTGCACATTCACCTCACCGCTAAGGTCGCGGCATCGGCGAATGGACGATAATAGAGGTCCCTGTAAGTTTTAGGGATGAACCGCCGCGACCTTCCGTAGACGAGGAAATTATTTAGAATTACAAAAACAGCTGTTCTCCGCATCGTTCCTGTAAATACGGAATCACGTCACTCGGGAGACCAGGAAGGGAAAAAACAGAACAAACAGAAACGGGTAAGTCTGCGGAAATAACGTCCGCGAAGCGTTCGTTGTCGACCACATTGATCACGCGTCCGACGGCCATTTTGTGCTCGCAGGATGCGTTCGGCGCAGGATTAGTTGACACAAGTGACGTAATTTATCAAGAACCCTTTCAGTGTGACGTCGCGACCGAAAGGCGGACGACCATTAACGGCAGGAGCTCCAGCTGTAAAGCGTCTGGGGCTTGCAAGTCGTCACAGTCAAAAAAGAGAAATAAACCGTAAAATAAATAGTAATACATCTTCTGTTTCTCAGAGTGTAGGCATCTACAGATCTGCATCTTTAGATCTGCAATGGTGAGGATGATCGATGCACGCGTGATTAAATATTATATATTCATTATTCAGGTTTAAATCTGTTCTACCTCTCCTAAATTTGAAAGATGTGGTAAAAGTCTGGAGGCCTATTGGCCGAGAAGGTCCGACGACCATAATTTTTATAGTCTTATGATTTCCTGGAAAAGATGGAGTCCGGCTGCGCAACCATCAGTGTTTAATCTATTCCTCTGCTTGGAAGGAACTCGGGTTTCTTGGGGGGGGAACTAGAAAAAGCCCGTCAGCAAAATTTTCTGGCGACCTTTTTTTAATCATTTGGCAAAAATTCCAAGAAATCAAACATTAACGCTACTGGAAAAACTGATGACCTCCTTTTTTAATTTGGCAAGAAATCTAATATTTCCGCTCGCTAGCCTAGGCCTACTGAATAAGCTGATGATTTTTTGTCTTTCAGTCGAAATCTCACGAAAATATACAACTTTCGCTGCAAAAAATAACTGATGACCTTGTTTCTTTCCTTCTATTTAAAAATTTCCCAATAGGCCTATGCCAATGTATGCATGAGTACAGTCCTTGGTGGGAACTTCTCCCCCCCCCACACACCCCACCCCAGAGGCGTCTAGATTAAACACTGGGCATACATATATGCTATTCTTGCCGCTGGCCGTCTCTTCCACAGAGAAGCAGCAGAAAGCCTTCGTCAACTTAAATTTACCAGCAACAGTCATAATAATAATAATAATTAATTATGCAAGTCTTTCTGCTTATTTTTCCTATTGCTCTGGATTTCGTCCTGTTATTCAATACGGTTGTCGCAGACGTCAGCTTCTGATGACATTTGCTTGATCGATGGACGATTCGTATTTTTCTTGGCGATGTTACTAAACAAACTCGTGTGTAAACCGATGCTTATTGAAGCTGGCAGGCCTATAGGTCTGTAATTATTATTATAGGCTAGTCCTGCACATTTATGTCTGGCAATTTATCATCCACGGTTGGAGCAGAATAAGCAGAAATTCGTCCGTCAAACGTCAGGCATGTCGTTCGTCGTAATGATCTCTTGACATCAATTGAATCTGTACCGAAATGTTTGTTTTTGCGGTTAACGAACCCTCAGGGATGAGTATTATTGTCCGCAACGGGTTTCGGCGACCATGAAAGGGACTTATATCGAGACGCATAGGATAGCTCCACCGTGTTTTCGGTTATTCCCAGGCGCGTAGGGTAGCTCGACTCTGTTTTCCCAGTAAATTACAGCATCTGCCGATTACTCTCTGCAAAGAGTCAAGATGAATTTACTAAAATTGACACGCTATAGGATATGTACGCTCTGCTCCACATCTTGGTCCTTCTATCTCTGCTCCTCTCTATCTCTGCTCGTCTCTGCCTTTCTATCTGTCTGGCACAGCTGTCTCTACCACTGTAGTCTACTTGATATCTATGCCTGCATATTATTCGATCCACGCCTGTGTATGTCTGACTCACGCCCTCCTTCCACTGTCTCCCACGCTCCCCTTCCTCGTCTATATTATAATATTAGGTTTTTCATTCTGTCTCTTTGATCTCTGCGAGTCTCTTAATTATTTCTATAAGTCGAGAAGACATGCATAAGACGAAGTCTAATAATATCTTCAACGTTTATTCAATCTAATAATTAGACACGCAGCAAATTATGCGATGTAAAATTATAAAAGACGCATCTCCGAAACTAATTTACCAGCACACACGAAAGTCACGTCAGACCAAAGCCAAATCAACCATCTGCGCTATAAAAATTATCAAAAACTCGTCCAAAAGATCCAGGATGTTTGCTTAGGTTCGGTGCTATCGGTCAAAATACAGGGAGTCAGACTGGCTAGACAGGGAAAATCGCTGGCAATGGGGGAGAGTGGTCATACAATGGCGCAGGTGCAGACTCAGACAAGATATTCATAATTGAAACAGGATAGGATATAATAGGATAGAATGAGCAGAATAAGATATAGTTAGAACCAGGATATTATTTAATAGAATCAGGATAGATTATAATAGAATCAGGACAGGAGTGAATTAAGATAGAATGCAGTCAGGATAGGATATGGGTTATTTAAACAGGATATAGTGGTCATGATAAAATCAGGAGACGACAGGATAGACTAGAATAGGAATAGAGATATAAATATCGAATAATGATAGAGCAAAGATTGAATAGAACAGAATCAGGGTGCGATGGAATAGATCACCATAGGCTATGATAGAATCAGAATATGTTGACTGAAACTAGGAATAGGATAGAATAGAATGATGCAGGACAGAAGAGAATAGAGTCAGGATAGGATCACTGGGAAATAGGATAGGATGACCTAGAATGTGGACAGGCCGGGATAAACGATGAGTGAAGCGACTAAAGTCCTTCAGGAGTTCATTCCAAATGTCAAATTAATTATATCTGTAGACTTAGGCACGCACCAACACACACAGACATGCAAGCAACAGCAGGTGCGCTTTCCACCTTTCAATTTAAATGTTTTATTGTCAGTCGATCCCATTTTTTGTTTTCTGCTTCTCAATTGCATATACCAGGTACTTCTTCACCGCGTTTGCAATTCTGTATTTTTACCGAAATTAATCGCTCTCTCCCTCTTCCTCCTCCTCGTCCCTCGTCCTTCTCTTTGTCTGTCTCTGTTTCTTTGCGTGTCTATGATTCTGCTTAATTATTCAGCCTGTAGGTCTGCGCCTGCATGTGTGTGTGTGTGTGTTTGTGTATGTGTGTGTGTATGTGTGCATCATGCACGTGTCCTGCTCAGTGCATTTTATCAGGCAACTGTTACAGTTGTTTTATTCAGCAAGGGATCTAACTCTTAGAGGTGTCCATTTTCGAATTGGCCAACAGCAAGAAGACAGATGCTTCTGACGCCGACTTGATTTAAACCGCATGGTCCGCAAATCTCTTCATATCCATGGATTCAGCCGACTCAGACTTCAGTCATTTGGATGTAAGGACAATGAACTTGCACAACAATAACAGATGCAGCAATGTTAAACACAGTATGTAAAAACACTGCTTTTGTACATTTTATGGTCCTGACGACTCTTCTCCTCAGTCGAAACAGTTGCTGCTTACAGATGGACTCGCAGATGAACTTAAAAGTCCATACTTAAACTCCGCTGAGGCAAAGTCTAGACTATTATACATGTAGATAGTAGTCTACAGTGTATTGACTTGCATTTGAAAACTTGTAAAGCGCCTTTTACATACATTCCAGTTACCAATGCATGCATCCACTACAAGATTCTCTTTCTGGAAAATGCCCCTAAATACCGGTAGGCTACTTATTAGACAATATAAATATATAATTACGGTATATATAATATTATATATATATATATATATATAATATATATGCAAAAGCTGTTATCTGCAGTTTCTGCACCCTCATCTTGTTCACTGCCCTCTGCTGATCTTTCAGCTCCTTTTTGTCCAATGTAGCTTGTTGTACAAGTGTTTGAAGAAATAATCAACAACAAGACAATAGGATTCAAACAAAAGATCAATCTTAATTACGTTTATTATGCTTAAATAAATTACATTACATGATGGATCAGTAGATGACCCAAGTCTTAGGGTCAAAGGTTAGACTCTCGATAGCAGGTTCTTGAACAAGTATAGCAACACATTATGTACAGTAACACAGGAATCAATCTACATTCAGAACAAAGCATGTTTATGATTAGTATTGCATACTATTGTTATCATTATTGTTGTTGTTATTAGCAGGAGCAGCAACAATAAAGACATTTTCATGCTAATGATCACAGCTAGTCAGCTAATTTGCTATACATGACATACAGAAAAATAGAATGATATTGGGTAAGCATTTCCTTATAATGAATGTTAATCTGTTATCAGCATTAAAAACTCTTCCAGTGCAGTTTCAGAAGTTATCCTATGGAGTTACATCACAATTAATAAACTTTCTTTCCCTCCAACAGTTTTCCTGACCCTCAGGACAACACTTTTAAAATATCACAAGTCTATTTCCATGACTTGAAAGCAGGGACAGAGTATCATTTGGGTTCTAACTATGCTTGCGAGGTTGCACATAATTATGAGAATAAAGCAAAAGATAAACATATACCGGTACCCACAGTGTGTCAACTGTTAAATTATTCTTATGTAAAAACATGTTTTCTGCCTGTAAAGAAACCAACTTTGTGACTCTGTATGCACTGGTTGTGCCTCATAGACATTCAGTTTTAAGAGAAAGATGGAACATTTAAAGTACTGCCAGAAAACAACAGATCAAATACATTACGAGTCTCTCAATTTTTTTTCGCTGATAATCGAGTACATTCACTAAAAATAGGGAGGAATACATTTACCGTAACTAAAAATTACGAAAAGTCCAAAACTGTGTCAGCAACTTTACCATAAATGAGAAGAACTAAAAATAAAAAATCAGTGGCTGAAGTTTGAATATGGTTTGTACAAGGTTTGCAAACACTACAAACGTTCAAATACTGCATTGCAAACATACATTCATCCCAAACATATGTGACGCCGGAGCTCGAAACCCATCACTTCCTAAATATTGCACTAGAAGCCATAATAATATGTGAGAGGGTTAAGAATGCAAAATATTCTTCAATTTGGCATTATGGCTATGAATTCACCAAAAATTTCGACCTAATAACCCAATTTTTATGCCGTTTACATTATTTGATTCAGAATATATTCAGTTAATGTAAAAAATCCTTTTATAGTGGTTTCTGAGGACTTTGACGACACGAATATATTCTGAAACGTTTTATTCAATTTTCTCACTCCAAAACTAATGAAAGAACCATACAAGTATAGCTTCATTTCGAAAAAAGATATTTTCATTCCATAAAAAGTAGTTTAAAGCAGCGCCACTGAAGCATATGACTGAATAAAATGGTCAAAATCCGACATGTGACGGGTCACGAGCCCCGTGCCACAAATATGTACACACAAAATTGCAAACATCTCAACTTGCATATAATAATTATGTACACCAAAAGATGGCGAAATGCAGCAAAAGAAACGCTTTTCACTAAGCCAGGCAGCAGGGCACCAGCTTATTCACGAGAGCTTTTCACTAAGCCAGGCAGCAGGTGTTAGATGTTCAATGGTTGGTCGTTTGAATCGCGTTGTAAAAATCAAACGGTTTGTTTCGTTCGCACCATCGCGGTCGTATCTTTGTCGTGAGCCGCATTCTTCAGGTTGTTTGCGGTTGTTTCGTCGTAGCTGTGAATGGTCCCCTTGTTAACCGACGCGGGTGGACAAAGCTCTGCGTATCTGAAGTCTGCAATCATCGTATCACACAGAAACTGTTGAAAGGAGAGGTTAGTACAGAATTCCAAAAAAGAATCGTAACAGTCAGTGGCGTAGACAAGGGGAGGTTAAACCGCCCCCCATTGGCCTAGGGAAAAAGTGTTTTAAAGGGTATTTATCCACTTAAATAAGAAAAAACAAAACAATTGCTTGTAGTCACAATTAGTTTTCTTACTTTATTCCCTTTGTTACATTATTCCATTTTTATTTACTGTAATACTGTTGGTTGGTTTCAGAAAGGGTATCCGGCCAGGCCATAAAACCCCCAAACCCCACATCATAAATTCATGCTACGCCACTGGTAACAGAATGCTGTACTATCAAAACGTTTTTGTAAGATCACCAAAGTTACTGCAACCATCTTATAGGAGGCTCGAACCCATAATCTTCAAGTTACAAGCCAAGAGCTTTAGCCAATCAGCTGCTGGGTTCCACGTAACACAAAAAACGACAGCAATCGAAGACAACAACCAGCTTTTGAAAAAGAGACTCACGGTCACTCACCTCATGTTTTGGTTGCCACTGCAACCGTTACACCTGGACTTAAAATATAACTGGTCCTCTATATCGCGAACCTCCAAAACGCAACGTCGTGCCTTCTTGATCACTGGCCCCTACCACTTGGAATGGGCTTCTCATGGAATTTCGCCTAGTGCCCAGGGGTCAGTCCACTATGTTCTTCTCTAGTCGACGTTGGGTCGGGAGCGCTCCTGAGTATATAATCTTGAAGGGGCGCCATATAGGTCTCCTAATAAATAAATAAATAAATAAATCTTGTTCAAATACCTTTTTCACCTTCGGCACCACTGTCTGAAAGCGGAAGCTGCGAGAAACTCGGATCCTTCGATTCGACGTCCACGGCGGAGGTGGAGCTTGTGGAGCTGGCTGCGGAGTAGGACGCTGGTTCGTTGATGTACGGATGACTGTCATCTGTAGAAGAACCATTGCAAGAAACCAATCCGTAATCTATTGGCACCGAAACAGATGATAACACACGACACGTCTGACACCTAATTAACTACGAACAGCTTCAACCATAATTTAAAATGTTTCAGGTATTTTTCGTAATGCAAACCACAGTTCAGTAGCTGTACAGCAATAACTGAAGAGGCGCTATAGAAATACTTGAATGAATGAGTAAATTATTATACTCCTACTAGCAGCAATTAATGTTGATTATTGTTGATCGCTCTCAAAGTAGCGTATCAATTGTAAGTTAATCAATTTGCTAGTAGTCTACTAGCAAAGAGATTAACTTAATCAACATTATGCTACTATGAGAGAGAGAGATTAGATTCATCAGAATCAATCAACATTAAGCTGTCAAAGTCATCGTCATCAATCAACAATACGATACTATCAAATGCTTTTGCAAGATCTTCAAACACTGGTGGAGCAGAAATTTGGATCTCACAGCTGGAGGATTATATATGAAATCAATCAATCAGTCAATCAGTCAGTCAGTCAATCCAACACACGGCCATAGCTAGAATATTACCAACTTACGACACACATGCTAAAGTACTACCACATACTAAGGTACTACATGCATACGAAGGTACTACACGCAACCCATAGTAAGGCACTACACACATACTAAGTACTCAACGTAATGATTGTGTAGTGATAAATCATATTGTCTAACCAGGTGAGATATCCTTGTCAGCATTGTTTTCTGGAAAGTGTGGCCTCCTGTGGCCTGGCTTGATGGCATAATCGGACGGCTGGAAGCCCGGATGACCAGTGGGACCCTGAACAGGATGAGGAGGAGGAGGCTGGACCTTGGTGCCAGGCCGCGAATAATCAATGGTGTACCTTGGAAGGGGTTGTGCCTCCCTCTGGCCGGCGTTTCTGAAATTATTTACAGTCCGAGGAAATGTGAACACTCGACAAAAAAATGTACTCGGTTCTATTCTAGGATTCAGATTAACTGCAGAATAAGACTGCTATCACCATCATTACTACCACCACAACACCATCATCACTACCACCACAATCACCATCATCACTGCTGCCACCATCATCATCATCACCACCACCATTACAATCATCATCACTATCATCATCACTATCATCATCAACACCATCTCCACCATCACCATAGCCATTGTAACCACCAACACCAATGCCGTTATTACTGCCACCTTGCAATCATCATCATCATCATCATCATCATCATCATCATCATCATCATCATCATCATCATCATCATCATCATCATCATCATCATCACTGACATCATTAACTTAAATAAATACAATATGATGAAGATGGTGATGACAGAAAATGTTTTATCATTAGTTACCATGACCACAAACATCACGACAACCATCATCAACCATCATCTTCATCAACCATCATCTTTATAAACTGTCAACATCTTCACCAACCATCATCTTCATCCACCATCATTTTCATCAACCATCATCTTTATAAACTGTCAACATCTTCACCAACCATCATCTTCATCCACCATCATTTTCATCAACCATCATCTTCATCAACTATCATCTCCATAAACCATCATCTTCATCAACTACTATCTTCATCAACCATCATTTTCTTCAACTATCATCTCCATAAACCATCATCTTCTTCAACCATCATCTTCATCAACCACCATCTCCATAAAATCTTTTTCAACCATCATCTTCATCAACTATCACCTCCATAAATCATCATCTTCATCAACTATCATCTCCATAAACCATCATCTTCATCAACTACTATCTTCATCAACCATCATCTTCTTCAACCATCATCTCCATAAACCATCATCTTCTTCAACCATCATCTTCATCAACCACCATCTCCATAAAATCTTTTTCAACCATCATCTTCATCAACTATCACCTCCATAAATCATCATCTTCATCAACTATCATCTCCATAAACCATCATCTTCATCAACTACTATCTTCATCAACCATCATCTTCTTCAACCATCATCTCCATAAACCATCATCTTCTTCAACCATCATCTTCATCAACCACCATCTCCATAAAATCTTTTTCAACCATCATCTTCATCAACTATCACTTCCATAAATCATCATCTTCATCAACTATCATCTCCATTAACCATCATCTTCATCAACTACTATCTTCATCAACCATCATCTTCATCAACCATCATCTCCATAAACCATCATCTTCATAAACCATCATCATCAACCATCATCTTCATCAACCATCATCTCCATAAACCTTCATCTTCTTCAACCATCATCCACATCACAACCACCACCGCCATCATAATTTTTTCAATTATTCAGACCTGTTAGCCTGTAGCTGTTGTTGTCCTGTGCCAAGATTCTTGTCTCGAGGGTTTGGCAAAACCTTGGCATTGTGACTTTTATTAATTTGATGGAGAGGTCCGGACAGGTCGTAAACAGGTGGTTGTATCCTTGAGTCCCTCATCCACGGAGCCTGGTGGCCGGATTCATCGACTGGGGGATGGCCAGGTGGAGGGGGAAGAAAGAGAACGGGTTGCTTCATCATGGATGGATGAAGATGATGATGTTGATGATGTTGTTGCCCTGGTACCATTCGATTTATGCCATCTGAAAAACAACAGAAATACAACAATAGTAATCTTAATGGTATTGTTATTACATCATCCTAATTAAATATTAATAATATCTATAACAATTAAAGATTAATAACATTTATATTAATTAAATATAAATACTATTTGCCTTGGGTGGCAGAAATAATATAATTATTAATATTATCGTATTATATCAGTTACATATTAATAAGACTTATATTAATAAAATATTTATACCTTGTGTAGGTAAAAAATAATGAATTTAAAAAAAATAAAATAAAATAATATATTTATTCTGTAATTATCTATTGTATTTACACAATTTATTCATACAATAAATAATAACAGAATAGATATTTCATTTCATGAACCTTCATAGCTAGAATTGTATTGGCTTGAGTCAACATCTTGACTCCAGTTTTCGCGTACGTCAGCCGGTCCTCCGAGAATCGGTCGGAAGACGCCATCTGGTGTTCGCGGATGGTTGTCTGCGGCGCCACAGTTGCCAACGGGAACGGTGGCGTATGGAGTGATCATGGGAAGATTCTTCCCATGGAAAGGCGGTTTACCATGACTCACGTCGGAATTCATCTGTGGAGTTGGTGTTTCCACTGGATTTAAAAAGAGAAATTAAGGAAAATATTTATATAAAGGTAAATTAAACCTGTGAATTGTCTCTTCAAAATATTTCTAACTAGTCACTTCTGTTGCACATGGGTCTAATTAATAATACTTGTATCAATATTAATCATATTTACCTTGGGTAGAAATATTGTAAATACAATAAATAATAACGGAATAAAGATTTCATTTCAATAATACCATCCGTTTTTGTAACGGCTTGGCCGTGTTGCCACGCCATACAAATCGTCATAATTATTATTATTATATTTATCATTATCATTTTTATTATCATCATTATTATTATCGTTATCATTATCGTTATCATTATCATTATTATATACTTCTTAAATGTGTGTAACATACTTAATGAATTCGCAAAACTTCTTTTGTATTCAGAACATACTTAATGCATTCGCAAAACTTCTTGCATGTTCAGAACATACTTAATGCATTCGCAAAACGTCTTACACGTGTAGTAGGTGTGATTTGCTGACAACTGGTCTCCATTGACTTTGTATTCTCCATCACTGAGCGACTCGTTGTAGCAACAAGACGAAACAAGTGTCTGGTTGCACGCACATGGCATCAGAGACGACGATGACGTCACCAGCTGCTGATGGCCGTGAGTGGCGTATGGAGGATCACCGCGGACCGGATGAAGTCTATTCAGATAATCATAGACAAGCAGGGCTTTTTTAAATGTGCAGTTCTACACAAAATTTGCAGTTGTAAAGAAGCACTTCTGTGCAGTCAAAACTAGTGAAAAAGGTAATTGTCCTCCAATTGAAAGTAATTTGCCATGGAGGATGGGAAGAGAAAGAAGAGGTTGTGCAGTTCTAAAAATTCCTTTAAAACAGCCCTGTAGACAAGGAGACATTTAGTTGTGAGGCCACATATGAGAATGGACGACAAGCAGGGCTGTGGTGGCAAAATCAGAAGCTACAGTTGCCTAGGCCTGCCTGCCTGCCAGTATACTAAACACAAATATTTGTGAGGCAAGTACACTCTGTATACCCGCATAATATACTCTCAACTACAGCCCTGACCGCAAGGCAGGTTTAGAGTCGTTTGTTTACAAAATTGATGCCCTGAAAGATAAATTTTTTGTTAAAAATCCATCTAAAGTTTACCCGCAAATCGTTTATGTTTGACACATAAACTAGGCCTATCATCTTGCAGCTGTAGAATTATTATTAATACACCCATTGTAGAACATTATGCATACTGGTAATTATTTTCAGAATTATTTTGTTGTTGCAGTTTTAAGGTGGATCTTTTTAACTGCAATCTGTAGAAAATGCTCTACTTTCATGAACTATTGTGCAAGAATGATAGACGGTGGCGGCCTCTAGCGAAAGCCAGTGAAAAACCAAATTGATATTTTGATGGGCGACCATGCTCAAAGGCCTGTATATTATATATATCAGACATTAAATCTCATTTTGGGCTCCTTTTTCATATGCAGCATCACCTTAATTTCCATTTACTATGTGCACATTGCAAGATTGGCGAATCTGA
The DNA here is from genome assembly GCA_949752735.1 of Lumbricus terrestris. Classification (NCBI taxonomy): domain Eukaryota; kingdom Metazoa; phylum Annelida; class Clitellata; order Crassiclitellata; family Lumbricidae; genus Lumbricus; species Lumbricus terrestris. The sequence continues at coordinate 7,044,836 of OX457039.1, forward strand.
AGCTAAGACAAGTGTGCATCCAGGGTCATTTGATGGAGGCCACGCAGCAGGCTCAAAACCACAATCATTGGATCACCACAGAACGATTAAACAGGACACTGTATCAAACAACAGACCATCATGCCATACCAGATTTCTGAATTAAAAGTGCCTCTCCATAACTACGAAAAAGAAAAACAATTCCACTGTTCAACCAACACATGTAGGAGAAATAGTTGCCTTCAGATTAGAGTTTCACGACAGTCAATTATAATAAAACTCATAAATTATACAAACCCATAAATTCCAATTAGATGAAACCCAGAAAACAATAAAGATAATAATCACCAATGGATTGAGACTTGTAAAATAAGAAAAATAAAAACTCGTGTTTCACTTACTGATAGTTGTCGACGGCTTTAGCGTTGGAAACTAAAACATCGCAAAGTAAGAGCAGACATAAAAGTAAATTCATGGTTAATGTCATGTAATGGAATTGTATTTCTAAAAGTGTAATGTAAATAAAATGTGTTTCGTCGTAGTGTAAACTCTGGTAAATTGCATTCTGAGCCACGGATTTCAAGCTAACTACTAAATTCACCAACGGAAACATCAACTCTTTATTATATGACCTCGTGTGAAATGTCGCTTCCAAAAAATTATATAGTTGCCAAAAACAGCATTCGAATGAGTTTTTGATGTAGGCCTTGTTGCTACTTGCTAGAGTAGCATATACTGGTGATATTTCTCTTGTAGTTCTATGGAACTTCCTATTGACAATGTAAAAAATATCGTTAATCTAAAGTAAGTATTGTTACTAAACAGCAATGAAATCAACTACAAATGTTAATTCCAATTATATAAAACCCAGAAAACTTAAGATGATTTATAGTGATACTGTACCAGTCAACCAATTATAAATTCATTTATAACTCTAAGATCATGCGAAGATCATAAACCACATTTTCAAAAAATAAGTAAGCAAGTAATCAGTAACATGTGCAATATATGTTTGTTTGTATGTCCACTTGTTATAGCGCCCCTTCAAGCTCCTACTCAGAGGCGCTCCCGACTGCAGCGCAGACACTGTACCGTGAGTGAAGGACTTGCCCAAGGTCCTTACGTGGCAACTTGAAATGGATTCAAACCTGCAACCCTCCGGCTGCAAGGCAACGAACATACCCACTACATCACTGCGCCCCACAATGTGTATAGCATAGCAAATATTAAGTGCCTCCCAAGAGTGCTGTACTGGCTACTATCTAACTGTTCTAACATATTTGAAGAAGTGTTTTCCATACATCTGGCAAACATATACTACAGATTGTAAAAGCAAGCAACATTACTGACCTGCTGCTGATCCATTCTTGTTGAGTCTCTGTTGCGCCTTATGCTTTCGATACAAGACGAGGCTGAAGAGACAGAGAGACACCCAAAGAATGCCACCAACTGTTCCGATCACAGTAGCCAGAAACCACGGCTCATTGACCAACTTCTGTTCACCTGCTAAAACATACGAAATGACCTTTCAATGGCATCACGGATAGGATCGGTTAGCCGATACTAAAAACCTGGCTAAGCTGGCAAGGGGCTAAACTCTTCCCGGGTGTGTGAACCATTGGCATTCAGCACACAACAAAATAATCATTTCACTCAGTGATTTATTGATTTTTTATCTATTGCTTCATTGCCTTGTTCATTCATCAATTTTTTTAAATTCATTGATTGTGCTCCTAAGTTCATATCTACGACAGTATAGCATGCATCTGAATTCTATATTATTATTCAACATCAAAACCACTAGGGGCCTGGGCTGGACGTGCCACTGGTGAGTTTATTCTTGAAGTGGTGCTTTATAAATGATTAAACAATTACAATACATAAACAATTATAATACATAAACAATTATAATACATAATCAATTATAATACATAATCAATTATAATACATCCGTTCCGTTCCGTTCCTAGCCATCCTCGGTACGAGGTTCAGACGCATCATGCACGATGTTCCTCCAATGATTCCTGTCCTCCGTCATTCTTAGCATTTCTCCCATTTGCAAGCCCGTCCATGTCTTGATGTTGTCCAGCCAATTCGTTCTTGGCCTTCCTCTTCCTCTACCTCCAGGAATTGTGCCCTGCATGATCTCTTTCTCTATGCATGTTCCCTCCTTTCTCATGATGTGACCGAAGTATATCATTTTTCTTTCTTTAACTGTTCTTAGCATGTTCCTCTTCACACCAGCGGCCTCCATCACCCATTCGTTTGTTCGTTTTTCCATCCATGGTATTCTCATGATCAATCTAAGACATTTCATCTCGAACGCTTCTATTCTCCTCTCCTCCTCCTTCCTCAATGTCCAGCTTTCGCAACCATACAAAGCCACCGGCCACACCAACGACCTCCAGAGCTTTATCTTTGTTTCATTTGCTATGTCGTGACTTTTCCATATCTTCTGGAGATCTGTAGCTTCTGCATACCCCTTTGCCAGTCTTGTTCTAATCTCCGACCCGCAATCGCCATTTCTTTCAATCCTTGAACCCAGATACATGTAATTGTCTACCTGTTCTAACTCTTCTTGGTTGATCTTAACTTTACATAATGTATCTGTCGTTGTCATGACCTTCATCTTGTCCGTATTAATCTGCAATCCATACTTCTTTCCCGCCCGATTTAATCTACCCATATATTCCAAGCAACATTAGCATGTGATTAATACCAAAAAATCAGAGAAAATTTCAAACTCACTTGCGTAGACGGTTTCACTCTTTGTTCCTTCACCCATTTTGTTGTACGCTGACACCTGTACACTGTACCTCGAGCTCTTTGCCAGATTATGTACGTCAACCGATTCCATTGTAGAGTTGACCTGAATCTCACGGATCAGTCGTGTTTCATCGTACACGTATACCTACGCACAAGCCAGAACACATAGGAACTGGTTAGAATACATAAGAACAGGTAATACAAGGTAAGAGCATTAAAGAACAGGTTAGAATATGTAAGAACTTGAAATAACAGGTAAGAACAAATATGAACAAGTAAAAACAGATAAGAACAGGTAAGAGCATGTTACATCACATCATGTTACTTGCAATGTGTTACATCACATCATGTTAAATCACATCATGTTACATGAAATCACATTGCATCCCATCATGTTACACCACATCATGTTACATCACATCATGTTACATCACATCATGTTAAATCACATCATGCTACATGAAATCACATTGCATCACATCATGTCACATTGCATCATGTTACATCACATCATTTTACATCACATCATGTTACATCACATCATGTTACATCACATCACATCACGTTATGTTGCATCATGTAGCATTACATCCAGCCAACTCACAATTTATTAAATCATGTTGCATTGCATCATGTTACATCATATCATGTTGCATCACATCATGTTACATAACATCATTTACATTGCATCATGTTACATCACATCATGTTACATCACATCACGATACAATACATCATGCTACATAGCATCCAGCCAGCTCACAGTACATCAAATCACACAACACATTACGTCACACCAGAGCACGTTACATATAACGCACAAACAACGCACATAAACACAGTGTAATTTATAAAGAACCTTGTATCCTAGCAGACGGCCGTGTAGTTGATCGGGTAGCGGTTGTTCCCATGTCGCCTGTAGCGTGTTGTTATCAACCACTCGAACTTGAACGCTTCTCGGTGATGACGATGGAACTGAAAACAAAGAGCAACTTGTTTCGTCAGAACATTGTAAGCTTATCACACACAAAATGCCTCTGTACATCGTAATCGTATTGGTAATTATAGCAAATTTATATAGGGCCACAGTATTGATATAAGCAACGCTCTGTGTCGATTCGTACCTTGACGCAGGGCATACATCACGATGGGTACCATCGGCGCTGCAGCAAACGGGCCAACAGTTCCGAGGGCTCTCAGTTAAAACTATGTGCATGGTGGACTGGTGGGTCATTGGAGGGCAATTATCACAGCACCCGGGTCCACCCTATAGTCTTAGTGCAGAAATCTCATGGAAAGAGAAATTGCTTCAGACAAGTAGACGAAGGAGGAGCCCCAGATAAGAGCTCAACCCGCAAAGGAATGGGAAGGTCATTCCAAGCAGAGGGTATATTATTATTATTGTGAGGGGTTGGACGAGAAGGGTGCAACGGAAGTGGAAAGGGATAGAGGGTTGGGAATCGCAATCGTAATCACTTCTAAAATGCTACTCGAAAGTCAAGCGCGGGGCACCAGCTTATTCTCGAGCACTGCATTGAATCAAAAGGGTTATCCGTAAGAGCAGCCAAAGGTGGTCCGGGTCGAGTTACCATAAGGAAGGAGACCTTGATGCAATTCTGGTACACATTACGAAAAACCTGATTGGTCAAAGTCAAAAGCAGTTTCTTTGGAGCGACAAACCACAACACGCAAATAATTTCCGGTGATAAAACTTCGTACCATCCTCGAGCGTTTGAACGCGAACCGTGTTGCTCGTGCTGCCCTTCACCGACCGGTAGAACGGTTGAACACACACGTCGTACCACGTAAACTTCTTCAGACCGGTCAGTATGTACTGCGCGGCCATGTTGGAGTTGATGGCATCGACGATGTATTCTTCGCGTTGGGAATTCCCAGCATCATCGGAATTTTCCACCGGACGATATTTGATGTAGAATCCCTCGATGAAGTTCCAGTTGTGGAGAGTTTTCCAGGTGACGTTGACGGCCGTTGAGCTGAGGGCTGTGGCGAATGGAGAGGACAGGATCTGACCGGAGAGCTTATCCGAAACAAGGTCAAGATCGAGAGAAGGTACCACGGTGATTGGTAATACTACGTCGTCGCCTGTATGAACAAAATGGCAGCTGAATTTATCACCTGATTTAGTACATACTCCAATGTTAACAGAAACGTTCAGCACAGGGTTATATTGCATACATTGCACGTTGCATGTAATATGAACTTGCGATCATAGTTGCAATTGTTTAACTTAAAATTTCTAATCATTATTTAATAGCCGTTTCATTCTATTCTTTTTATGAATTAATAAAGTGCCACTCAAAGTAAAACCTAATCAGAGGTGCTCCCAGTGTGAAGGATCCCTCAAAAGGAATCTTAAGTTCATGGGCAGAAACGTAAGAAATAAAACATATAAAAGAGTTTGAGGGAATGGTCAGCTTCGATGTCTGATTATAATTTAGACAAACGTTCTTAAAATGCTGAAGGAAAGCTTTAATTTATTTGTGCTGATAAAATTGAAAACAAACTGAGGCAGTTTAAAAGAACACTCCAGTATCTATAGCAGCAGGCTACTTTTATATGAAATGGTAAAAGAGAGATGGTCCAAAGAGAGTAAAAGTTAGGTAACAGTACAGAAGAATGTGGTACTTCGGTCATGTCATCAGAATGCAAAGTGGAAGATATCCAAAGGTGGCATTGCAGGGATTTGGGCATGGGAAGAGGAGAAGAGGCAGACCCAGGAAGCGATGGATGGATGTGGCAGAAGAGGACTGCCTGAGGATGGGACTAACCGTGGGAGAGGCGACGCGGAGAGCACAGGACAGGGGCGAATGGAGGCTATCCATAAAGGAGCGGCTGATGCGGGCGAAAGCTTCGCCAGGGCCATAAGTCAAGTCAACAGTACATGCATGGTTCAAATTAAACGGAGTTAAAATTGTAGTCCAAAATGAGCAGATATTAAGCAACATTATATCATGGTCCAAACTAACTAAGAAGTATGTAACAGTATGTATGGTCCGGATCGAATTAAAGTGATAGTTCAAAATGTGTAAATTCTTGCAACAGTATGGTCCAAACGGAATAAAAATGAAATAATAGTATGTTGGTACAAATTGAGTAAAATTATGTAACAGGATGAACCAAAACGATTAAAAATTATGTGAGGTTCAAACTGAGTAAATAACAATGTATAAGTGTGTAAAATTTCATGCATGACAAGTACCTAATGTTTTTTCAGGCACTGATGGTTGGCTTGGTGGACCGAATCCATGCGAATTTCGCGCTCGGACGAGAAAGACATAACGAGTATTTGGTCGTAGATTCTGAACAACTAACGATTGCTCCCGAACATAATCAGTGACAATGGACCAGCCCTTCACAAAAAAGACAAATGAAAACAAGAAATTATCTTTAAATAGCAAGTATCTGTAACATATACTAGCAATTATCTATATTTTTCATATATGAAATCAAAGAATAACTATTCGGAAGTTTGTAACATCATGCAACATCTCTAAAGTATCTACACAATGAAATGTGACATTTTAATGTCATGTCATGTCACAATGCCATCTTAAATAATTTTAATACCATAATATAAAGAATGTGGAGAATTTACACAGTGCTACTGCTTCAGTGACATTACTCATCTTCCTTGAAACCAGAACCAAGCAAAACACTGTTAGACATTAGACAAATCAAATGGAAAGAAGCTCACAAAGTCAATAAACAAATTGTAATTATAAACTACAAAAACTGCTGGATGGGATGATGGAGAAGGGTTACAGAGAACTTAAAGACATGGCACAACAGCGTGAAAGATGGAGACATTGGACGTTTGAACCTGCCACTTGGCAGAGAACCTAAAGAAGAATTATAAACTCCAAATTTTCAAAGTGCCATTCAAATACTAAAATGAAACCATTAAACCTGTTCTTACCTCTTATTACATGCATGGCACCAACATATTCATGAGCAATGTAACTTCAGGTACAACTTCCGTACTTAAAAATGCACCAATAGGCCTAAAAGAGCCTAATAATATTATTTTTACTGTAATAAATTCTTAAAAAAACTCCAAGGCATCAAAATGGTGACTTACCTCTCCAGTATCTGGACTGAAGCATTCCACGAGAAACGACGTAACAGCCAAAGCGCCAAAGTTTATGCTCGGCCTCCAGCTTATCCGCATCGTTGTTTCCGTAACATTGGAGACCATTATTCTCGACGGAGCGCCTGGAAAGGCCGAAAGCTGCGGAGAGCGATGGAATATGATTGCGGAGTCGGTGGGAGCTTCCACGTTTACCGTAGCATTCCAGCTTGTCTCTCCAGTTTCACTTGATGCCAGACACGTGTAGAGACCGGAATCCATCCGTCGTAAATCTGGAAAAGTTGTTAAACGACAAATTAGGAATTGTTTTTACTAGAATACGAGCATTGTATGAATTCAGAAATAACAAGATATACAATAAATAACAGGAAATGTTGAATAAAGTATCACACAGAAATGGCAAGAAGATTTATTTCTTTGTAACACGAATTTGTATAACATGCAGAAAAAAGTAAAAAAGTGTATCAGTCTAATTATATAAAAAAAATTAAAAGACAACAAATTTGGTTAACTCCAGAGGCAGTCATAGACAAATAAGTCGCATGATGGGAGGTTGTCGTCGTCGTCGTCGCCACCACCACCACCGCCACCGCCGCCGCCGCCGCCGCCGCCGCCGCCGCCACCGCCACCACCACCGCCACCGCCACCACCACCACCATCACCATCACCATCATCATCATCATCACCATCGTCATCGTCATCATCACCATCATCATCGTCATCATACCTGAGATCTGAAGCGTTCCGCCATCAATAATCATGAATCTGGGATCGGGCATCGGAAGAACTCTTCCATTTTTCAGCCAGAGAATCCTTGGCGCTGGATCTCCGGATGTGTAGCAGAACAACGTTGCAATGCTGTTGATTGGAAGTGTCTGATTCAGAGGACCGTGCTGGATGATTGGAGGAAGACGAAAATCATCAGCTGCCACAGAAGAAAAGAAAATTCACCGTTAAAAATGATACGAAAGTGGCAAGAATGCTGTTAGCATCAAGACAAAAAAGCAGTTGTGTCTTTAAAAAAGAAAGTTAAAGCTGTACTTTCTGTCGAACTCTAACGCTGAATTCTGACTGATGATAGTGTGTTTAAAGCATCCTAAAAGTAGCTTGCCACCGGCAATGCTTTGGAAAATTCGTAAATACAATATAATACAGACAAGGAATCTCTATTTAGAGAAATGGCTACTCGTGAAAATGATTGCCCATCCATTTCAAACGTATGTGTTGGAAAATTTTGCGAAATAAAATAAAGCATGCATATTATTACGTTAGAATGCAGCATCCTTATTGGTCGCTGCTTGAATTGCTTAAAATCAAAATCAACGCCATATTGTCACCGAAATCTCTTTCAGCACAGACTCAGAAAATGAATGTGGCTGAACACTACTTGATTGTTTACATAATTACACATTTACTTTACTACAAGGATTCCAATGATCTATCACAAACAAGAACGGAAACACCTCAAACAACGCTGCTTTGACCGTAGTTTGAGGTGATAATCAGGCGTCAGAAAAAATGTTGCAGCGTATTTACACAATAAACGCACAAAACAATACAAAGCTATGCCAAAAATGCATAACCAATCCTTGCTAAGAAAACGTTTCCTAGCAACCCTCACCTCGGACTTGTAGCGTCGCCTTGGCAACTACGCTTCCAGCGAGGTTAATTGCCTGACACGAGTATTCACCGTTGTCTTCCACCTTCAGAGATTTTACGACCAGTCGACCATCTTCTGTTACTGAAATCCGACCATCGTTGCTATTTGGAAACATGAAGACCTTGAGAAGAACAGGAAAAAACAAGAAAATTACAGCAATGGATAAAGAAATGTAGACTGATAGAAATATAGATTGATTTAAAATACTCATTGAGGTAATTTGTAAGCTCTCTTCTTTGGAAGATGAGAAAAACACATAAAATACTTTTTGCAATAGCAGTAATAACAACAGTTGCAATTATCATTGTCATCGTCATCATCATCATCACCATCATCAATATGATCACATTCATCATCATCATCATCATCACCATCATCATTGTTGTCATCATCATTGCTATCATAATCACCATCACCATCACCATCACCATCACCATCACCATCACCATCATCATCATCTTCATCATCATCATAATCATCGTCATGATGAGATTGAACTGTATAACATGGCACATTGTTTATGATGTCAATGCCAGGTGTGTTGTTTGCGTTGAACAGAGTTGCAACAACAACAGAGTAGTGTAGTATCATCTTCATTTTTATTTACTTAGAGAAATACCTATTACATGCGTGTGTGAAACATCCTGCTACCTGGCTGGAGTCTTTGTTCCAGAAGAGCGTTGGAGAAGGATTACCAGTGACTTCACAAAGGAACGAGACCTGGCGTCCAATGCCAACCGCCATACTCCTCGGCGCCTTTACAATTTTCGGTGGAGCTACAGAAAGATCAGCACATCAACAGTTCAAAAGACACGTGAAATGTAACGCAATATGTAACGTTCAAAGGACACGTGAAATGTAACGCAATATGTAACGTTCAAAGGACACGTGAAATGTAACGCAATATGTAACGTTCAAAGGACACGTGAAATGTAACGCAATATGTAACGTTCAAAGGACACGTGAAATGTAACGCAATATGTAACGTTCAAAGGACACGTGAAATGTAACGCAATATGTAACGTTCAAAGGACACGTGAAATGTAACGCAATATGTAACGTTCAAAGGACACGTGAAATGTAACGCAATATGTAACGTTCAAAGGACACGTGAAATGTAACGCAATATGTAACGTTCAAAGGACACGTGAAATGTAACGCAATATGTAACGTTCAAAGGACACGTGAAATGTAACGCAATATGTAACGTTCAAAGGACACGTGAAATGTAACGCAATATGTAACGTTCAAAGGACATGTGAAATGTAACGCAATATGTAACGTTCAAAGAACACGTGATATGTAACGCAATATGTAACGTAAGACCATTGCACGGCAACAATGTAATAAAGGAATATCCTCGAATCAGCAGTTCCTTTACATAGGGACTCAGCATTCATGTTCTACAAGCATCTGAAAACTAAGGGTTTTTTCGGAGTTGGGCTGGGAGTGCCTCTGAGTAGTTAATCTTGGAGAGGCGCTATAACAAGTCCTCTGAATGAATAAACGAATGAATCACTAATCCAGTGTTTTAGTTTTAAAAAGAGCGGAGGATTAGAACTTTGGAGATTACCAGATAGCACACAAGCGCAGATAAAAAAATGTAATTTTTAATATGCTACAGGCAACCCAGCTGACTGCAGCATGAGATGTTTCAGCTACTTTGTCGACATCATACGGTGTTCGAAAGGCTGGCTCTGTACCTGGTCGTCTTTTGTTTACGTTATACAGCACATTATTTGCAGCATTGCTGGATAAATAATCGTTCGCACAGATATCATTTCTATACCGACGACGACGTTCAAATCTGCTTTCATTTGACAGTCTGTCATGCAAACCATCTGCTCAGCTGTTGTCTGCTGTCTATGATGACGTACAGACTTCGATAGTGGACAGTTAACTCTTCCTTTCTGCTACTGGGTACTCCGCAGCAACTTAAAAATCTGATCGGCTTAAGTCATTGAATCTGGGTGAATCAACTGTTGCAGATTCTGCAAGTAACTTAGGCGATGTGGTTTCAATTCAAGGTCCATGTCTCATTGCATGGCCAGACCTAAATCAAGAACTCTTCTTTTTTTGATGTTGCTGGTCCTACTCTTTGACACTCTCTCCCTATGTCTTTGTGTTCTGCTCAGTCGCCTGTGTCTCAACTTAAAACTCTCCAATCTTAAACTGCTCATCACCATAGGCTTCTCCACCTCAGCCTTACGGATGCATCTTCTGGATCAATCAATGAATCAATCAGTGAATCAATCAATGAATCAATCAATCAATCAAACAATCAATCTTAACCTCAATACATTGACCTCATTATACGATCTAACTCTGGTGTGCTATTGGCCGATGTTTTCTGCAGTAGACATTGGGCGAAATGTAAGTTACTAATAACCATTGACAAGGTCCGAGAAAGTTGGCAAAATAACAGTAATGGGATGACTCATGAAATGTCTTCATCAGCATCAACAATAATCTAAGCAGAAGTTTGGGGGTTGGAGCGAGACACTTGCATTGAAGTGCAGCTGTGTCAACCACAAACCATTCCGCAAACAGTTTGCCCAGCATTCAAATAAATACCAGACATCATCTGTTGTCTGTGAGAGAGTGGCAGCCAGTGAGGGTGAGCCCCTCATTCATCCTCATCATCAGAACAAAGACCCGGGGGGGCCAGGGGCCGGAGGGTCTCTAACTTTGAGCCTCCTGTCAACTGTCTGCGCTGAATGGGGACACTGTTGACCATGCTCTACATGTGTGCGAAAGCCCACTTGTGGTGACTCCTCCAAATAACATGAACATTATTCTGATGCTGTTTAACATGAAGACAACCAGGGCTAAGTAAGCACGGCGCCTTTGAGAGACACTTAAAACAAACCACACTTCAGTTTCTACGCACATGGTGACTGGTGAATGGAAATGGCGACCCCACAAACATCATAATAACCTGCATTCTACATTAATGCTGAATGCAATTTATTACAATATTAGCGCCTCTGAGAAGTTTCTCTAAAACCCAATATAAATTTGCGATTATGATGTATCAAAGTATCCATGTATGCAATTGTTGATTGTACATAATTCAACTAAAAAATTAAAAGACTTGCTGATTGGATATGGATTTCTCACCAGAATGCCATACAGGAGACATGTTTGATGCTAATATTTTTGTCACTTCATTCAATTTGTCCATTAATTTCCACTAATTATTATCAATTATTACTTCGATGTAATAATTTAACAATGTTTGATGTCCCATTGTGCGTTTGCAAGTGGAGCAATAAAGAAAATACTTAGTCACTTGCTTACTTAGACGCAACAACATTATGGCTAAAAAAATTCCGAGTTCTTATAAAGCTGTGCCAATCACTGAAACTCAGGCAAGACTCTTTCATTTCCAATAGTTAATTCACCCAACCGCTCCACTCAACCCAAAGCAATCTGGAATCAAGGTCACTTACAATGCACCGTAAGTCTGGCTTCCGCCTCCTGGATTCCGACGGAGTTTTCCACCTTGCAGATGTAGACTCCTTCGTCGGAGACCTGCGCTCGCTGGATTCGAAGACTTTTGTCGGTCATGATGTGAGACCTGTTCCAACGAGAAAACGCACATCATCCACAGATCAGAAAGTGCACGAATCAAACGAGAAATGAGTCAATGACTAAAATCCCTCAATGCTAGAACTGAGACTGCAGTACAGAAAGACCAAAAGCCTCAGTGGCTCAATTGCCCGTTTCAATTACATGGGTGGTGAAGGATCACAACCATTGATTCACTGAAAAATCAACATGGCTGAGATATATGTGGGTCGCGGTGGTGTAGTGGGTATGTTCGTTGCCTTGCAGCCGGAGGGTTGCAGGTTCGAATCCACCTCACGTAGGGACCTTGGGCAAGTCCTTCCCTTGCAATTGTTCAGCGCTTCGGCGTGAAACTCCGATGCAGTGTCCGCTCTGTAGTCGGGAGCGCCTCTGAGTAAAGACCTTGAAGGGGCGTTATAACAAATGCACATACAAACAAACAAACAAATATGGTCGCTAAAGAAACAAGCGTACATTTTCAAATCAAATCAAATCAATTTATTGATTCCAGTCACCTTAAGGCTCAATGATAAATAAAGTATTTACTCATAAAATGTGAAAAAGCTTCCTGCTGACAACTGCAGGGTCCAGATAGACAACTGACAAATCCCAAGTAAGTCGTTTGGCAACCATATCACCCAAGTCAGGCAAGGGAATTAGTAGGACGTTTCTGAATCAGAACTCCGCTGCAGATTCTATGGCGAAACGAGGAAACAACACGGGATGAAGCGTGACCTTCGTAGACAAAACTTTTCTCCATATTTCATATTAAATTTTAACGTAGATATCAACTGATAAAGTGCACCGATACGAAAGCAGACTAACATAAATAATGTAAACTCAAACAAATGATCAATCATAATAGTATACCTATAGGCCTAGTCCTGTACCACTCGTAGCTACATAACGAGCAGAACAAATTTTACTAAATATAGGCCTATACATAAAAAGTGATGTCATTACTCAATTTATATTATTGAATATGCACAGTCGTATATACATGATCACAAATCAGTGTTCATATATATATATATATATACATATATATATACATATACAATGCACATGTGCTATGTATACATAATTTGTTCATAATAAAGTACACAAATGCAAGAAGATATTTCTATAAACGTATACGAGCAGCTGTAACTAACTTTACTTGTAATTGTAATAGGCCTATATCTCAACTGCATCCACTCAAACATTTCTTAGTACATGATAGCCAGTCATAGGGAAAATACGCAGACCTTAGGTGGAAAATCTAAAATGTCTGTTTATGCAGACAAAGAAGAAGCATTGGTATCAAGTGGAGGCGCCTTTGTTTTCTTTCGTTTTGGTGCAAGTATGGATACTGCCACGCCCGCAGGTTAAGTATATATAGACGATGATCCAAACATAATAGACTGGACCAGGTTCGCTTTTCAGTAAATTGACCAGATCTGTTCTTTCACCAGGACCATTCATCTGAATAAGCACCACACCAGTTTAAGCCCCCACGAGTCTCGATCCTGCTCATTTAGGCCTATAGTGAACTGAATGGGTTAGAAACTGTTACTGCACCACCCAGCACTTTTGAAAAGTGGCCCCCACCACATAAAGTTCTAGGGTAAAGCGTCAGTAGGTCTATGTTTGACTACTGTCATCCGAGACGACTAGGGTCAAATAAAACCACTGTATACCAGAAAGGTACTTGGATATTTCTGCTCCACGCGCACCACATATAGTGAACTCAATTTTAAAATGACTTCTTTGATCTTTTAGTGTTGGTGGAAGGATCGTGTGGTGAGGTGGAGGACTGGCCACGCGTCTTCGTGTGCCATCACTATGACTACGACAGTAAAATAAAAGACAACAGATACGTCTGCCGCAGAACACAGCCGATAACAAGACTGCTCTTATTATTCTATTATGTTCCTTCTTCATGCATGTCAGCCACTATGGTCCCTCCACTAGTAGGCCACGTTTGCTCAACGAAATCAAGTGGCAGCCATCACACTTGACGTCACCCTCTCCTTCATCGAGAGTTGGACTGGCACTATACAAGAGTACGGGTAGTAACGGAGTTGTTGGTTCCTCCTAATAAGCTCTCATTTCCGACTGCTAGAGACAATGGAGAGACATCGAATTAATGCAACGCTTCATGACTCATGAGCCACGTGCCGCAATAAGAGAAAATATTGGCAACCTTTCCCAACTTCCGATTTCCACCAACAATGACCCCTTTTAATACCCCCCCGCCCCACTCATTCACTGACCGACTAATTTGATAGTTCCGAGATAAAAACTGCAACGTCGTCGTCGTCGTCGTCGTTGTCCATAAAGCAGTGAGCAGAGCAAACAAGGTCATCGTGTATTCAGATGGTTATCACTGGCGAAGTCTTCGTCTTCTTCCAACTACACGGGGGGGATGGAGTATGAGGGGGTCGACATGACGCCCAGTGGAACGGACCGCTCCCGATTACAGACGATGAGTTAGTCAGTAAACACACAAAGTCTGTCTGTCTGTCTGTCTTGTCTGTCTGCCTTCTCCGTCTGGCTATCTGTCTGCCTTCTCCATCTGTCTGCCTTCTCCGTCTGGCTATCTGTCTGTCTTTGTCTCTGTCTGGCTATTTGTCTGTCTGTCTATCTGTATAAATGTCTATCTATTTTTCTACAGTCTGTCTATCTTTCTGTCTCTGTCTGTCTGTCTGTCTGTCTGTCTGTCTATATGTGTATCTATCTATTTTCTACATGTCTGTCTGTCTCTGTCTGGCTGTCTGTCTGTCTATCTGTCTGTGGCTGCCTGTCTGGTTGTCTGGCTGGTTGTTTGCCTATCTGTCTATATGTCCGTCTTTCTATTTCTATTTCTCTACATGTCAGTCTGTCTGTGTATGTCTGTTTGTCTGTCTGACTGTCTGTCTGGTGGGGAGCGATGAGTTATTGAGCAAACACTAAGAGCATCCTGGCGTTGATTCCGTGAAATTGCAGCCGCGAGAATTTTCTGCAGGATCCGTTTTACGCACAACGATTCAGTCTGAGTAACTTTGTGGTTTCAGCCGTCAATTAGCAATCTACTAGAAGAAATTATGTGGGGGCTGTATTATAGACACTGGCGAATTCTTTGAACATCATCAACCTCTCTCCTCCCCTCCTCCTCTTTCACTCTCCTCCTCAACTTTGACCCCGCTGCTTGAATCCGCTGGTGATACGTCATCTGGGAGATGGGATAGGCCTACGACAGATTTCTCGACAGATCGAAGCGTGACTAAACTGTAGATGCGGGTATTTCGTTCTCGGAAAGGATTTCCTGTTTAGTTTATCAGTAGTTAATGATATCATCTTCACTGACCCCTTACCCCACCCACCAGTTCATGCCCTATCATGGAATCGCCACCCGCTAATTGATGTTAATTGAAAGGTAAAGACAATCAACATAACTATCATGATAGCTGTCATATTGAATTAACCCTTTGGAAGTAGTTAAGCTACCCAGCCAAATATGTCTGTCAATAGTTCACAAAAGCAAGTATTTCCATGACCACTTCAAAGAAACACTAAGAATTTCAAACAGTAGTACTAGTATGCACGTAACATCACTGCCTAATACAACTCAAGAAATTTTGGACTGAACTTTCTGTCTATCAAACAGGACTTATCGGGGGCCCCCTCTCCTCCCTCGCCGCTATACTCTAAACACCAGCCACCCTAACCACCGTCCGACTGTCTGCCTGCCTGACCTGACCCCATTTACATCTTGACCTGGACCCTCTCCCCTTCGCCCTATCGATTATGTTTTGTATAAACGCTTTTGAATAACCTAGTTCCCTTTGACTTCACTTTTTGTGAACACTGTAAAAATTTCTAGAATGCAAATCATATCTGAAAAGCGACGAGATAGACCTAGCGACCACCGCTTTGGAGCGCCATTCGCATGACGCATATACGGTATATAGTGGTGTATGATTATTGTAAAGATGCTTTGGAAGTTTCAAGATTAGATTAGACTATTTAGTAACACCAGGGTGAAAATTGGGGGGGCTTGGGGTTTCAACCCTGCCCCAATTCTTTATTAGAGCTCCATAGTAAAGTCCTCTTTTCATGCCCCAAATCCAAGTGGATCATAGTAAAACACCAACCCCCGGTTATTTTTCTACAATTCTCACAGTGAATAACACTTGTAGTTCAAGTCATCTGCTATGTTATGTTTATTTCACATGGTATGTTGGGAATCAAACAGGAAACTCAGAATTGAGATGAGAAGCTTCTTGGCCATTGTGCCACTTCAAACCCTATCAAATACACAAACATAGACGCCTTTAAAATATTATCTCCCTCTTGGTTATAAGCAGACTGGTCATTCCCACTCTCCAGTAGCTGCAGAGAAATTCTCACGGTCAGTGAGTGGGCAAACAGTGGTCTATACCCCTCCATTTCTGACCCTCTGATAATACTACCCTCAGGGCAAATGGTGCAGACAGTAACCCTGTTGTTGTCCTAGG
Source organism: Lumbricus terrestris (assembly GCA_949752735.1). Taxonomy (NCBI): domain Eukaryota; kingdom Metazoa; phylum Annelida; class Clitellata; order Crassiclitellata; family Lumbricidae; genus Lumbricus; species Lumbricus terrestris. Next base: position 7,061,397 of record OX457039.1, read on the forward strand.
GCCCTAGGGTGCATGGGAGGGTTGGGGTGGGGTGGGGTGGGGAATTCCTTTACCCCATCATCGGAAAACAGTACAACAACTATTAAAATAGCAGGCAGAGTAGGAGGAGTACTACGTACACCACCGCAAAGACTTTCCAGGTACCAATAAAACTGGAGTCTATTCCACCACCGCCTAATCCCCGCGTTCAGAGCTCCGTCAAGTACCTATAGACAGCGGCCGTTATCTCATCTGTATAGTTTTCCTCGGGCGATGAGGCTGGTGCTTAGAACCGAAGATTCGACATCAAGAGCATAATGGACATGTAACGTAATAACGTTCAGCTGATCCTTACAGCGCCTCGTGGCGGCTTAGAAAATACCAGTGAACAGTTCCGATAAGAAATAACATCTCAGACATCTGAAAAGGCTCAATGTTTACACAGTGTCTCCAAGCACCTCTCAAAAAGCAGACATATATAAAGATAAAATCAGAAGTGTTGGTCGAAAAATTTCCGGGGTGGGTGAGTGAGTTGGTTCCAATGTACGAGCTTGCAAAATATACAGAATATAGGCTACACAGAATTAGTTTTAAACATTCAGAATAACATATTTTGGGTGCTTAAACCTGCAAACTCCTTAAATACACCCATGGATAAAGTGAGAATTTACCTCGTAGTACTAAATTCATTAATTCATTCAATCGCAAATGCTCAACTTACGAATTCCCACCACATTCTGAAAGTCCTTTGTCAAGAATGGTAAATCCTAGATAGGAGATTCCTGATTAAACTGTTATTATCACATACCTGTCCGACGGAATCTGTCCGTTCTGTCTCCTCCACAGAACGGCTGGATTCGGATCGCCAACCACCTGACACTCGAACAGAGCATCCGAATCCTCTTTCACGACTGCATCCTGAGGACTTCCGATAATTCTAGGTTTCTCTGTTCAAACACACACACATACATCTCTGTGACAATGCAGTACATCTAGCCTAGATCAATGCAGCTGTCCAGCCTTAAACTGTAACACTTTGTAGTACCGTACACAAACACAGACATACGGAAATATATGTCGTTGACGCTGTGACTTTATAAATATCAATAATCAGTCACTTCTATTGCACCAGCGTCTAAAGCGCAAAGCATTAATAGAGGGCGTCCCTAGGGAGTCAACGCAATGGAACTATCAAACCCGCGTCCTTCGTGCCGGCCATCGTGCTACCATTCTCCCCCCCCCCAATAATTCTACGGCTGGTTGTGCACTGTGTAGTAGTGTTGTTTATAGCCCACAATGCAAAAACAGCCACACAATTCAAGTGAATCACAGAGGAGTCTGTCCCCAGAAAGTTAAGAAACCGGTATGCTGGCTCTTTCAGTTTAGAACTTTAGACTTTAGAGGGACCAATGGGCCCCGATCCTTCCATTGGCAATAAATCATTCCAAACAGCAGACCAAACAGCACTTTTCATTGTCATTCTTTCAGTGCAAACAATAGACTGAAGTAAGTACACTGTCGTTGAGTAATTAAATCTGTGGTAGGGCCATTAGCAGCAGCAGTTGTAACATGTCATTTTAAATTGGATGAACTATAAACAGCGTTGGACAGCTGGCAGGGCAGGTCTCTTTCCCCACACTCGCCCACCCACACAAAAACAAACACAAGCGTGTATATGGAAATTTGTCAACGAGTGCATACGAGGTGGGGTCATTTGTAGACAGTTGACACGCCCCTCCTGACCATGGCACACGCACCCCAATCAACTCCCACAAAATAGATTCACAGAAGTTGTTCATAAGGAAGGGTGCATGCGTCACTCAACAAATTCACACACACACGCACGCACACACACACACACACACACACACACACACACACAGGCACACACACACGCACATACACAAGCACGCACTCGCACACACACATAAGTTTCTTGCAGGATCCGTTTGCCCCATGTTGCATTCTTCTTTCAATTTTCAACTTCCAATGATTTAACAGGGGCCATTTCCCTTAGACAATAATAACCCTGAAGAACAGCCATGGGTGTTACACATCAGCGACTTCTTTTTCTCAGCCTCGGCGCACGACGGCAGGTGGCTATAGTCATGCACTTGCTGTCTCATCTCATTCATTCCCCAAAGTTCGAAAATGGAGTGTTTATAGTTTGACGATGTATAGTCTGACGGTGTATAATTTGATGGTGTATAGTTTGATGGTGTATAGTTTGACAGCGTATAGTTTGACCGTGTATAGTTTGACGGCGTATAGTTTGACCGTGTATAGTTTGATGGCGTATAGTTTGACCATGTATAGTCTGACGGTGTATAATTTGATGGTGTATAGTTTGATGGTGTATAGTTGACGCTGTATAATTTGACGGTGTATAGTTTGACGCATAGATGTAAAAAACGATGAAAATAAAATAAAAAACGGTAAAAAACGTCGTTTTTTTCGAAATAATAAAAAACGACAAAAAAACGGTAAAAAACGGAAACGGAAAATAATTTGCCTTTGTTGCATCTGAAATTTCATTTTCAGCTTACAAACCTTGCTTATGCAATTTTATCAAGAAACTGCAAATAACACAACTTTATTATTAGGCCAAAATAATTGGTAAAAGTACCATTAATCTACCACAGTTATTTTTTTTCTTATAATTTCGGTTTAATAAGAAATTCGGACAAATTAAAGGTATCGAAATCTTTTCAAATTTAAATTGTAAGCATAAGTCCACATTATAAGTTTATGCTGATCGACATAACACAATTTAACAATTAAAATCTAACCAGAAGCAAAAACCACAGATGTTTACTAAATTATATATTGTACATATTTTGTGCTTAAAATTTTTACTTATAAATATTAATTATAGGCCCAAGAATTTTATATCAAAATAACTGTTCCAAGTTTCATTTCTTGTAGGGATCTACTATATGTATTTCTCAAAATAATGACTTAAACAATGACATAAAGACCTTATAGTTAGCTGCATCCTTGAGAGTACGGTGAAAACGTATGGAATATCAGAAAAAATTAAATTAAGGAAAATAATATTAGACAGAAAATAATTAAATAAAGTTATATAAAAATCGAAAAAAACGATAAAAAACGATGGGAAAAATAAAAAACGAAAAAAACGACGTTTTTTGGGAGAGAATAAAAAACGAAAAAAACGTTTTTTACAACTATGGTTTGACGGTGTATAGTTTGACAGCGTATAGTTTGACCGTGTATAGTTTGACGGCGTATAGTTTGACCGTGTATAGTTTGACGGCGTATAGTTTGACGGCGTATAGTATAGTTTGACGGTGTATAGTTTGACGATGTATAGTTTGAGTGTATAGTCTGACAGCATATAGTCTGACAGTGTAGTGTTTGACTTTGACAGTGTATAGTTTGACGGTGTATAGTTAGTCACTGTTGTGTGTAGCATGAGAGACTGGACAGATCATAGGTGTTCAGATTCTTGTTCCACCTACATCACTTGTCCTGCTGAGCTACAATGAGTACACCGATCGTACACTGTCGGTGGAGAGATGCCACGGTGAGGTAGAGGACTGGCCAGTCACCGTCGTAGCTGGGATTGCATTAATTCCCTTGTAGCATAATTATTATAAAGAAGGTATCTTAGGAGCAGTGTGTATCAATGACTTCTTGACTATAGTCAGCTTTGCCATCACAGTGGACATACTCCTCAAATCATTGAATCCTACGTATTTGAGTCAACATTCCAAGTTCAGCTATGGAACTAACTCACCCTCCATCACCACCCAAGCCGTTTCCCCAAACCCTCCCCATTCTCAACCCACACTAAGATGAAACAGGAGTCTTAATGGTGGCAATAACCAATAATTATTAACACAGATACAGAGGGAGTGAGAGATAGACAGACAGACAGACAGACAGACAGACAAAGACAAACAGACAGACAGACACACAGACATACAGAGAGAGAGAGAGAGAGAGAGAGAGAGAGAGAGAGAGAGTGAGAGACAGAGTGACATAGACGGATAGACAGAGATATACATAGAGATACTGAGAGACATAGAGAGAGACACAGAGCGACACAGAGAGACACACAGAGAGACACACAGAGAGTCATTCATTGCTGCCCAGAATGTGGCAAAAATTATCGGGAAATGATGAATGGCTTGAACGGTTGCTAAGAAAGCATTTGATGCGGATCTGCTCTGATGGTAATTAATGGAAAGAAAGCAGACTAGGGTACCAGTAGACACGGTCGGCAGTGAATACAGTAAGACAAGAACCTAAGAAGATGCAGACCAGTCATTACTAGTAGAGCTAAAGCAACAAGAAGCCAGCCAAGAGGGTCGGGTTGCACAAGTTGCAAATTAAGAAAGCATTACTCACAGAGTAATTAAAGGTAAATCAAATTGGTAGAGTCGTGACAGCCATCCGCTGGTCTAGTCATCACCATGACGGAGACTGAATAGTTTGTTTTCTAATTGATTTGATTGATATCATGACCCTAGAATGTTATCTGGTATCTGAGAGCTGAGAGGGCATAGCTTTTTCTTTCTTTGCTTTCTGCTTTTTCGAAACATACTTACATGTGCAGCTGAGCTGACTCTGAATGTGTGCAATTGCATGCGCTATGCTTGCATGTTCATTGGGGCGTGTGTGTGTGCGTGTGCAAAAGTGTGTGTGTGTGTGTGTGTGTGTGTGTGTGTGTGTGTGTGTGTGTGTGTGTGTGTGTGTGTGTGTGTGTGTGTGTGTGTGTGTGTGTGATTTTTTTATGAACTGGATACCATTGGCCTATTTTGGGGTCTCCAGGTTTTCAAACCTCCAATGTGTAATTTCCGAAAATTTTAAACTAATTCTTTGTGTTTTCAATGTATTTTGTGACCACATACATTATACAACCCTCCCTCCAATGAAACTTCTTGGAAATTCTACATAGTGTAGGGGGACCTATGCCACTGGTGAACTGACATCCACCCGAAGTGCCTCACGCACACGCACGCACTTTATCACCGCACCAACCGGTTGCGGCCGAGACAAGAAGAAGTGATAAGGATAAACAACGTCAGGAAGAGAGGCCGTCGTTCTTGGAGTCCAACGGCGGTGGGTATGGGTCTGGGCCTGTCTGCCGGTCTAGCCTGGCTTGGTCTGGCCTGCCGGTCGGTCGGTCGGTGGGTCGTGCAAAGCACATACGAACCCTTGAGATAAAGGCAAATACCGAAGAGGAACACTCCTGCTTTCAATCTCCATCTCTCTCTCAATTCAACCTGTCCAACCAGACAACTCTTAACCGATCCTCCGTGTATTACCACATAACACGACCTGACATCATGCAAAGTGCGAGAGCTACTATGAACCTAGTAGAACAGAGGAGCCAATACAGTTCCGGTGAGGCCGTGAGGGCAAAAGGGCGTTGGACGCCTGAGGGCAAAATCATCCGCTTCCTCCTTCTCTTCCAATCTGTAAACATAGCTCGATTTGTAGGGCAGAATTTCGACCTGCACCCTCACTGATTCTTACGATCCCTCCCCCTCTCCCTCTGGACCTGTAAAGGCGATGCCTAACTGGTGAGTAAATGGTGCTAAAGTTCATTTAAAATAAACAGTAATCCTAATCACAAACTGTAATCACAAGTTTGCAAGGAGCTGCTACAAGAGATTGAAGGCATTAAGTTAGTGAGCAAACAGTGTTCAGATAACCAGAAGTTAATAGTTGAGCCTTGTCCTAAACTCACCATTTGGCAACTAGCTTCTGAGCTTGAGCTGAGCCATGTACAAATGAAAGTCTTTCCCAGTTGAGCATGTACTTATGAAAGTATATTTCCCAGTGTTGAGCCTATAACTTATTAAGGTCTTCTCATTAAGCCGCATATACTTGCTTGTATAGGTACAGTACAAGTCTGCTTGATACGCTTTCCTAGGTGAGCTTATACCTAACACAATCTGGCCACTGAGCTTTTTCAGTTGAACCTTTCACCTAAGAAGCGCCTCTTCCACCGTTTAAGAATCTTATAAGAATCTTCTCCACTTCGGTTTGTATGTACCTCAAAAACACAATCTCATCAAGGGTAACTGAACTACTCAATGCGAGCTGATGTCCAATTCCCCATTTGGGCTTATGTCCAGCTCCTCACTTCAGCTTATGTCCAATTCCCCATTTGGGCTTATGTCCAGCTCCTCACTTCAGCTTATGTTCAATTCCCCATTTGAGCTTATGTCCAATTCCCCATTTGAGCTTATGTCCAATTCCCCATCTGGCACCTGAGCTTTTATTCAGCTCCCCATCTAAGCTTCCACAGACAGTTTCCTCACCAAAGCTTACCTCTTACAAGCAATCTAACCACAGAGGAGTTGCCCCAGTTGACCTTTCCCCCCACTCCACCCCACCCCACAAACCGCCTCCTCAGTTGACCCTACCTCTAACGAGCAGCCTGGCCGCCGTGCTTTCCCTTTCCCCTGCCACATTGTAGGCCACGCAGACGTAGGACCCTGCATCGTCCTTCTGAGTGGCCCGGATGTGTAGACTGCCCAGTGCTTCGTCGAAGTAGATGCGGTGGTCACCAGGGGCGATCGTCAGGGGCCGACTGTTCTTCCTCCACTTCACCTTTGGCTCCGGATCCCCCCTCGGCGCCCGGCAGTTGAAGACCGTTTCCATGCCAACGGCAACCTCGCGGCTCTGCGGAACCTCACGGAAGTCTTCGCGAATGACTGGAACAGAAATCAATCAATCATTCAATCATTCAATCGATCAATCAATCAGTCAGTCAGTCAGTCAGTCAATCAATCAATCAATCAATCAATCTCAATCAATTAATCAATCAATCAATCTTAATCAATCAATCAATCAATCAATCAATCAATCTCAATCAATCAATCAGTCAGTCAGTGAGTCAATCAATCAATCAAATAATTTATTTTGCAGCCAAAGTATACATGACAGGTTTACACATCTTGTAAATTGGTTACAAAAAAGGGAGGCCGTAAAGAATTGGTTACAAAAAGGGGAGGCCATAAAGAGAGAGCTATCTAGGGACACCAAATAATAAATTGAGCTGACGATGTGAGGTGGTCTTGACTAAATTTTGCAAATTTAACACAGCGATTAACAAAAGTGACAAAGCACAATCAAGCAACTCAAACTGAGAGACGGAGAAAAAACAAACACAACAGTGATAGAGTTAAAAGTGAGAAGCTCAACACTCTTGAGTCAATAAACGATTTTGTAAAAATAAGAAACGCTTTGACGCTTGATTAATTATCGAACAGAGAGACCAACTAGAGAATTATAAGGCTAAGGTTAGAGTTCAAGACTAAGATAAAGATTGAAGTAAGGTAATGGTTAAGGTAAATGTTACATGTAAATGTTAAGGTGTCTTTTATAATGTACAGCAGTAAACAACAGCAACATCATTCCCACCAACACTACCACTGCCACCGTGAACAAGGTCATGACCTTCAGCACAACCACTACCACCACCACACCAGTGTCCACCACCACACCAGTATACACCACCACCATCACGTACTAAGACCACCTACTACTACGACGACGACCACCACCACCAATACCACACATTTACCTGGCCGATATGATACATTGATACATCTAAGAGCACAGTCCCATCTATCTCCATGACAGCCATATATATGTACAAGTAAAACATGATCAGACAAACTCCATGAGTGCATTCCTAGTTTCAGTTTAAAACATCAGAAAGAAAGTTAGTCAGCCAGGGTCAAACACTGTTTAAACTTTACACAAATTCCATCTCCAAAATGACCAGAATCCCATCAGAAACACTGCAGTTTCAACCACAGAACTCATCCGATTTTCCATTATCATAAGACTCTTTTAATGACTAACACCGACTTTATCCCCAGACATTACCCCCACACTCCTCCAAACATCAATCAATCATCACGCGTTCATTAGCAAGGCACAGACAAAAAACGAATTCGAAAAAACTCCAGGACCTCTACTGGCCAAAAACCTTCAGATTATACTAGGAAATTTTCCACGCTCTTACATGGATGCCGGAAATTGGAAAGGCAGAGGAGATAGTCGTCGGTAAAGAGGTCAGCATTTATCTGAAGCACCACTTGTTCGGATAGGATCTCGTCACGTCTGACCTGACTTCCACTACAGTCTGCGTATTGTACACATGACTCATCGCCACCAAAGCGGTCAATCCTCTCCCCTATCTTCCCCACTCATCCTCTCCCCCATCCCTCCCCCACCCCATCCCGGTAACCCACTTCCGCTGGCAAAGAAACACAATTTCCATCTCGCTTCAGCGGTCGGATTCGCGCATGCGCAGTGCTCGTGCGCTGTAATTAACGACAGGTAATGACACGTGCTAATGTAATAAATGTTCTCCGATTACACGTATGCGCCATTATACTCAATGATTAGATTCTGATTAATAGAAATGGAGGCTCTATACTAGAGAGCAGCATGACAGCAAGACTAGCTTAAATCTCGGGCTAGTCTGAAATCGCACAGTGGATCCATTCCAACTTGTAAAATTACCGCCGAGTCATTCCCTCAGGGCCGCCACTGGTTGTACTCTGCCAGTGCCAGTCCCAAGCCTGGATAAAGGAGGAGGGCGTCGCTAATGGTCTTTGTTACCACACAGTGCCGTTAAACTGCAAATAACACCATTCTCAGGGCCTCAGTAATAGTGATGTCTTCGACGGTTATGGTCACGGACCCAAAAAAATTGTAGGGGTCTTTTTTCATGGGCCACGCTGTACAGTGTACATGCACATTCTGCACATTGAAATTTATAGACATTTCATGGTGAGCATTGTTGACCCCGAATCCAAGGTCACTATAACTTCGTTACATTCTACGCTGACATAAATGTTGGACGATATAGAAAACAGAAACAGATTGGCGATAACAATATTGTGTAAGACGCGACTGCAAACGATCATATTTAAGCGATAAAACAGCAATCGTTTACGTATACGCCCAGTGATTAAAGATTGCAGACGATACTATTTCGGATGGGTCGAAAATACAGGTCCACCTACCCCACTCCTCGAACAGAACCCGGACTCCTAGAACGAGTGAGGCTTCGACGGTGTGTTGCCAGAAATGTATAGCCGGACTAAAATGATCCTGGTTTATTCAATCAATCAATCAATCAATCAATCAATCAATCAATCAATCAATTTTCGTTCAATCAACACTTCAGGCTGGCAGAACGCAGCCTGTTAAATATAACTAATTTTTACAGCGGTTTTATGTATAAGTTCGGTTTATAATAAACAACGCAAATAAATATTGGGTTTGAATTAATATTAATTTGATTTGCAGACCCTATTCATGCAGGTCGTCTATTTTGGAACAACACCTTCAGGTTAAGAAATGGTTTTGTGATCCATAAGAATTCGACCATGGATGTTATGCAAATGGGTTTGAGAGCCGAACAATAACGAAGTTGCAACAAATAATCTCAAAAGAACACAAGTAGTGAAATAGCGACAGAGTAAACCTCATTTTTTGCAGGGTATGGGTACGAATAAATGGGCCAAAGTACAAGGTCAAGGTCAAAGGTCAAGGTCATCTTAATTAGGTCATCTTAATTAGGTCATCTTAATTAGGTCATCTTAATCCTATTAATTAGCTTAATCCTATTAATTATCTTAATCCTATTAATTACCTAGTCCTAATTAGTAATTACATAGCCCTAATTAGTACAACAAAGGACCTACTAACCCTAAATAGCACTACATAGCTTCTTTAATTCATATAGTTAGATATTATTAGTAATTAGCTAGATATTAATCCTAATTAGTAATTAGTGATTCCTAATTAGCATAACAAAGGCCCGGCGACTCCATAATTAGCGGCCCGCGCGCGCCCGCCCGCCCGCCCGCCAGGGAAGACGTCATGAGCGCTGGGGGCTGTGTCGAAGCGGTATGCTAACTAATATAATAATTAAATATGCTAATTTTCTGGATCTTCGTGCTATAGTGCAAGAAATGCGGCAACCAACCAGCATGCGAGAACCGCAATAGCCCAGGAATCTGCGGCCAATGAGGGAGCGAGAATTCCTAAGAGAGCCCAATCAGAAAGCGAGCCCCACAATAGCCCAGGAACCTGCGACCAATGAGGGAGCGAGAATTCTATAGTGTGCCCAACCAGCGTGCGAGAACCACAATAGCCCAGGAAGCTGTGGCCAATCAGAATATGCGAATCTTGCTAGTAGGAAATTTCTAAGTATGAAAGAACAAACACAATATTTTTTCATAGCAATTCTTTATTACACAACATTAATCAATCTTTATTTTAATATGATTGCGCAATAACTTGCGCGAGAGTACAATGGTTTCATTTATTTACAATGTTCGACGGATATATGAGCGGTATTTACAATGTTCATACTTTTCGCAGAGTCCATTATTTACAGTCTTCATCAACTTTCGCATTGTCCAATTCAAATATCTACAGAGTTCGACGACTTTTCGCAATAACTACAAGTATTTACTTCAATTTCTCTATACATTATTTACACTTGGAATATTCACATGCCCATACGACAACGACTCTGAGGAATTTAAAAGATACCGCTTGTCGTCATACGGAGAGAGAGCTGCTTTGCGTAACTCAACAGTGTGCAAATCATGTTTTCGACTTTGAATAACACAGAATTTGGAGCTAGTAGGCTTTTCTTCAAGAATACAAGCTCTGTATTCAGCATGTCTGATGCATTTCTTGACAAATCCCCTTTTTATCCCCTTCGCCGTCTTCTTTTCCTTCTCCCCAGCCAACAACAAACTATACATTTTTGATCGTAACCCACAAAATTCAATTACAGCATCGCCATTGCATTCGTCCTTAAACTTTCCAATGACCTTGGCGTTGGTTCGACTATGTAAAAAGTGCCCACAGGGGTAGTCAGAAGTGTCGTACTCGTCTAAGTTGTGCTGCATGTCAAGATATACGTCGTTTGTAAAGATATGATAGCAAAGGCTGTCAGTGTCTGTGAACAGGAGTTTGCAGGCAGAGCCATAAATGGGTATTATGTGTTCGTAATGGAATTCATACATTTTTAATTTAGATATATCCAAGATACACATGCCGGCGTAAAGGGGCTTGTTGAGTAAAACGTTAGAATTTGTTAATTTTATCACTGTCAAATCTTCGTTTATGATATTGTAGGACTCAAAATTTGGTCGGGCCACGAAACGTTTGGCTCGTTTCGCGTTGGTGACAAGTTTCACCGCTAGGTGCTTCCTGTTATTTTGCATGGTTTTTCCGTAAATTGAATTGTTCATTAATTTGAAGAGGTCTTTTTCAAAGGAAGATTTTGCAACCTGCCGTTTGGAAGTGTTGAAGTCGATATATGGCTTCAGCCATCGACTTTGGCGAAACTCGAGGATTTTATTAATTTTGACCAAACGCATGCCCATTTTAAGATAGAATTGAAGATTTCGATAATGAACGACGTACCGGGTCTTTGCCATGAGATTGGGCACCAACTTTTCGACCCCGGTACCGATTTTAGCCGAAATTTTCTGTGAAACAGACTTTGCGTACGGGGATAACATGTCCGGTCGTATGTGAAGCGTCTCTGGTGCGAGGGGATAGTCATTGTGGTCGTTGTGGAGATGAGAAGGATAGTCCAAGTCCACGTCCAAAATATAACCAAAATCGTCATCTGTCGATTTAGTGTCCAAGTCAAAGTCTGATATTTCGTAATCGTCCAAAAATCTAAATTTACCCGTCGGGAGCGGTTCGGACATGGCGTAGCCGTAGAGGTTGTTACAATCCAAATACATGATGTAGCTATTTGGAACGTTAGGATCGTATCCTTGAGCGAGATACGGATTATTCGCCTTTGCATATCGATTGGATATCATGGAAACGCCGCCTCTCATGCCCCGCTCCACAAACAGGTAAATGTCCGGGTCGGTTATCAAATCCAAATTTACGTTTGTCATGCGCAAACACGCGTCGAAGCTAAGTCCGGGGCTGCTGTAATAGTGAAGCGGGTCCAATTTGTAAAAGTCCAAGGACATAGCACGAAAAGATTCGAAAACGTCCGCCAGTAAAATGACATCGGTCTTCAAATACAGATCGTGATAGTCCTGCATAGTTGACATATTAAAAGTCTGCCAAATTTTCTGGGCATAGTCGTAGTCGTCCTGCGAGATGTCTTCGTCAGTCAGTTTGCTAAAGAAACAGCCTTTGGGTGGCAGAGTCCTTTCGGTCATTCTGCAGGCTGACGTCATATATTCGTAGGGAAATACCCCCTTACGCAAAAGCAATTTGTAGTCGTTCGGAAAAATTCGCCGCAAATGTTTGAATTTGGAATCATCCTCTTTCGATAAATTTTTTACCAACACGTCCAAACCGCAGTTTAGAAATTGGAGGGAGTCCAAAAAGCGTATATTATTGACTTCGAACGAGAGATATTTTTCCATATTGGTTGCAATGACATTTATTTCTTGCTCTGCAAACTCCTTGTTCATATTTTTGAGAATAAGATGAGAATCGTAACCTTTAAGGTTGTGAAAGATGACAGGAAGGAGATAGTTTGCAGATTTGCCTTTCTTAGATTTGGTAGGTTTGCGAAACTTGAGTTTTAGATTGCAAGGAGAGCAAAGAGCAGAAACAAAGTTACCAGTCATGTGGCAGTGGTGTCGAACTTTGTTGGTTCCGGAAAAAGCGATAGAGCAAGAAGGACATGCAGCACAACTTTCAAACTGTAACCGCTGCTGCTGGGTAAGTGAAATCATCGGTTTGTTGGTGGCCAAAATTTTATTGATTCGTGTTTGTTCCGATTTTATATGCGAAAAGAAATGCTCCATCACGTTTGGGCCCGAGTATGTGTATGGGGCAGCGTCGTTCAATTGTGGAAATGAAGAAACTGTGAGACAACAGAACCCGCTAGGAGTGTGTGTGTCTATAATTTTGGTCGATTTTCCGGCGGCCGATTCGGTTGGAGTCAAGTAGCTCTCGAAATCCGAATATATCGCGTAGGGCACAGGCATTTCATGCTGAGTGTTTGTGAATGACAGGTTTGAATTTTCCTCGGATGGATATCGAACGGACTGCAAGCCGTGCTTGCCGCATTCATCCAAATGCGCATGCTTCCCAGCAGCAGTGGTGAAACAGTGCAGACAGTATGGACATGGGAAAGAACGACCATCATGAGAATTTCTCGTGCTTAAAAGTGCAGAAAGATTGCGGATTGTGATATAGTGGCGCTTAGCACCATCATCAAGCAATAAAAGGTTGACAATGTGTTTTCTACCCCTGTGAGCACTTGCGTATAGGGGCGTAAAGGTTTTATCATCAGGGTTTGAGTACATGACATTGATAGAGTAGTGAGGATTCATGGCTTCAAAGAGTGGAATTTGCTCAATGGTCATTGGAAATTTCAAAACGTCGGTATGAAGTTCGCCCAGATAGCGTCTGTAGATGGTTGCTCGCTCAGCATTTTTAGCCTGGTAGTGACTTACAGCTAATGTTGCATAGAGAAAGCAGAATTCATCATCATTTTGAATGTTTAGGGTAGCATGTTTCCCAATCAAATATTGTGGGGTGGGAATGTAAGTAGACGCGCCTATCGGTTCGTATATCGCATTGCACAACTTAAATTCCGCCACTCCATTCACTAACCACCCGGAACTCTGGCTTGTGAAGCCGTCTACCAATTCGTCGATACGGTGTACTGCGTCTTGGATTTGGTCGGCGATCTGGGACGGATCCAGAAGGGTTGAGGGCACGGATTTGAAGTAGCCAACCGTCTGTGCGTCTCCGTCTGGCGTGGGTCGCTTGAAATCTACGTCGACCGCCACCTACCATTTCACCGGTCTAAAGAAAGAATTGTTCATTTTAATACGAATCGGATAAGTCCGAATGCTGTAGTGAAAAATTTGATTAAGTATATGCAAAAATTTTCTAAGTCCAATAATTTAGAGTGAAAAATTTCTAAGTCCAAGAAATACTGAAACGAAATTTCCTAAGACCAACATTTTAGAGCGAAAAATTTTCTAAGTCCATCATTTTAGAGCAACAAAATTTCTAAGTCCAGCATTTTAGAGCGAAAAATTTTCTAGGTCCAAGAAATGCAAACTCACCCTTCATCTCTGAATGCATCCTCCAGAGCGGCGGTCATGCGCGATGCTTCTGCCAGCAACAGACCGTGCACGTCGGTTGTTTCCGGCACAGCAAACGTCATATCGATGAATGTGTTTTGCGTCGACGTGCGTACGCCCGGATTGGCCGCTTTCTTCACGCATGTAACACAGATCTCGTGGCCGGATCGGAAGAATCGCACAGGCCGGCGATTCTTGCATTTCGTACACTCTTGACGTAGCCGGCAGGTTTCACAGAGCCCGTTCGTCAGATTGGTCGCCTTGTACGCGCGACAAGACTTGCACCGACCTACAGATATACAGCAAATTTTAAAATTCTCGACTGATAAGAATGCAAAGCATACAAGCATAGAGTGAAATGATGGTGTGTATGTGTGGATATGTTGTGCATATGTATGTGTGTGTAACACACACACACACACACAGGAAGAATATAAAAGTTAGATTGTTCAAAATGTTAAAGTTCGTAAAGTCGCTTACTCGAAGGGCCGGTCTCTGCTGGCGATGTCGACCTCGCGTCCCTGTCGCTGGAGCTGGCCGCGCCGCTGGAGCCGGAGCTGCTCGCCGCCGCAGCCGCACCGCGGCTGCCGGGCTTGGATGTCGCTGCCACCGCCGCCGCCGCCGCCGCCGCCGCCGCCGCCACCGTCGCCGGCATCGCCGGCGACCCTTCTCGCACGGTTCCCATCAGATCTGCAAAATAGTGAACTTTATGTAGAAATATATTTCGTTGAAATATCAAAGATTCTTTACAAAATGTTGTATTTGAACAGTACATGTTCGTTAAAATCGATCAACGCAGCACAAAATTCTGTATTTGAAAAGTATAAGTTCTTTGAACTTGTTCAATGTATTGAGCAAGTTTAAAAGATTTATGGAAAGCAGCCTTACTTGCACGCTTTGGTGCGTGTCCAGCGTTCGACTCTGCCTTTCGCTTGTGCTCTACAACACAAATTAAACTGCATGTTACAAAGTATTTTCTAGAATTATTTCGCCAAACTTTAAAAAATATATATATTTTTTCAATATACGAAATTTTATTTGTTTAAAAATTATTTTGTTCGAATTAAAACTTACCCATTTCTCAAATTCTCTCTTTAAGTTGAGCTTCAACCTTGAGCAGTTCATCAATTTTCGCACGTAGAATGTTCGCTAAAGAAAAAATATAAAAAATTGCGTTAGAGTTGAGAATTTGTGTGTGTGTGAGGTTTATGTTAGCTAGACACATAAAGTTTAAGAAAATGTCCTACCAGATTCCATGGCGTGTTCTTCTTGTAATGGAACACTTAAATCGGAAAAAGTTTTATATGGGCTCACATATACATATATCTACTACTTAATTCTGGGTTTGATCAACCAGTCTGATACTACTTTCGCAAAAATGTCAAATTTCAAATCAAATGTAATAAGTCAAGATCTGCTGGATTCTGAAACTGCTGTGTGACGACCATCGTCTGGCGGTGGACTTTATATGGCCGGGGACTACTTTTTCATGTATTCCTACGCGAAATAGTTCTAAGTGCGCGGAAAGATATGATTAAGGTTGTGATGCGGTCAAGTCAGTGTGTATGTGTGTGTATGTGTGTGTGCGTGTGTGAGGGAACTACTTTCTTCATATCCTCCTAGGCGAATTAGTTCTAAGTCCAAGCGAAATAATACTAAGTGCGCATGCGCGCAGAATCTTATGTTGATGTTGTGATACATTTGAGTGGATGTGTGTGTGAGAGTGTGTTTGTGTATGTATGTGTGTGTGTTTGTATGTTTGAGTGTGTGTGTGTGTGTGTGTGTGCGTGTGTGTGTGTGTGTGTGTGTGCGTGTGTGAGAGAATTACTTTCTTCATGTCCTCCTAGGCGAATTAGTTCTAAGTCCAAGCGAAATAATACTAAGTGCGCATGCGTGCAGAATGCTATGTTTGAGTGTATGTGCATGTGTGTGTGTTGGTGTGTGTGCGTGTGTGTGAGTGTTTGTGTATAACATATAGAAAGAGTTCGTGGCATACATATCTTACTTG
The DNA here is from genome assembly GCA_949752735.1 of Lumbricus terrestris. Taxonomy (NCBI): domain Eukaryota; kingdom Metazoa; phylum Annelida; class Clitellata; order Crassiclitellata; family Lumbricidae; genus Lumbricus; species Lumbricus terrestris. Next base: position 7,077,483 of record OX457039.1, read on the forward strand.
ATTCTGTGTGAGCTGATGATGCTGATGATGGTCCTGCATGTTGCTCTACCGCTGTGGCAGAGGGGTCTGTGCATTGAAAATCATTGTCAATCTCTGCAAGAGATAATATTATATCCCATAAAGTGTGAATCTTTCGTCCATAATAATAATATTATTTTCTATTCATTTCAAATTACAATGAGTTTTCCTTTCGTTCGTCTTTTTGGTCTCTGGAAAAAAGTTCCAAGTAGTAAATGATTCTGCTGACACATATGTAATGCCTGCTAATATCACTCAGATCTATAGGCCTATACAATGATAGGATACAAAATAAATGCCCATAGAAATTAATTATGATCTCAGATCTATAGAATCACAGATCGATAGGCTGCAAAATAAATGCCCATAGAAAATAATTATTATGTTCTAGCCACATGTGCAGCGAAGTTACTACAAAGTCCTGCACATAGAAAATTTATTTTAAAATAATTATACTCACGAGATGTTGAATTCATGTCGGCTGTAACGATTCGAGTGGGAAGGATTCTGTTGTTCGTAGAAGATATCTGTAGAGCTGGAAATCGAGGCTGGTCAGGGGACGTCGCCTCTGCTCTGCGCTCTGCCTCCGCATCTGCTTGCAATTCGCCATTTCTCAGATCTATCAATTATGAAAAAGTGCCATAAAGTGGGAATCTTTAAAATAGCCCCGTAATATTACTGCAATTATGTTAAAATGATTGCCCATGGGTAGAAAATTCAAAGCTTTGCAGCTTCATAATCTATACTTATTTTTCTATGATGGGGATTTTAGTAGAGAAAAAGGCTAATATTATTATTTGCTGTGGTCAAAAGCGTGCAAGAAAGCCCACTACAGAATTGTAGTATGTTAGAAAACGCCTGTTCTATTCTATCTGTGCCAGTCCCAAGCGTGCAAATGTCGGCGGGTGCCGGTAGAAATGCCTCTTACATCTATATAGCATTAGAAAATTGTATTAAAATAATTTAACTCACTCAAAGCCATGCCTGCTGTAAATGTTCGAGTTGGAAGGCGTCTGCTATCTGTAGAACGTCGTGTGGCGATGTAGATCGTCTGTAGAGCGTAGATGTAGAAGATGCAGCGGGTCGGTCGAATCTCGAAATCTCCTGGGCTTCGAAACCGCGTATGTTTAACTAGTGCGTTGACCGTCTTTTTATAAATGCCTGTAACCACTCTGATGATATCATCAACCATCCTGTTCAGACAAGATCGGGCGAAGTCAGACATGTCTGGGGGAGGGCTCTGCTGCTGTAGGCGCGCAGTGAGCCCGCTATGCCAGCAGCCCTGATGAGTAAGTGAGAATACATGTTCAGACAAGATCGGGCGAAGTCAGACATGTCTGGGGGAGGGCTCTGCTGCTGTAGGCGCGCAGTGAGCACGCTATGCCAGCAGCCCTGATGAGTAAGTGAGAATTCATGTTCAGACAAGATTGGGCGCGATCAGCATCGCGCTTGGCGGTTGCACTGAGGCTGCCATATAGACACACCAGCTGCTCTTATGAGTAATTGAGGATTCATGTTCGGACGAGCCCAGACGAAGTCAGACAAGTTTGGGCGAGAATTCTGTCGCTTATGGGGAGCGGGAGAGAGATGGAGAGGAGGTAGAGAGAGAGAGAGAGAGAGGTACGAAGAAGGTGAGGGAGGTGGAGAGATATGTAGGAAGAGAGAGATAGGCAGGGAGAGAGAGATGTAGGAAGAGATAGGTAGGAAGAAGGAGAGGGAGGGAGAGAGAGAGTTGTATGATGGTATAGAGCGAGAGATATTGTGAAATAATAATAATTAATTAAAATTTTAGTTAATTAGTATAATATCCAATTACAATAATAATAGTTATGATAATATTTCATAGGCTCAGCCCCCAGCGCCGATGATGCGACCCCGGGCGGGCAGGCGGGCGGGCGGGCGCGGGCCGCTAATTATGGCTCGCCGGGTCTTTGTTATGCTAATTAGGTGTCGCTAATTAGTAATAATAGCTAATTACTAATAATAGCTAACTATATGAATTAAAGAAGCTATGTAGTGCTATTTAGGGTTAGTAGGTCCTTTGTTGTACTAATTAGGGGTATGTAATTACTAATTAGGATTAGGTAATTAATAGGGTTAAGATAATTAATAGGATTAAGCTAATTAATAGGATTAAGATAATTAATATGACCTAATTAAGATGACCTAATTAAGATGACCTAATTAAGATGACCTTGACCTTTGACCTTGACCTTGGCCTTGTACTTTGGCCCATTTATTCGTACCCATACCCTGCAAAAAGTGATCGTTACTCTGTCACTATCTCACTACTAACACAGTTCAATTTTTACATTAATCAATCACAATACTTTTCGGAACAGTTTTCGCGTGGTCCCGATTTCGTGTCACTCTGCATTTACATGGCTATAATTATAGGCCTACAGCAGTGCTAATGGACGATATATATAGATATACACATATATATCTACTTATATATATGCCATGTAACATACATGTATATAATTATATGTAGATGTTGCATAGCATATATATGTGATGATCATGTATACACATATAATAATATGTACATTTATGTTACACAGTATATATATATTTATATATATGCTGAGTAACATAAATGTACATATATATATATATATATATATATATACACGAAGAAACTGCATCCATATGTGGCGTCTGTTGGTCCACCTGACGACTGGTGTTGATGATCAGATTCAGACGGTGATGAATGTGACGACGATGGTTCGACGGATATTCGCAGATGTCTACGATCAGCAAAACCAATTAGAAAAATTTGCCGCATCTGAGAGGGTGCCGACGATGCTTCTGCTGCTGCTGCTGCTGCTGATGCCATCTGGCATGGTTTTGGGCAACTGCCTCCTCCGATGGGTGGTCCCACCCGGTGAGCCCACGATGGGGTCCGGCGGTGGCGGCGGTGGCGCCGAGAAGCGTGCCCCTCATGCAGTAGCCCACCGCAACGCCTCAAAGGAGATGCTGTACACGCTTTTCTCATGAGACGACGTGTATGTGAGTCAAACGCCGAGGAATCTTGCTCGAAAGGACATGCTCTGCGGGGGCTATTGGGGCCATTTTCGTAGGTAGTAGGGACTGTATGGGCCGTCGAAGGAGGGAGGGAGGAAGGGAGGGCGGGAGGGAGGGAGTAATCTAACATTGGCTGAAACATCGCAGTACGGAGCGCTTGACTAAATATCAAAGGCGATAAACAACTCAATCATAATGTTCTATCAGCTATTAAGCGGAGTGACATTATTTGCAAATATGTATATATATACATACATTTCATATATGTATATATACATATATATATATATATGTTATACATACACACGCATGCTCAATGTATAAAATGTGAGCATTGTATATATATATATATATATATATATATATATATATTATAATTATATAGAATTATATGCTCTAGTACATAGCCTACATATACTTGAATCTAAGGTAAATATCAAATAGCATCTCAATTATTTGGCAGTTAACAATTTATCTCCCTGCAGAGCATGCACGCAAACACACACACACACACACACAGCGCGCGCACACACAAACAAACACGGTATGTGAACGTAACTATTATAAAGCCATGTCGATCAGCAGCACATAGTTATTCATGCAGTCGCCATTTGCGTATTTACATAACCTGCCCTATTGTTTACTTAATGAATTATCTTCCTCGGATATTTCATACCTTTGTACTGAGATGCTGATGATGGGTATACGGTCGTTTAAACAAATACATCATAGAACGTGTGATAACCTGGCAGAGACTTTACAAGAAAAGCTCAGTCACGACATTTGTCCTTTAGTCAATCGTCATTTATCTTAGACAATATAGTCCATCATCATCGTCATCGTCGTCATCATCACCATCCGTGATCAAAATCATCCTCACCATCATCATTGTCATCATTGTCGTCGTCGTCATCATCATCATCATCATCATCATCATCATCATCATCATCATCATCATCATCATCATCATCATCATCATCATCATCATCATCATCATCATCATCATCATCATCATCATCATCATCATCATCATCATCATCATCATCATCATCATCATCGTCATCATCATCATCATCATCGTCGTCGTCATCGTCATCATCATCATCATCATCATCATCATCATCATCATCATCATCATCATCATCATCATCATCATCATCATCGTTCGAGCCCTGTAGGATAGACGTGCTCTGCACGCTGCTGTTATCGCCGTACATTACAGGCTGTCTGTTCTGTTAGTAGTTATATAGCTTTTATGTCTTCTGTGATTAATTTTGTGTTCTTGTGATTTGTTTCAGTTATAACATAACTCTATACACTGAAACCGGTTGCGGTCTAATGTTGCGGATTGTTCAATAAAGGAATATTAAACGAATTTTGGCCAAGCAGCACACACGCGCATCCGACACACACATCCACACACACACACACACACACACACATCCACACACACACACACACACACACACACACATCCACACACACACATCCACATGCACACACACCCATTTCGCCTAAAAGAGAAAACGAGCAGCCCTACAGAGCCAGTATATATGAAGTGTTAGCGACTTCATTTTCTCAGCCTTGGCATACGAGGGAGGGTGGCCAGTCCTCTCCCTCACCGTCTCATCTTTTCACAGACAATCTACACTCATCACGGCTGAGTTGGCGCAGGTGGGGCAGAAATCTCAACACAAATTTCTGCCCTCATCTGGACTTGAATCCTCAACCTGTCGCTTGGCAGT
>OX457039.1:7082472-7209972 GCA_949752735.1 Lumbricus terrestris
TCTCTGTGTCTGTCTCTGTGTCTGTTTCTCTGTCTGCCTTCTCTGTGTCTGTGTCTCTGTCTGTCTCTGTCAAGGTGTGAATTGTAATAGAGAGTTGGACTGCCCTCTTACCGGGTCAGGCATGCATCTCCCTCGGTGTTATGTATTTCATCAGTCAATATAGGCATGCACCCACACCCATTCCAGTATGATTCCAGTCTTTCGGACCTTTCCCAGACCCCATCCGGGTCTTCACTTCATTCAAACCACAGATTGCAACCTGTGTGTGTGTGGGTGTGTGTAGGTGTGTGTAGATGTGTGTGTGTGTGTGTGTGTGTGTGTTTGTGTGTGTGTGGGGCAAAGTTAGAGAAGACCCCCCTCTGATCTTCATCATCATCAAATTCAACAGGGTGGGGGGAGGATCCGGGAGTCGAACCAATGTCCCAGTGACTGCAATCGACCACATTAACTGCTGGACCAGAGAGAGTGCTCCCACAGAACAACGAAGAAGCTTATTGATCAGAGCGATTGCTTCTTAACTCAGATGGCATTTTAACCTCCTTCATTAAGACATTCAAGAGCAAATCCTTCACTCACAATTATGCTCAGTATCATAAATAGATGCTAAATTGCTAATTATATACATGTATATAATAATATAAATATGTGTGTGTGTATGACTGTATATATATATATATATATATATATTCGTTTAAAGAAAAACAGGTTGACAAGACCGCAAACTCAGTTACAAGGAATAATAGAAAGAATTGAAGAGAGAAGTTAGACAGTTTGGTGCTTAATTAGTGCATTACACTAATAATAATAATAATAATAATAATAATAATAATAATAATAATAACCTGGTCGCTTTCAAAGGTACTTTTGCCTCATACCCTGAAGACGAGGCCTGACCCACCAGACATACATTCTTTAGTTAATAATAGTCCATAAGTCCCTGGGGGAATGAAGTACCTCAGGGCATAAAAAAAAAAAATAAAAAAATAAAAAATAAAAAAATAATAATAATAATAATAATAATAATAATAATAATAATAATAATAATAATAATTCTCTCTGCCAACCAGCAGAAGCTAAATCTCATTTCCACGGTGTTCTAATCTCGTGTTCAGGCACATGTGGTGATGTCTGCTTAGGTCCATCGACTTCGCTTTCACGCTTGGCTGGGTCTATTTGCACGTTTCGCTGGATTCCATTTCCACGCTTGCCTGCTCTCTATTTGCACGCAGTCTGCGGTTCCCACTCGCAGCGATTCACGGTTCCATTTGCACGACCGTCAGGTCTCGTCTAGATGGTTCTCTGTCTTCCATCTGCACGGTTTTGTGGTTCCTATTCACAAGTGTTTCTGGTCCCGAGTTAAAGCAGTTTTCGCTCCTCATTTACGATGTTTTTTTTTATCTCAATATATATACCGACTCCTAGTTTCATGTTATATGACTATATTTACGGTGCATGCAGTATTTCTTGATCGCTGATAATGCAATAACTGTATCTGATCCACATTACTTGATATTTGCACAATTTTCTGGTTCAAATTTTATATGATTCTTCTTGTCTACATTTACATGAGTTTTGGTTCTATTTATATGACTTTATGGTTCCTATATACTCACACAATTTTTCTGGTTCCCATTTACACAACTTTCTGGTTCCCATTTACATAATTTTTCGATTCCCATTTATATAATTTTCTGGTTCCCATTTATATAATTTGTTCCCATTTATATAATTTTCCGGTTTCCATTAATAGAATTTTTTGATTCCCATTGACGTGATTTTCTGTTTCCCATTTAGGCTTTATACGTGATCTTCTGGTTCCAATTTATGAGATTTCTTGTTTCCCATTTATATGTTTTTTTCCCATTTCCTAATTAATTAAATAACTATTAATTGCCATCTGCATGGTTGTCTCACCCCAAAGATCATATTGTACATGATTTTAAAAACTAATTTGTTTCCCCTCTCTAATCACCCATTGAAGTTGGTAACCAGAAAACCTATCAGCCTAAATTATTGGCCATTTGCAATGCTCTGTGCTCCAAATTTCAAGATTTTCATGCATTAAAATCAAATTATAATCAATAGATGAATTAGAGATTATAAGCTGTTGCAGTATAAGGATGACTACAATTGACTTGTAAGTAGTGTATCATAAAAATTACGTCTCTGTTCTAATAAAAAAATATTGGACCTCATTGAGTTTGAGTCTGGCAGCGACAGTAGCCTATAATCCCTTCTCAGATCTTGACCAGATTAGAAAAATCACTGCACTTGCTCGCACCAAATCCTCAAACCCCCATATCCCCAGAGTGCAACGAAGACTAAAGTATTAAGTGCTACGGTGTTCATACAACCAAAAGGATTTGCCCCGGGACGTCAAAGATCAACGAGCATAAACACCGAGCGCGCAAGCAACGGGATCAACACACACAAACAGTTTGAAGAGAAAAACATGAGCGCAAAGATTCAGAACGCCGACTAAAACGCGCCCGCCGAGTGAAAACGTCTCAACAGAACATCTGTGTAGCCATCATTGCATGCGTTGGCCGCCTTCAGTGATAGTTTTTCCACTGAAAACGGTCAAAAGAAAGACGCAGTATACACGAGTTATATCAGAGGCGGGAGGCAACGGACTACGCACGCACATATAAAACACTCTAAAATGGAAATAATCGGAAACATAAATGGCAATGAAAACACGACTGTCGAAAGAGAAACATGGCAGAGACACGGAGACAGACATACAGAGATAGACAGACAGGCAGACAGACAGAGATAGACAGGCAGACAGACAGACAGACAGACAGAGCACGAGAGAATAGGTGTGTGTGTGTGTGTGTGTGTGTGTGTGTGTGTGTGTGTGTGTGTGTGTGTGTGTGTGTGTGTGTGTGTGTGTGTGTGTGTGTGTGTGTGTGTGTGTGTGTGTGTGTGTGAAATGTGTAGAAAAAGCAGCAGATACTGTGTTTCCTATTGCTCATGCAATAGCATTGAATAATTATGAGTTTGTAGAAATCATGTTGGGAGGAGTCAGAGGTTGGGAAAGACGAAGTGTGCAATTTGGGAAATTTCGAATTGCTTGGGATTTTCGTAACCTAGGCCTATGTATTGAAACAACCTTTTGTTATTCATTCACTTTTTCAATCACCTTCAATCACCTTTGTCGTCGATAGAATTTACAAACAGTACAAAAGAAAATAAAACAGACAAGACAAGACATGAAGAAACCAGATAAAACAACACAAGACAGACAACACAAGACAGACAGACAAGACAAGACATGACAAGACAGACAAGACACGACATGGCAAGACAATACAAATAAACAGGACAAGACAAACAAGACAGACAGACAAGACAAGACAAGACAGAACAAGATGAGACAAACAGGAAAAGACAGGCAAGAAAACAAGACAAGATAAGATGGTCAAGATGAGACATGACAAGATGAAGCAAGACAAGGCAAACAACACACAACAAAAAAGACAAGAGAGGCAAGACAGACAAGAGAAGACAGACAAACACGACAAGACAAGACCAGATGAGACAAGACAAGACGAGACAAAGAAAGACAAGACAAGACAGACAAACCGTACAAGAAAAAAGACAGACAAGATGAAAAAAGACAAACCAAGACCATGGGCGTAACTTTCCACGGAAAAGTGATGGTGACTATTCTTCTGCTCACAACGTCTCCCTTCCTTCCTTCTTTTCCTCGGCTGCCTCTACCCTTTCCCCATTTACGATTTTAGTATAAAATCTGGTGAGATTTACACCCCTTCCTTCTCCATTCTCATTCTTTCCCCCTATCGTCTCTCTCGCTGGTGCGCTCCACGACCTTTCCGTGTAGTCACGGCTTACTAAATCAATGCTTGAAACATATAGCTCTTTTTCAAATTTTATCAAGATTCTTTCTCTTCTAATCGTTTGTGTCGAACGCACTCCAATTATATCTTAAAGTAGTGTGCTTAGTTGTACATTACATTGCGCCAATCCACCTGGTAACTTGGAAAACGACGGATAAGTTTATTCAAATAATTTCAACGGCGCTCCTCTAGGGCTACACGCAGGACCAGTGGCGGCGCTAGGGGGGGCTAAGCCCCCCTAAAAAAGGCCATCCATTTTTTTCCCATGTAAAAATAAAAAAAATTGACGATTTACTCCCTTTAGCCCCCCCCCAAAACTGAAATCCTGGCGCCGCCACTGTGCAGGACTTTATTTATCAGTTTTATTTATTTAAAATTTATTTAAAATTAGATGTCCCCTGTAAAATCGGATGCAGTATCGGGTCCTAAGTTGAACTATCTGTCTTCTCATTCTCTAAAAGCGTGCTTTTCGCGTCTTTTTAGGTCTATTAAGTAGACGACTAGACGTATGCATATATTTTATATCACATCTGACCAGCCATTCTTAATAGGATGATCGATAGGCCTATGTGTCTATTATTGTACGTTACATTCCTCGTAAATCGTCCATGCTCCAACTGCGCAAAAAGTTTGCTGTCAGTTACAGACTTTAAGTAATTTATTTTGTGACCTTCAGCTGAATCAAGCCCAGAGAGTATAAGGTCTGCAGGATCTACTCATTCGAGCAATTAAATCATCAAAGAAACAGTCGTGACCGTCTAGCTTGCTCTCTCTTCCGTAAAGTCTGAGTACCGGTAAACTTTTGCCTGCTTAAGATACCTGTGTTATCGTGATAGTAATAATGACTCCGAATGGTTTTGTGAGCCACTGCCTCGGAGCCATAACGATTTGTGAGAGAGAATTACTTCACGTTCCATCCCCAAGTTAAAGTGGAAAGAGAATTTCTAGGATTTACGAACACGATTGTGGACAGCGAACACACTATGCATGAGGCCTCTATTAGCATTGGAGTCGTTATTATGAATTTATGTTAGACAGCCAAATACTTTCATATCAAAAGAAATATTTATTTGCCGGACCAAAAAGTGGTGGTGACTGTCACCACCACTTTTAAAAGTGGTGGTGACCGGACACCACCGTCACAATAGAAAGTTACGCCTATGACCAAGACAGACAAGATGAGACAAGACAAGACAGACAAACCGTACAAGACAAAAAAAGACAGACAAGATGAGACAAGTCAGACCAAGACAGACAGATAAGACGAGACAAGACAAATCAAGACAGACAAACATGACAAGACAAGACAGACAAACCGTACAAGACCAAAAAAGACAGACAAGACGAGACAAGACAAACCAAGACAAACAAGACAAGACGAGACAAGACAAGACAGACAGACAGACAAGACAAAACATGACGAGAAGACGAGACAAGCATAATTATACCTGCGACATCAAGTGTTGCATTTCGACTGATGACGCTGAAGTGCGTTTCGGGATTCGTAGCGTTGCAGTAGTACACCCCAACATCGGATCTATTGTTCTTATTATGAACAATGCGTAGAAAGAAGAGCTGACCATTGGGCAGTAGCATTCGATGCGATGACCCGTCGGCCGTTGACGTCACGACCTGCTGACCGTTACGGTACCACGTGATGACGGGTGGGGGATTCCCCTCCGCCTTGCAGTTCAGTTTGGCCGGTTCCTTTGCAACGACGAACTGATCCTCTGGATGTTCGATGATGTAGGGATTCGTTTCGTCTTCTGATGAAATTCCTTCAACAGCAGAAAAATACATCTTATTGTTATTATTAATCGTTGGAAAGTTTTCACGGAGTTCTATGCTTAACACAGGTTTGGGCAGAACTATAGTATCGGGGACCGAATGACGACCCTAATCCTAGCACTGACCGACCCTCACGATGCCCAACCTGACCCTAACCGGCACGTCGGTCCTCGATACTATAGTTATGCTCAGTTTTATACAACATTCAATGTTTGTAATGCAACAACGTTCAACAACTTTTGAATGCACTTTCTCTTTCTGTTCGCCCGACAATTCTGTACTAGGGCAGACTCCCTTATATCTCTTCTCAAAATCTGCTTCATCTCACGTGGGCCTTGCACAATGCACACTGGGAATGCTTCTGAACGTTTGAAAATCGTTGACTGAGTTTCATACTTCTATAAAGTTTTAGACAGACATTTAACATTCCAACAAAAAGTCACCTCATAAGAGTTTCTAGGTTTTTCTAGTGTTTACTACTAACTATGAACCAAGTGCCTAGACTGTTTCATTTCTGTGTGACAGAAATCCATGTTAAACATTCCATAAGTTAGGCATGCTTTCCCATGCTCAGAACTCACATTGAATGTTCAACAACGCCGCAAGCAATACGGAGATGTGAAGGAACTTTCCTCTCACAAATTAGGGCCCCATAACTAATACGGAATGTGTGTATGTATGTATGTGTTTATATATGTGTGCATGTGCATATATAAGTAATTATATATGCCATATACCGGTATATATGCATAAGTATGTTTGTGTGCATGTATATGTATTGTTTAGGTAAGTATGTTCACTTTAGATGATTGCAGTTATATTAAGTGCAATGTTTGATGCATTTTAACAGTAGACAGTTGATCAACAATTGCTGGCCAGCTGTCAACAAATCATAACAGCAAATCCCTGACTAAGCCAAACACATAATTTCAAAATTGCCCAATCATACGGATATAAATAAACTGCAAATGCAGTCAACACACCAACTAAACTAAGCGAACTGTGCTTCACGATAATGCACTATTGCTCGCAGAAAGGGAAGCCGCAGTTTTGAGTTGGAACGCACATAATTATACCATTGCATTTCCAAAGTTATAAAGCCACCAAGCTACCTACAGAAAATGGTGATGGTGAGCACACTTACCTAAGCACACACACACACACACATATAAACACATACATACATACATACATACATACATACATAGTACATACACACACACACATATATACATGTAGTTTTATACACATACATGCATGTTCAAATACACACACACATATATATATATAAAATTATGTATATGAATACATATATAAACACATATATACACACATACATACATACATACATACATACACACATACATACATACATACATACATACATACATCATATAAACACATACATACATAAATACATACATACATACATACATACATACAAACAAACATACATACATACATACATACATACATACATACATCATAGACACATACATACATGTAAGCACATGTGCATACATACACACCACGGACCCTGGTACATACGCTCTTATATATATGCACAATTGCACATACAGTCATACATAGATGTAACGACCTTCTTCTGACATTATACTGACTGCTGACGATAGATCGTCTGTTCAAAAGCATTGATAAGCAAAAGACTCAAAGTATAGGACGATATCACCGACTGCTACTTTGGCTTCTGCGTTTCCAACTCCAAAAACAACAACCGATTCGTTTGTTTTGAGAAAAAAGAACCTCTTAGTAAAATTTCCGGATGTCTGTTCATCGATAGAGAAACTACATTCTCCTCTGTTTTTCGCTTCCCACGCTTTGTGCTCGTTTTTAATTTCCTTCCAATTACAATAGGAGCGCATCTGGTGTTGGGGGGGGGGTGTTCGAGAGTTGGTTCACGTGGGACGTATTTGCAGGTTGGGGTGGGGGGGGGTTGCGGGACGCTTTAGCAATTTTGGTCAGAGTCGTCGGGGTCAGATTTTGCCCTCTGGGGATAATGCTGTGGGGTGTAGCGGTAGGCTCTGAGGCTCCATGCCCCTATTGGTGCCAGTCGCCTTTTGTCACCTCCCAAGACATGAACGGGTGAAGGGCGAAGACCAAGGGTGACCTTTGCAATTATTGAGTGTCACTTACCATTGAAGATGCTAATAGGTAGATGGACACAAACACATGGGCAACTGCTTACAGTGCTTTGGGCGTTGATTATATTCAGATGTGTGGGCACGTATGTACTCAAGTATAGGTTGGGTAGCCTACATGGTGCTCCAACAGAAACACTTTCATACACACATGCATAAATTGCATATATTATATGCTATTATGCATGTATCTGTATAAATGTATATGTGTATACAGTATACATATAGCCTAAATCTATGGAACTGTAAGGAAATAAGTAGCTTTTATTTGCATGTGACAAGCACACATGCATATTTATATATGTATGCACAGATACACATACAATGTCATACATATATGTAATACGTGTGCATATGTTTATATATGTATGCATATACACACATACATATATGTGTGTGCGTGTTTGTGCGAGTGCGTGCGTGCGTGTGAGTATTTGTGTGCATATGTATGCATCTCAGCTGTAGCTCTGTACGCAACTGTATTCATCTTCTCCACGGTATACGTTCCAATGCATCCATTAATCTGCCTGCAGTTCATGATCGTTACACACTGGATCCATTTATTTCATCTTCAGATAATATGAAATTATGCATGTCAATCGTATCTCTCGAACATTCCCTTATCATCACCACCGGGAAGGTTGCCTGAACTCGCAATCCACTGACGGATGTAGGCTACGCCTGCTCCTTCCTTTCCGAGGCTCATACGGCGGCCAGACACACTGGCTGGCAGCCTCTCCATCCGGATCCTCTCAGTCGCCTCATTCAGGACTCTCCATTGAAGTCCTGCAATCCGGATCCACTTCCTCCAGTTATAAACAATGAGTTTGTGGACGAATTTCTTCCACTTTGCTGTCATCTTGTTATCGTAATCGTAATCTCCTAATTTCTAAAGCGCCACTGAAAAGCCAAGCGCGGGGCACCGGCTTATTCACGAGCACTGCGTTGAGTTAGAAGGGTTGTCCGTGAGAGTATTCCGTGGTGGTCCGGGTCGAGTTACCATAGGATCAGGATCATGTTATATGTTATACTCCTTTCGAAACTAGTGCTCTGCTCTATGGTCCCACATAAAAGGCAGTGGTATTTCCACCGCTTTATACATTTACACACATCCTTATACATACTTAATACGGCTCCATGCACTTCTTAGAAACAATTTTCGGGGGAGGGGGTTCTCATTGGACAAAAGCATGTCGCATTTTTCTGTGATGTTCGTGATAGCAGTAAAGCATTTATTTTTGGGTTTGAACTCACAAAACCGTGCACCCTAACTATGCCCATATAACTTCCATTCTGTACATTTCATGCATAATATTGTGTAGATATATAATTTTATACAGTATACACATAATACATATACAATAATATAAACACAGGTACTATACATTAACATAATGTGAAACATACATACATATAAATTACATTCAGAAACATGTCACACATAAACATAATCTGTCAGCACTTCTTCTGTGCAACAGAAGTCTGTCCCATGCAGCAACACACCGTCTAACACCAGCTACAATAATTATAATTACTACCGGTACTAACCGTATATCATTCAGTGCATCATTTAGTGTAGGAATCAATGTACAGCAATGTGTACAGCTTCCCATGCGATTCGTCATTCATTACTTTTACTTCTCTTTCATTGTTAATTACAGTTTATTACATCTGTCAACTCTTTGTTTATATCCATTAAATTACAAGGCAAGCAGACGGCCTACAGTTTGAGCGGCAACGTCGTCGTCGACTAGCGCCTAGCGACATCAAACGACGGGTGTCTGTCTTGTGTTTTGTGTTAGTGTCTATAGGGTGCTGGACTGTCAAGTGGGAGGCCAGAGATCAAATTCCATTAGGGTGGATTTCTGAGGATTGGGATTCTTCTCCGCCGCCGCTTAACCAACTCAGTTTTTGTAATGAATACAATGACCGTACACGTACAGAGCTGTACCGACAAAATTAGAGGCAAAGACCTTATAGTCTACTATAATATCTTTGTTAGAGGTGTGTACAGTACATGCTACATTTGATATAGACTTGTTTGCAGGTCATTTTCTCTGTATACCACACACAAATATTTTGTGAAATGAGTACACGCTGTGCACCCGCGAATAAAAATAATAGCCTAATAGTAATAATAGTTTTCGGACAACTATTGCACATTAATTTTATACTATATTATTATCTAAACCTATAAATACAAGTTGTAACATTTTAATGAACCAATTTTCTTCTTATCCACCCGACCGATTTTTTTCAATATTTACAAAAATACTTTTTAGCATCACCGGGGAACACTATCGGGCTTCGCGATGCAAAAATCTTACCGTTTCCCGAGATTGAAACATTTCATTTTCCATCCAATCCTAACGCTGTTTTAAGACGCCATTTGCTTTCAGTTTCAACCATATTTTCAACAGACATTGAAACCATCAATGATATATTGATGATTGAAACCAGTGCACTAATGACGTCACGGCCGATTTTAAAAGTATAGCGCTTTGTGACGTTAATTAATATCTATACCGTATATGTATCACTAGCCTATTTAAGACGCAATAGTTTTCGCCAATCGGTTTTTTACGAACCAATAGATTTTTAACCTCATTTTTCGACGAGGGCAGATCTTTTGACACGCGGTTTCACAAAAATGCTGAATATATAGCGCAAACATGGATGGGTGTGAGCTGGGTTGGACCGAAAACCTAAATGTCACGGGCAACGCTGGGCACTCAAAGTGGTTGGACCGGGTTGGGGCCGATGGAGGAAGGCGAGGTGGGAATGGCGACCAGAGTGGGACCGGGTTGGGGCCGATGTAAGACGAGGTGAGAAGGGCGGCGTGGGAGCGGGGTCAGGCGTGGCTGGGAACTAAAAATCGAAATTTCCCGGGCAACGCCGGGTAGATCAGCTAGTAATATAATATATTATACTGTATAATAATAATAATAATAATAATAATAATAATAATATAATAATAATAAAAATAATAAAAGTAATAAGAATATGGAATAATGATATGGAATAATAATATTAATAATGATAATAATGATAATAATAATAATAATAATAATAATAATAATAATAATAATAATAATAATAATAATAACGACAATAATAATAATACGATTTATATAGCGCCGTAGCTCAGCCGAGGCCAAAGGAAAGGGCGCTGTACACGAGTTAATATACCCTCGACCCATTACAGCTCTGACCACACACTTTCGTCGAGACTATCGAACAGTGAAGGAGGGTTACACTGGTTACCCGTCCTCAACATAATTAAAAATAGGGATCTACAAACACAACATGCACATGGTCGCTTCTCATGCCAGCTCAATGGACTGCTCTACTTCTTCATTATCATCTTCGTTTTAGATCTACTTTAATATCAATCCTCGCTTGACTAGTCCACCGATGCGTGTATTTCTCCATTTATCCATCCATGCATCAAATTTCTACAGAAGAACGCAGTCCTGCTTGAAGGAACTACACCCGAGTAAAGATGTCTTATGCTTCGCTTACTCCACGTTGAGAGCGATTTATTTTTCGGACAAATATTGCAAATAAAATATTACGAGATCGGAATGTCTATGCGGGCCCATACCATACCACTCGTTCGAAACTTTTAGCTTGATCCGAATTATACTAAATTAAATAAATGCTGCGCAAATACGTGAAATGACCGACAAGTCTTTCCATTAAATTAGCATGCAAGCAGACGGCTTAATTTTGGCGGCAATGTTGACTAGCGACACCAAACGACTGGTATTTGTACGACTCGGTAAACATGTAAGCTCTTATAGAGGTCGTCAACTGGCTGCAGGCAATTTGTAAGAATTCTCAATTTATTTGAAGACTGCAGAAAATGGAAGTTCGTTTACATTACTTGGTGAACGGTAAGCACTGGAGAATGAGTTTAGTGAAATCATGTAATCTAATTCATTCATTCATTCATTCAGAGCATTTATATAGCGCCCCTTAAAGAAACTACTCAGAGACGCTCCCAGCCCAACCACGAACAAAGAAAAAAGACTTGAGAGACTTGTAGAACCCAGCCGGATGGACCACAAGTAGAGAGCGAAGCGTAACCGGGAGGTCGTTCCAGACAGTAGGCTAATACTAAGCTTTTTGGCTACAATAGGGCTTGCATGCATGTAATAGCCTACAATAAAACAAATTATATTGAACCAATGTAAACATAGAATAGGATGCAAGGCGATTTATATAGCGCCGTAAATCAGCTGAAACCAAAGAAAAAGGCTCCATACATGGAGATTAACTGTCTTGAATACGGTTCAATAGCAATATTAATGTCTGCCTCTAAGAGTTTAGCAAGAGAATGTTATAGGCTAATTTTGAGGAAAATCTCTCAGTATTATAACCGTATAAAATATCATCATCATCGTCGTCGCCATCGTCGTCATCATCATCATCATCATCATCATCATCATCATCATCATCATCATCATCATCATCATCATCAGTTTATTTCCAGCAACCATTATATTAGCTATGGCAGTATACATAGTAACTTGCATTGACAGTGGTTACAAGGGAGACCAGAAGGCATGAAGATCATGGGCCCTATAGTAATTGTACAAAAGACATTCAAAATAACACCTGAAAGCCAGTTCAGATAGAGCAGCAATACAATAATAAATATGGACCTTATAAAAAATTAGAACTTTATTGACATATCACCAGTTTCCGACTCTCATATGGTGGTTATGGGTACAAATAATTGTTCCCCTATTGTCGTCGGTCAAAGTCCATTGTTTCCCTTGATCTTGGAAGTGATGTCATGCCCACATATATTTATATATGTATGTAAGGACAATTGTTATAGCGCCCCTTCAAGATTCTACTCAGAAGCGCTCCCGACTAC
Source organism: Lumbricus terrestris (assembly GCA_949752735.1). Classification (NCBI taxonomy): domain Eukaryota; kingdom Metazoa; phylum Annelida; class Clitellata; order Crassiclitellata; family Lumbricidae; genus Lumbricus; species Lumbricus terrestris. The sequence continues at coordinate 7,095,168 of OX457039.1, forward strand.
AGCACGGACACTGAATCGGAGTTCCACGCCGAAGTGCATGAGCAACTGCGACTGAAGGACTTGCTCAAGGTCCCCATTGAGGTGGATTCGAACCTACAACCTTCAGCTGCAAGGCAACGAACATATCCACTACACCACCGTATATAATAAATTATATTATTACATTTAACATTTATATTTGTTATCTATGAATCCAGCATAGGCATGGTCTGCTCTTGCTCCTTTTCCCATGAATCTGCTGCCAAGGCTCGTAGAGCATTGTGTGGAATTCCGGCTGCAAAATACCAACCGAATAATATATGCTACAACTAATCTATAGATAGAACTGAGAACAGATTGGCAGAACACGCGGTCGCTCTCTGTGTTTGCCCTCCAGTCTATCTATCAGTCTACGTCTGCCTATCGTCGTTGTCTGCGAAAAGAAACCCTCGAAACCACATCCTATACTCAAACCATAGATGTAAAAAACGATGGAAATGGAATAAAAAACGGTAAAAAACGTCGTTTTTTTCGAAAAAATAAAAAACGACAAAAAAACGATAAAAAACGGAAACGGTAAATAATTTGACTTTGCTACATCTAAAACCGCATTTTAACCTTGAAAAAATTGATTAGGAACCTACTTCACGCAGGCAATCTCTTAAATGATGATGTTAAACGATGAAATAATGACTTTAGTTAGCTGAATCATTGAGAGTTGGCGGAAAACATAAGGAATATCAGAAAAAATTAAAATTAAGGAGAATAATAACAGAAAGTAAATGAATAAATAAAGTTAAAGAAAAAATAAAAAACGATAAAAAACGATGGGAAAAATAAAAAACGAAAAAAACGACGTTTTTTGGGAGAAAATAAAAAACGAAAAAAACGTTTTTTACAACTATGACTCAAACCATACACAAATCATTGTCCTTTTCTTAGTAGCATACAATTATGTTAAGTCACAGTTTACAGTAGGCTATATATATGCTGCACTCACACCACGTCTTCTAGGCCCACTTCTTGCAAATAACGTGAACTTCAGAATTTTCTTTTTCTGTATTGCATTAAAGCATTTATAAAGCGCCTCTTTACTATAGGTTGAACCCTGGTTGAACCGTTCAGAGGCGTTCCCAGTGGGCCAGGCCACGAGACAGAAAACATCGGCTTTGAGAATAAAGTATTTTGTCGTATGGTGCAAAAATCATTCACCCCAAAAGTCATTTAATTACAAAAATGCCATCAGCTAATTTTAACTCCGCTGTCAAAAAAGTCCAGACGCTAAACATGGCTGTGCACAGACTACCCGCACTACCGTAGTCTTCGCAAGTGGAGCTCCACCGTGCCCGGCTCCTTCATCTTACGGACGTTTACACGAACACGACTCAAAGGAAAATAAACAAAAGCAGACCAAAACTACTCTTGACAGACGGTGTAAACGTGGACATAACACCACTAGGACCAACAATAAGAGGAACGATGGACTTGACAAATGAGTGAGAACAATGAAATCATTAATTCGCAGGTCTACTCGTTGCCGCCAAACGGCTGGCGTCAGGAATTGATGATTTTACGCTTTGCTGTGGGAACTACGGTCGGAGCTTTTGGTGTCTTGCTTCGTGTGGACTAACTGGTCCAAATCTCTTATCGCTCTTTAAAACAGCTAGTGCTTTATAGTCTATGGTGTTCTAGAAGGTAAGCCAAATATATAACCCGATCTCGCTTTACCAGACAACTGTTAAACAAAATATGTCCAAAGGTTCGGTATAGGCCTAGGCCTACTCCATTGCTATCAGCTCAAAGTTTAACGATAATTGTGACCGAAAGCGGTGAAAAGAACCTATCAACTCCAGTAAACCATGTCATCCATTAAAGTAGGCTATTTCTGTTCTGAAAAAATATAAACTGATCACATAAATATATTTTACGTGTAATGTAATACTGAAATGTATCCGCTGCCCTGCCAGAACCGCCCAGACGTCAGGGGTTTTTGAGAGTAAATAGAGTAGCATATATATATATATATATATATATATATATATATATATATATAAATACATAGGTGCGTACACATGTTTGTTACAAAGCACATGATTTATAATAGTCTCCTTTTCAGCGATCAAAGAGCTGATGCAATATTGTACATATCTATCAGCAACAAGTCTGAGGATAATTTATTGTGGCCGATAAATCTCGCACAATTCCCCAGTTGACGACGATGGTCTGATGAGCAAAACATTTATTGTTGTGATACTAGATGATTTTTAGCAGTGTTTATTACTATTAGATGTGTGCGCACAAAAGTGCAATAATTAGCGATTAGTTAATAAATGATTCACTTAATTAATTAATTAACTAATGTCCTTTATAGCACTACATAGGGGTGCTAAATCAAGCGTCTTGACACATGCATACATATACATACATGTATACTGTTGCAGCATACATACACAGGCTGCATACATACATGCATGTATACATACATAGGCTATATACATGCATACATACATACATAGGCTAAATACATACATAGTATTAAATACATACATACATACATACATATATACATACATGCATGCATACATACATACAATCATACATACATACATAAACACATACATACATACATATATACATACATACATACATACATACATTCACACATACATACATACATACAATACATTCATACGTGCATGCATTGCGATGAACTGACCCACATTTCACGGACAGTATAAGCTACTATGGAACTTCATTAATCTTCGCGTCTCAGCTGGTCATTCCCGCCTCCAAGTTGGCATTACCAACCTCACCTTCATTGCTCGATCGTGCCGTCATCCTAACGCCGCAAGTATACAAGTCTAGAGACTGCATCGGTTTTGGAAGGTAAGGCACAAATGGACGAACCCCCACGGAGTCACAACCCAGAGAGAGTGGCATGTATATATCAAGACCTGGCGGAAGAGGTATATTGAAAACTGGGCATAGGCCTATACCATCGGATGGCGTTATAATCATAAGTAATCTGTGAGCTATTGATAGAAAGTGAGGGAGTAAGAGCAGGGTATTCAAACTGGCTGGGGGGGGGGGTTATGAGAAGTGGTAAAAATAAATATGATCTACCGGTGGTCATGGAATGCTGCTGACCAGTGACCACTCACTGATTGATTAGCGTCGGTAGTGGTATACCTATAAGGAGGAGGCAATCCCTATCAACACATTATATATATAAAATATCTATAATATAGTTCACAGTTATAAATTATATATAGGCCTACATAATTATGGAGATATTATTTGGTGTTGGAAGGTCAATTAAAGAACTGCTGATGATTTTAATTGCTGGGTGCGTGGCTCGAATAGGTTTGAACATACGGGTAATTTTCTAGCATGAACTCCTATATAACCAACAAATTTCAAACTTTAATATTATACCCTACGTCCTTATCTCAATATCAACATTTTCAGTAATAGCATATGTGACCAACATTAAAATTCCCACTATTTCTGAGATGTATCAATGAAACGCTATTCTCTATATACAGCAAGTACTGCACCTTGCCTCATGCTTCTTGCTCTAATTATCGTAGTAAAACTAAGAAGCCAATCAAAGGCCCCTTCGTCCATTTAATTGACCTCCCAGCACCAAATATAAATAATTATATAATTCACTCAGTTATAAATTATTCATCATAATCTTCTCAAACCTTATCAATTATTCTAGTCCCGACTGTCTGTCTGTTTGCATCTTTCAGCTTGTCTGGCTGTCTTTCACCCTGTCTGTCGACGTGTTCGTGTATGTCTGCGTATATGTGTGTGTGTGTGTGTCCGTCTGCGTGTGTGCGTCATTGTGTGTGTGTATGTATGTGAGCGTCTTATGTGTGCGTGTGTATGTATGTGCGTGTGTATGTATGTGCGTGTGTGTTTGTGTGTGTACGACTATTTTTCCCAGTGTGTCACTATGTACGGCATAGTTCAGCAGTTGCACAAGTCTTCCTTCTTCAGCCAGTAATAATCGACCTATCCGTCTGCGTACAGAGCAATTTATTCCAGTATCTGTCAGACACATCGCCATGCCAGCCGACACATGAAAGCCAAATCCTTTCCACAAGCAGCGCCTAACGAGTAGAAACTGCTGCAGCTATTGCGTGATTGACTTGATACGTCAGACAAAAAAACTTCTATCAATGAAAAACAGATTTTCAGGGAAGGCCAGAAACAATCAGAAACGGACCAATTGCTTTGCAGCGCAACTTCCCAAAAAGTGATTTGTACAAACAGCAGACAGCGGTGAGCATGGATTACTCAGATGCAAGCTGATTTGATAGTCCGGCAATCATCAGCTCAGCTTTGATGTATCCATCTTAGCCGAAATGCTTTGCCAATGACAGTGGCGTAGCCAGGAATTTATGACGGGGAGATTTTGGGGGTTTTATGGCCTGGCCGGATGCCCTTCCTAACACCAACCCAACAGTATTACAGTAAATAAAAAGGGAATAAAGTAAGAAAAACAATTTTTACTACAAACAATTGTTTTTTCTCATTTAAGTGGATTAATAACAATTTTAAAAACCTTTTTACCAATAGAGGTTTAACCCCCGAACCCTCTTGTCTACGGCACTGGCCAGTGAATATAAAACAGAATAAGCTGGCTAGAGAGACAACCGTGAGTATGAGGTGTGGCGAATTCACTTTCTCAGCCTCAACATCCGAGGGCAGGTGACATTTCCCTACTTGAAGTTGTAGTCTATTCCCTTGCCACATGATCCAACAGACAGTGTATGATCAGTGTATTCATCACAGAGCCGAGTTGACATGTGGGTGTTACAGGAGGAATTTCCAATAATAATAATAATAATAATAATAATAATAATAATAATAATAATAATAATAATAATAATAATAATAATAATAGGGCCGTTCCAGACTGTGATTTTATATTAGGCGGTAGTGAAGTCCCTGAGGGATCCTGTATACCTCGGGGCAAAAATTTATAAATAAAAATAATAATAAAAATCTCTACAAACTAAAACTAAATAACAAAAAAAACAATAATAATAAAATAATAGTAATAATGTTAAAATAGTTTTTAAAAATATCAAAATAATAAATTAATAATAATAAAAAAAATCTAAATTAATCTAAGTACTAATAGAGCACCATTCAATGTCTCCATGGTCACAGTAATCCTTCTGGGACCAGGCAAAATGTGTCTGAACGTGAAGAACACAGATCCCCATCCTTTTCACCAGACACCCGTGATGGGGATCTGCAGCCTGGCTACTCCTCACTCCCCATCCAACTCATCGGACGTTCCTTCCAGGTGATTACAGAGCCCAACACTACATCCATCTCCACCACACGATTCAGACTCCGGCCAAGATGGACGAAAGTCAAGAAACCACTGCAAATAGCTCAAAGTGTGTGCGTGTGTGCGTGTGTGTGGCCCCGTTGCAGATGCTGGGTGGGGCACCCTCTTCTCAATCAACGGCGCTAAACACCCACAGATTTCGAAATCCCGGTCATAACTCAGTCCACCTTGTCCTAACTTCTGGGAGTTTAAAACCAGAAGAGGTCAGCCCAAAGAAATGAGAACGGCCAGAAACAACAAACTGCTTCTGCATGGTCTGTTTAAAAAATTTACAAAATATTAATGCTGCTAGCCTGCTATATGCACCAGCAGACCCCAGAGGCAACTAATAATAGCCTGTATACAGAAATTTCAATCTCTGTACCACAAAATTTGCAGAAGTGTTAATATATCCTGTTAAGTTCAGTGCACAGTAGGTCTAAAATCTTTCTGAGCCACTATCTTTTTTTATTGTAGGCCCTATTAAAAAAAACATTTATAAAGCGCCTCCAATGGGTGAACCGTTCAGAGGTGCTCCAACTGCGCAAGGCCACGAGAGAAATATTTTTTGAGAGAAGTGTTTGAATGTATGAAACAACTCATTGAAACAATAAATAATGCTCTAAGCTTATTTCTAAAGTGTTATAATTGTAACAGGATTGCTTAAGAGATTCGCTGCTGCTAATAATTAATGGCAAATATTAATATGAAATTTGGACCTAAAGGTAACCTATGCATGGCATGGCATTTATAGCAATTACTAATTTATTCCATGTCATCATCTAATCAATCATAATGACTTCTATAGCGCAATCATCATATTGCATAGGAGTTTTGATTTATGTCATTTTAAGTGAGTCCTATTCTATAGCGGGTCATAACCATTATAGAAGTCAGCAGATAAGAATGCGACAAGTCATCAATTAACAATAGTCTCAAAGACCCCGGCTACCCGTCCGTAGCGAAACGAACATTAATAGTGGCATAAACGATATTTAAACATTGACAGCAATTGTTGGCAGAAGGTAATCATTGAATTGATGACATTGCTCAAGTAGATAATTTATGTCGTAGTCTCTACCAGTGTGGTCGGTCGAAATTATTGTGGCCAGATACAATGGTGACTCTCACACAAGTATAGTGTCCTGCGCGCAGACAACGGTCACCTTGTTTAACTGTCATAAAGCGGTTTTTCATAGTGCAAGCTACCCACGCATACAGACAGACAGACAGGTAGACAGACAGCAAGAAATACAGACAGACAGACAGACAACAAGCAGATAGACTGGCAGGCAGGCAGATGGCAATGGACAAGAAGTGTTATAGCAACAGTTAAGACTAGTTTTCTACGCCTCAGAATACAACAGTCTGTCCTTTCCCACCATGCATGAGGTTCCGAGTCCTTGATTCATTCATCACGAAAATTTATATAACGCCTCTTAAAAAGACTATTCAGTGGCGCTCTCAGTCCAGCCACGGCCCAAAAAATGTATGACTTGAGCAACTGGCAGAAAGCAATAGATTAGCATGCTGGACTGTCATGCAAGATTTGAGCATTCACTGCTCCACCATACTGACCATATACTGACCATACTAGAAATTTGCTATATATATGAGCGTATAATATTGCTCCACTTGCATCGACGACCTATCTCAGCTACACAACCAGTAGCGTATACGCTGTCGGTGGGAACCTCAGACGGCGAGGAGAGGACTGGCCACCCTATATCCTATGCCTCAGCGGCTATGAAAATAGACGATAACATATAATCCCCACAGCTGCCACTCAGGTGATAGCTTAAGGGACTGCTTTTCTTCTACTTCTTCTCCTCTTCACAACTGCGTGCAAGACGTATAGCAGAAGTATAGAAAAACACTCTGTCATGGCCTGGCCTGGTGTGGAATTGAATTCCTGACCTTTCGGTAGATAGCAGAAGAACATGGTATATCTCCATTGCGCTCCCAGTCTCCCAGTGCCTCCCACCACAGAGTAATAGTCTACAAATATTCCGTTGATGACTTATACAATACAGAGCGTATTTCAGGCACATGTATACACAGAAGTTTGCACATTTCATTCAATTATTATGGAGATTTATATAGCGCACCTTCAAGGCTACTACTCAGGAGTGCTCTCGACTCTCCTCGGCTGAAAAGGACGGTTTTAAGGCTTCGATAAAACGCTTCTGAGTAAAGTCTAGGCATTAGGCGTGTATAGCAATTGGGAGCAGAGCATTTTTCGTGTGCAGCTCTACACAAAAAGTGCAGTTCTATATATGGGTGTGTGCAGTTATAGAAGCACTTCTGTGCAGTTAAAAATAGTTTTAAAAGGCCATTGTCATCCCATTGAGGATGGGAAGGGAAATAAGGGTCGTGCAGTTCCCTGATTGGAAGCCCGTTGGAAGCCCATTCCATACCATGGGGTGGTGGGAGGGCAATAACAGAGAAAGCACAGTAATGTCTAAGAGCAGTTCATAGGTATCTTGAAGAGCCGCTATACATGTATCCAACTGCACTCGTCAAATTATAATCTGTTATTACAGGACAATAGTTTGACAAGTGGGCCGTGCACATCCTACTTCGAGCTGAAAGACTTATTACAAAGCCAGCATGGGAACAACAGATCTAGAGCAATTCGTACATGCAGGCGAATTTCGAGTCATTGCCGAAATCACTCATTCTTTAGTATAGGGAACAATCAGTTTGGCAGAATTATCGGAACTAATAACTTGGGATTTTAATGACCATGGCATTTAGAGAATGTTTTTAATGGGGAAAAAATTGCAGGATGTTTGCACAACAATTTGTGTAGGCCTACGTATGTGCTTAAACGGCTATATGTAGGCCTACCTTACAAACTTGTACGTGTCATATGTAATTACGTGTATGTATGTATGTATGTATGTATGTATGTATGCAGGATGTACTAACCACAGAGCTCTCCAAACACACTAGCTGACTAGCACATGATAGCCTTGTAACAGAATTCGCTCTGGAGGAATATGTCAAGACTCAACCTCTGTAGCATAGATGGAATTATACTACTAATAATGTCCATGTCTATTTTAAATTGCCCTGCCACAACAGCGCCACATGGCATAAGACACTCTATACTAGCGGTCCCTGATAGTAAATGTATGTCAAAAGTGTTTATAGTTTACGGTAATTTACACGAAGACGGCAGACCAGAAACAATTTATTTTAACGACGTCAAATGAAATCTCAGGTTCGATATAGGCCTACCGGTATCCATGGACGGTTAACCACACAGCATATTTTATTTTAATTTATATATATATATATATATACACACATATATATATATAATATTATGTATATATATTGACTCTGAAAATACTAAAATTAAATTAACTAAATAACTTTCAGCAAAAATGTTAATTAACTACATTACTTTTTCAATAGAAGAATAGAAGAAAGAGGTTGAGAAACTCAGTTCCGCAGGCCTGAAAAAAGTACTGCACGTAGGCTATAGGAGATGATTGTATAATTTGTTTTGGCTACATAAACAAGTGGACTTGCATCGTATAGTAAGTAAGTGATGCGTGATGGATAAATAAACGTCGTTCGACAAAGAAGACGTGTTGTTTGGCCACGTGGAAAGAATTCCCACTGATCTAAACACGACAAGAGACCTACACGCACGATTTGAAAGAAAGGGAAACACGTAGTAACAGTTACTGTTACTGTAGACCTAGGCCTATAGCGTAGTCAAAAAACGAAGACATAACACCGGTTGGACTAAACACGACATCAACAACAACAACACCAGCAATGAGCGTGACAAATAACCAAATAATGGCGATAATAATAACAGAAATAGACGCCATGATTAAAACAATGGCGTCCGCCCAGTCAAAGAGCAAAAGACACCGCAACAAAAATTCAATGTAACAGCAAAATATTTTTATAGCGCATTCATAATTCGACCGTCTGACGTGACACCGCGTCACATAAACTGACCCTTCTATAAATTTGCCAGTCACATTGCGATCATATTACATGGCACTGATTGCATTATACCGTTCCATGGAGTCCACAACCGTTCGCTACCATCACTGCCACGATTTCTCTTTGTACCGCTCCCCAATTTACCCTTTTCCCTCCCATAAAACCATCCCCAGTGCTCCATAACCCTTCCCCACGTCACCTCCTCCCCCTCTTTCGTTAATCTCCGTTCGCTCTGCTATCTGCTTAGATTCCAATCGCCTGATCGGAGGTGACACAGAAAGTCATAAAGCGGGTTGAAGACCGGTCCGTTGTTCCCTCCAGGCGTCATTTCTCCCAATCTAAACAATCATTTGCCCCGATGACCCCGCTGGCTGCGGGTCACTGTTCCCCAATGGCTGAGGGGTACCGTCACCCGCCCGGCGCCCCCACCCCCATCCAGCCTGAGTCATGCGAATATCGAGAGCTATTAACGCCCAGTATCATCAGTCAGTAATGGTCTACTGCCGGTGACCATCATGTCTCCCTTTGTCTCTTTCTCTCTGCTTGTCTCTGCCTGTCTATGTGTCTGTCTGACTATTTGTCTGTCTGTCTGTCTATATGTGTGTCTGACTATTTGTCTGTCTGTCTGTCTGTCTGTCTGTCTGTCTGTCTGTCTGTCTGTGTATCTACATGCATAATGCCTAACCTCTAAGTGTTTGGTGACATTGGTCTCTGCCTGTCTGTGTCTCACTCTCTGTTTGTCACTCTCTGTTTGTCTGTCTGTCTGTCTGTCTGTTTGTCTGTCTGGCTCTGCACGTCTGTCTGCTAATCTCCTTTAAGTGTTTGGTCTCCGTCTATCTAACAGTTTGTCTCTCTGTATCTGTCTATCTGTCTTCCATTCCCTGTGCGTCTCTGCTTCTGTTTTGTCGGAGACGGCGGCGGGTATCTCTGCGGTCAATCAACTGGTCAATCAAATGGTCATTTGAAGGATCTGCGCAGGCTCTGGGTGAAGCGACGATTAGCTGGTGACCAGATTGGTCCACAGGGAATGGTCAGAGAGAGAGAAAAGGCGATGGACCAAAGCATCATTAAGGACAACGGAAAATAACAGACAGGTAGACTCTGATGTCTGTCTGTTTGTCTGTCTGTCTGTCTGTCTGGTCGTGTCTGCTTGAAGGGTTTTGTCTGCGTAGCTGATCGGGTCTTCACTTCCGTATTTGAAACAACTCAGACAGACAAACAGACAGACATACAGACAAACAGACAGACAGACAAACAGACAGACGGACGGACAGACAGACAGACGGACGGACGGACAGACAGACAGACATCAATTCAATTCAAATTCAATTTATTTCCTGCACCAACATAATACAATTATCTCGTTGAACGTAATTATTAACATTATTGTGGTTTTCAAGGTAGAGAGAGATCCAGGGATGGACAGTATACTGACACATACAAACAAACAGACTGAGAAGTGCAGGGAGTCAAAGAGATATACAGGCATAAACACTCGCATGCATGCATAGTCTATCATAGACAGACAGATAGACAGACAGACACACAGACAGACAGACAGACAGAGTTAGACAGATGGACAGACAATTAGACAGTGAGAAATAAGCGGAGAATGTCAAGCTCTTGTTTGACATCCTGTCAAAATACAACCCAGTGGTGACATCTAGCTTTAGGAATTCATACCCTATACGGTTACTTGTGGCCGACGGGTTAGAATGAGGTCACTCGCCCCTTCCCATCCACCCCACCCTACTCCTCCCCCATCACACACAGAGACTTGCCTCCTACAAACATTCCCCCTTAAGAGGGACGGAGAGATCAGCCCGGGATGAAAAATCGGTCATAAAAATCTATTCAAGTGTGTCGGCGAGAGTGGAGTAACCTCGAGCCCCATTCCCCCCCCCCCAACTCCATCACCGACCTATGACGACATCGGGTTAAGAGTCGTCGGCACATACAACGGATCATATAATATCCAGAGGTCCTTGTCAAATCAGATGAACTCCGCCGCCACTGGTTGTTCTCTGCCAGTGCCAGTCCCAAGCCTGGATAAAGGAGGAGGGCGACACTAATCATCTTTGATGTGGCAGTGTCGTTAAACATGTAACAAGGTCAAATCAGACGAAATAGAAATTAAAACGGATGCTAGTTCATACGTACGTAGGCCGAGACGAGACTAAATTTTTTATCGTGGCTGGCTTCTATATTCGAATAAGCATAAGCGCGTACGTCAGGGCTTTCTTAACGTGCAGTTCTACACAAAATGTGCAGTTGTAAATGAATTTGTGCAGTTGCAAAAGAATTTGTGCAGTTGCAAAAGCAGTTCTGTGCGGAGAAAATCATCATTAAAAGGTAATTGCAACCGGTTCACCACGTTAGAACGAAGGACCTGTGCAGTGAAAAATAAGCAGAAAGGCGAAATAAAAACAATGCGTCGAGAAATTTTCGCCAAACAAAGCCGCACTAGAAAAACTTCCTGATTGTGCAGTTCTACAAATTTCTTTTCAAAGCCCTGGCGTACGTCACACAGTGGAGAGAGACAGACGGATGGACGGACGGACGGACATGCACAGAGAAATACACAGAAGAGACACAGTCAAAGACACAGACAGACAGAAAAAAAGAGTGGAGAGAGAGATATAGACAGAAAGAGACAGACGGACAGAGATAGAAACAAAGAGACAGAGACAGACAGACAGCCAGAGACAAAGAAGCAGAAGGAGAAAGACAGAGACAGGCAGTGAGAGAGAGACAAAGTCTATCCATGGTTAGATAAGCAATTCAAAGCAGATTTTATAAATAATCCGATAATAGATAGCTTACAATAATTGAATTTCTAATTATTACAATTTATTCAAATCTTCCCATATCCGATGACTTGACTTGCATAATTATCAGATCAAAAAATCAATCGACTGAGAAGCCAGCCCGAAGCAAAACATCCCGGTAGTCAACTCAAGAGGACGAATTTCATATTTGGATTTTGACACCTCTCTAACAATTAAGGTATACGTTTGACCTGGCACCGGAATAAACATGGCAGCTTTGGCTATTGCGGACTTGATTTGATAAAGCGCCGTTGGATAAGCTGGTCTTTCTGACATTGCTTTGGTGGGAGCTGAGAAATTCTTGAAGATATAGGTCTACGTTACATTACTAAACTACTGGTAATTAGAAGTAATAGATCTTACTAAGGGCTCATGAACTAACAAAACTCAACCATAGGTACTAAGAAGCCATATACTGCAATTTTTTTAAAGTAGGGGAAGTCGGGGCGAGACGGACCCCGTAACGGATTTTTGGGTTTGAGACACCATAAACGTGCTTCACGGGCACAAATTTTTTGCTACTCGAGTACCTTAGCTAAAGGCAACACAAATTTAATTGCATCCCTTTTTGATAAAAAGATTTTTTAAATTTAAAAACTTTGTCGTAAAGGTCCGTCTTGCCCCCACTATGGGGCAAGATGGACCAATCTATTAAATCATGCCCCACGCATTAGTCTTTCATCATAGCATGTTCTGATCACATGCAGAATACTATTTTATGCATAAATTTGATCGTCTATAATGTAAAACAGTGAGAATAACGCAGAAGTTACATTTGACTAGATTTGTTCGATTTTAGGCGATTTTAGTGGTCCATCTTGCCCCCATGGTGGAACAAGATAGACCACTGCAATCATGTCTTTCGCGTTAATTGTCATTATTATTGTATCCAACAATTATTGTTATAGTAATAATAACATAATAATTAATTAACATGTGAAATCGGATGAAAAAATTCGAACCACAGGAAAAATTCACACAAACGGGGCAAGATGGATCACAAGGTCCGTCTTGCCCCGTCGGTGACTGATCCAACTCACCCCCATGCGTAAGGTATGAACCTTTTACCAATTAAAAATTTAATCTACTGGGTATCCTGCCAATACTGATTTCGTTAATACGGCAGAAAAGGGTGTTTAACCAAATATACTTGCATCGAAAGCCTGTGACAATGTGCAATTGAATACTTAGCAAATAACTGTTTCTTGAAATAAGATCGAGCAGGTCGAAAATCAACTTTTCATCATTAAAAAAATGAAAAAATGTCGTTTCGGTCGCTTATTTTGGTCAAATCACCAAAGCGCCAACAGTATTACAATAATTAAAGTTCATTCGATAGGTGGCGACATCATATATACCTTATATTGACGGGATCCATCATGCCCCAAGGGTCCATCTCGCCCCGACTTCCCCTACAGTGTTTTGCCTGTTGTTTATTGGAAATCAACGAATATACATACATACATGAACGCTAAGCTTATGTTATGAAAATATGCACAGGTGGTAGTAATCTGCCCGTTTAAGTCACTTCTTCAAGACAAGCATGCGGTGCCTGGATGAATAAGATGCTTTGAGCAACACTCAGTACCAGCCTCAACAAGTTGCGAAACTGAACTGTTATGACAGAATACATAAATATGTAGCACCTTTTCTGCTGATCCATCATTAACTTAACTGCAGCGGTAACTTTTTTGCTCTGAGAAGAACACATGAAAAATGTATTATCCGTGTAATCTTCTTTTTTGTATACATAATATTCACATGATTTTATATATACATAAGGGAAATCTTAAAGATGCATACATGTGTTGAGTGTGCACTGGAATGGGTTATAAGCCATAAACATCTCTATAGATACAAGCTCATGCGTTGGCTCTTCCCTGCATCCTCTCATTCTCTCAAGACGTATCCCCCCTCCCGACTTCTGTGCTGAAAGCGCCTCTGAATAGTCTATGCTGAGAGAGGTGCAGGTCATGAAAAAATGAGAAATAAAAGACTCTATGTAGATACTCATACAAACAAACACATATGCACACATCACATTAATACGGTACACACACACACACACACACACACACACACACATATATATATATATATTCTATTCTATTCTGTTCTGCAGTTCTATTCCTATGTATTGCACTGTTTGAAAGCGCAGAATATCGTGTGTGTGTGTGTGTGTGTGTGTGTATTATATATATATATATATATATATAATACACACACACACACATATATATATATATATATATATAATATATACACACACACACGATATTCTGCGCCTTCAAACACTGCAATACATAGGAATAGAACTGCAGAACAGAATAGAACTGTAGAACAGAATAGAACTGTAGAACAGATTGAACATGTAGAACAGAATAGAACTGCATAACAGAATAGAACTGTAGAACAGAATAGGACCACAGAACAGAATAGAACTGTAGAACAAACTAGAACTGTAGAACAATGTGAGGCAAATGTTTCAACGTTTTCTTGCATTCCAGAGCCAAACAGTGCTAGTAAGGATGGCTATCATATAGCTGAGAAGAAGCTGAATCCAGTAAACTAACCCTGGGGCGGCCATGGGTTGCTGACTTCAGATTTTCTCATATCCTGGGCATATGAGGGCGACTGGGGCCAATCCTCTCCCTCGCCCTATCACATTCCAGCTACAGCGTACTGTGTATACGGTCAGTGTAAGGCCGAGTTGGCCTGCAGGGTCAAGAGTGCATGGCGCCGAAATCTTATATTAAACAACATGATCGTGTATATAACAGAACACTCTGAAAAGTAAGCTGTCTGTTCTAGCATACACGACTGTGGCAATTGTGGTCACAGTGAGTCAGTACATGTCTGATATCCACTAGCTCAATACACACTATATACTTAGAACTGTTAGATGACCATGCTTCGGTTATTGTGAGAGGTATACATGATAAATACAGATAATTTACAGACAATACATACAAACAGGCAGACATACTATGCGAACCTGTTACACATGTTTCATTCATTCATTCATTCATTCATTCGGACATTTATATAGCGCTCCTTCAAGAAAAACTACTCAGAGGCGCTCCCGACTCCAGCGCGCACAAAAAGAACAGTTTTAAGTTTAGTAAGGAAGGATCCTGGTAGAGTCCCAGGGTGTAGGCGTAGCTCAAAAGGAAGGCCATTCCAGACCACTGGTCCAACCACAGAAAAGGCTCGATCCTTCATGGTAGTAGTGTTTACTTTAGTGAGGAGTGTGTTGCTGATAAAAATTGTTCTTTTAATTTTAATTTTAAGGATTAGTTATCCAAGTCCCTATCTCAAGAGATTGAGTTTCTTGATATTGCAGGCTTTAGGTCTGCAAGACTTTTTTTAGCAAAAAAAGCAGTTGTGCATGGATTTGTGCAAGTTCTGTAAAAGCAATTTTGTGCAGCTAAAAATAGTTAAACTTGCTCATTGCCATTCGATTGGGAATAATTTGAATGATGGGTAGGGAGAGAATGGGGTGTGGTGGTGTAGTGGTGCATGGCTTCGGTGGCTTGGAGCCTGAGGGTTCCAGGTTCTAATCCACCTCAAGCCGCAAGTCCTTCACTCGCAACAACTGCTTGGGCGCATCGTCATGAAACTCTGGTGCAGTGTTCGTGCTGTAGTCGGGAGCGCCTCTGAGGAGAGAACTTGAAGGGGCGCTATAGAAATGGAGAGAAATAAATAGAAAGAATGAGATTGTGGAGTTCTAAAAATTCCTTTTAAAAGCCCTGTCGGTTTGGTACACCATTGGTCATGCCCTGATGCTATATAAGTTACAATTAGTAATAATAATAAAATAAAGTATGCAACATACATAACTAACATACAAACGTACACATTATAAATTACATATATGCATGCACTGTAAGCTAATGAAGGCCTCATGAATTTTCTTAGATTAAACATTCTGTTAAGCACTAAGCACTTCAGGCCGTGAGGCCCGTGACCTAGTAAGCCCATTCAGTCAAAGTGCCCCGAAATCAGACACAAATCTGCCTCGCATATGTGTCCGTCAAGAATAGCTGCACTTGACATGAAAAACTTTACCCAGATTCTAAATATATATCTGCACGAAAGTGTCTGGTCTTAGATCACTCATCTAAGCTGTTTTGCTCTCTGAAGTGGGCAGCAGTTTCAAGCATTCTAGTGTGACTAGAGGTAGCCACGCAGGTCAGAACATCCAAACAATGTTGGGAGCAGTAAACAAGAGTAAATGCTGTGGTGAATGGATGGAAAACAGGCGGTATCTGATCACGTGGGCAGGATGAAAGATTGTTCCAAAAGACAAGGAAGAGGTATATCACCACCACCCACCCTCCCCTTCCCACATCCACGACACAAGCAGGCGTTCCTACGGTTATGATAAACAACACCTTTCCCAGATAAAAGCGTCAAACAAAGAGGAATTTTAAAAAGAACGCACCTGTTATTCCAGGTATATTTTCTGCCACTATTCGGTGTAGACACAAAAACCGTTGCACAATCGAAAAAGGCCGTGACCTAGTAAGCCCATTCAGTCAATTTTTTATGCCAGTTCTACCCTTGAATAGGCTACCCTCATGGGCCCAGACAGGACCCATACTTCCACATGGGATCCTAACAAAGCCTAGATTTATAGTTTTCATAATATAGGCCTATATCCATAAGCATCCTATAGGGGCTTATGCCTAGTCTCCAAGGTACCACAGGGGCTATTGAATTATCAATCAATCAGTCATTCAATCAATTTGTTAATCTTTTAATCAATGAATCAATCAGTCAATCAATATATCAGTCAGTCAGTTAGTCAATCAGTTAGTCAATATCAATTAGTCAATCAGTCAATTAATCAATCAATCAATCGGTTGATTGATCGACCAATTAATTAATCAATCAATTAGTCAATCGATCAATCAATCAATTAATTAGTCAATCAAACAATTAGTCAATCAGTCAATTAGTCAGTCACTCAATTAATTAGTCAATCAATTAATTAGTCAATCAATCAATTAGTCAATCAATCAATTAGTCAATCGATCAATCAATCAATCAATTAGTCAATCAATCAATTAATTCGTTTATTTAAAGTTATAAACTGACACAGACGCAACCTAAACAGACAATGTTGTTCAGATGACAATGCACGGATGAATCCTTTTGTTCCTTAGACACTCTCAAAGAAATGCTTCAAAGCAAAGATGCATGTCTTTAAGAACAACCAACAACAAATCATGCACATATAGCTGGCATTTTGATGGGCATTCATTATCATGTGCAATGTCTTTTAGAATGAGTGTAGCACTTTAGTTAAATCAGTTCGCAAACACAAAGAAATATACCTACATGCAAGCTTCTAGCTTTCTGCCTGGCATCATTCTGTTTCGCTTTCCTGTAAGAATAAGTGTGTGTGTGCACTGCTGTTTTGCTGGCTGACAGGTGCAATAAACATTGGGTTATGTAATTACATAGAGACTTCAGGAACCTGACAAAGGCTATATTCCATGAAGTGCCTTGGACAGCTGGAAACCTGGCAGATAAA
Organism: Lumbricus terrestris; assembly: GCA_949752735.1. Classification (NCBI taxonomy): domain Eukaryota; kingdom Metazoa; phylum Annelida; class Clitellata; order Crassiclitellata; family Lumbricidae; genus Lumbricus; species Lumbricus terrestris. Next base: position 7,112,833 of record OX457039.1, read on the forward strand.
CACGGCTAATGGGCAATAAACTGCAGACATATTGCCACAATGCCACACGTCGGAATAGCAGGGTATTTTTTAGTACCACAACATGTAACTAGCATAGGGTCATATTTATTTATTTAGTGTGCTAACCGTGTGTGTCTCGAGACAATTTGACCTATAATAGCAGAATTAATCTAAATGCTGCAGTCTGTAATAAATCTGTAATTGTTATTATTATTAGAAGTTAGTATTATTATAAGATTTACTCGGATAATACTATCCGTTATTTGCTAAGTGCATGTGCGAAATTTTTTTTAATATCCCGTATGTCTGCAAAAAGAATGCAAAATAGAAATCACAATCAAATACCGTGTATAGACCTACAGCTTTATATTTAGATTAATATTAATAGGCCTATAACTATGAAAATATCGATAGCAACGCTTTAGGCAACACCAGAATTTTAGTTGTCAGGAGGTTGGTAGAATCAACCCTCAACTTTTCTAGTCTTCTTCCACCCCACCCCAACCCAACCCCAACCCAAGCTAAATTACTTAAAACATGCTGGGGTCCTGGGGAGGTCAGGAAACTTAAATAAGTTGTCAATGGTTTCTTGCAGCAAATGGACAAGTGTAGAGTTTGACTGTTTGAACCGTGTTGTAATCCGATGATAATATGAAAGGCTGTCCAGTGGTGTCCACAGATTTTTTGCAGGAGAGGGAGGGAGGTAAAACACAACGACCACGGTCAAATGTTTTAGCAAGAGCTTTAAAACTGTGAAGCAGGAAATTAAGAACATGGGTTTTTTTAATAGAGGTTTTTGAACGTAATTTTGTGCACAATAAGTAGGCCTATCGTTAATGCTTTAGCGTGAAAAGATTTGGTGAAAAGTAAAATTAATAGGGATGGGCATTAAGTGCCCGCGGTAATCTGTTAAATTTTCGTCCCCCACCTCATCTTTTTTTGTCAACACGGTGCTGGGCAAAAACACATTGTGGGGCGCGGTGGTGTAGTGGTGATGTTCGGTACCTAGGAGGGTTCCAGGTAAATCCACCCACAAGCCTTCGCGCTTGGACTTTGAGCAAGTCCTTTACTTGCAAAATTGCTCGTGCGCTTCGGCGTGAAACTCCAATACAGCGCCCGCGCTGTAGTCGGGAGCGTCTCTGAGTAGAGAGTGTGAAGGGAGGCGCTATAGAAATGGAGAAATAAATTTTTTTTAAATTTAATAAACAAAACATCTACAAAAAATCGACTTACTCTGAGAGGCCGTCACCAAAAGAAAGACGCTTAAACAATCCAGCCACGTGAGAATGATGATCGGGTAATCCATGTCAAAAACAGCAATCTTCTTCTTCTTCTTCTGCCGTTGAGTCTTCTAAGTGCATCAAAGAGTCAGCAGATAAATCGTTGTTACGCATCACAGACAACACAGACTGAGAATAATTCTCGACACTAATCGTCCTCTCTGCGTGAAGTTCTCTGCAGACTCCGCCCACTGGTCGCTGATTGGGTGAACCCGACGCTCAGGTACTGAGGCTGGTGTGCGATGTGGAGGTGAATGGATCCGCGAGAGGATGAGCGTGAGATGCATGAGAGAATGATGGAGGATATATAACGTGTTGTTTATTCTAGAACCCCAACTGGGACATTATTACACGGACGTTACTTTGTCAGCATCGAGACATCGAAAACCATATCTACACACAGACAACCAGAACACCAAAGCAGCACGTATAAGTTAACTTCAATATATATATATTTATATATATATACACAGTTTTATACACACACACATATATATATTATACATGTGTTCGTTAAGAATTTTTTTCATATTTATATTAATATATATATAAGCATACATAAATGCTCGTAACACGGCTTCTTTATATATATATATATATATATATATATACACACACACACGCACACACACACACACACATCTATATATATATATATATATATATATATATATATATATATATATATATATATATAAGAGAGCTATAAAGACAAGTGAAGGCTACCTATAGGTAAAAATGCATAAATATATATATATATAGTAAATATATACAAGATCATTATAATATACATGATATTCACACTCCTTGTTTATAAAGGTACGTATTTCAGAATCTGCTTCCGTCTTATTGGACCTGTAGGTATATAAATGCATGTATATATATACATATATACATATTTAATATATATATTAAGACATATTAATGCCATGTCTAAAAATACATCTGTTTATTTAGGATCCTGTATAAACACATCGTTTCAGGACAGAGGGGAGAGTCTTCCTCATATTTACGTCCAGTTACTAAAGAGATGTGGAGGAGGAAGAAGAAGAAGGATCACATCATTTGTTTTATCTGCACGCCTTGTAGCCATAAGCAATCCATGCAATCGCCTGCCCGCACAAACATAGACATACGTAGACAAACAGAGGCATACGCACACAAACAAACACAAAGAACCAATTGCACTCGCATGAAACATACACAGTTATACACACGGACACACATGTGTGCAGTGACAGATGCACACATGCACTCATGTACGGACGCACAGATGCACTCATAATTATACAAACACAAACATAGTGAAACAAAGGTAAAGAGAACGGTATGTATAACAAAATAGATAAGCAGATGCACACACACACACTTACACACACATACACAGACACACACACACTCTCTCTCTCTCTCATTCAAACTTATATACAGACAAATAGAAAGACTGACAGGCAAGCAAAGACACACCCATACAGATGTACATACAAACAAATATAGTCAACACACACATACAGACAAACGGATAGACAGACATACACACAAACATGCAAACAGATAGACAGAGACAGACAGATAGATAGACAGATATACTAGAGCATCATTATCAGCCTGCAGTCATAAAAACAGATTTATGGCCCGTTAGATTGCCAAGTTATGTCCTAGCAGTTTAGAGGATTAAATATTTGCCATAATATAAATACCTAAATACATCCATGCATTGCATCACATATTATATGCCAACCTACATATATACAGATGTTTACATCCAAAGATCTCGCATAACTGCGACAAATCCGCGACATCAGAAGCTGAGTTTGATGTCAAATGAGCGATAAGATGCTTTCATCAAAATCATCAGTTTCATGCAAAAGCCGATTTCCCGGGAAAGAGTATTTAATGCATCCTTGCAAGAAGAGACCAAGTAATAGAACTTAGTCTACATGTAGAACCAAATTCTTGCCTTCATTTCCATAAGCTTTCCTCGATAACAGAACCAAAAGCTTTATAGTTCAAATTGTTGGCACTCTTATAAGTACTCTTAGAAGTAATATCTGCTAGGGACAGGCAGACAGATAGTTAGATAGATAGATAGATAGACAGACAGGAAGACAGACAGACAAACAGAAAGACAAACAGAGACATACATACAAAGACAGAGACAAACAGACAGACAGAAACAGAGAGAGAGAGAGGGAGAGACAGACAGAGACAGAGAAAGACGGAGAGAAACAGCGAGAAGCAGATACAGGGATCGAGAGACTAAGAGAAACATAGATAGATAGATAGACAGACAGACAGACAGACAGATAGACAGACAGACAGACAAACAGACAGAGGCCAGCAGACAAGGCAAGGGAAATATAGCAAGAGAGATGCACTCAGAGAGACAGAAACATACAAACAAACAGACAGACAGTGAGACAACCTGTTATCTTGTCTGTATGCCTCTCTGTACTTTTCTCCTCTCGCTTCAATTTTATCACACAGCCAACGGATAAGCCCCTTGCCAAGAACCCAGCACTACAGCAATACATAGCTACCATACAATCAGCAAACATACAAAGTCAAGTTAGTTACTGTAGTGTACGTCAGACGTTGTCGACTGTGTAGTGTCAGTTGCAGAGGCTGGCGGCGAGATAAAAGAGACGAGATGGAGCAATGGGAAAACGGCAGATGCTCCTCCACATGGAAAGGAAGTAGGATACTTAAAGTAGCAGAGATTCCTAGTGGTACCTGTTCGTCTGAACATCTTCATGGTATAATATATATATATATATATATATATATATATATATATATATATATATATATATATATATATATATATATATACAGGACTACTGTACCAGTGAACCAATCAATAGCCCTGGGCAATTGCGAGTGAAGGACTTGCGCAAGGTCACCGCACAGTGACCTTCTGAATTCCGCACTTCTTCGAACCATCCACCATCACGACCAATAACCCACCATCCCCTCTGGCTTCTCTATCGTAATTTTACATTTATATAGCGCCACTTCAAGAGAAACTCCTCATTGACAACGCCACGATCGAAAAGAATGATTTCAAACGCTTTTGACAACAAACGGGCAAAGAAATACCAAGAAGTTCAGTTTCGAGTGTAAAACTATAAAGTCTGAGGGGCAGATCCATCATCCATGGGGTGATGATCGTTCCATATTTCTGATAATTATTAGGTATACCTAGCGACTACCATAAAGAAGTTTCGCCTCTTTAAGATCTCTTACCCTGATCTTCCAATTAACGACCAGGGTCCAAACGAGTCAAGGAGCAGGAGCCAACTTTTTCACAGATGCCTAGTCAAAACAAAATCGATGGGTACACGTACATGTATAGTATGGTAAACAGAACGGTTCCATGACAAGACAGAGAGGTTCAAGCATGCAGGCAGACAGGCAGGCAGGCAAGATGGCAAACAAGCAGGCAGATGGCAGGCAGGCAGGCAGGCAGACAGGCAGACAAGATGCATGGCAGGCAGATGGCAAACAGGCAGGCAGATGGCAGGCAGGCAGGCAGACAGGCAGGCAGACAAGATGGCAGACAAGATGGCAGACAAGATGACAGGCAAGATGGCAGGCAGGCAGGCAATCTATGCGGATTGAGGAGCCAGGGTAGGATTTGTGGGAAAGGATTGTCTTTTTTGAAAAGGCTCAAAGAAAAATGAGTTTGTTGGATTAATTCATCCATTTATTTCAAGAATTTATATTGCGCCCCTCCCCCTTCAAGAAATTCACTCAGAGGCGCGCCCAGTCCAGCCACGGTGATGCCAAAGAGTTTTAAGGTGCCAGTAAAACGCTGATAAAGCAACCCTAGATGCTGGTTGAATTTAGGAATATGCTATTAAGTATTAACACAGCAGTGCTGCAGCTATATGTATCCTGGTATTTATAGTTTGGCAAGTGACTTGCACATCTTAACTTATCTGTGTTTCTAGCAGAATGGTGTTGAGATTGCGAGTGTGCCGTCCAGTTAGGACAGAAAGAAAGATATTTCGATATCTTTGTTCCAAAGCAATAAAAGTCTTCTGTTGTCAACAAGTTAGGTCATTCTATTTAACACAAAGTGAAATAAGACATCAGCATGCTTGGGCAGTTAAGGCATCTGGTAAATTCCGACTGACCAAATGTCCACAAGCTTGGTCATTTGGAACCCATTCCAGATAATTAAGGATGTATATACTTTACTGAATTGCCTTCAAATGGGCTGCGGCATCCTTAGATATATAGGAGCAATAAAAGAACGTTGAGTCACAAGATAATCATTATGTGCAATCACAAAAACAGACACTCAGAGTTGTAGGAGAGTAAGGAGAAAGTGAAAAAGATCTGCAAAAGGTTCATTTGTACATTCGAAACCTGGTAACACTCCTGGTTGGTGCGTCAGAGAGTGGGATCTCTCGGTTGTGTGTGATCATGAACGGAAACGGTTTATATAGGTAGCATTCTCCTGTAGAATGACATGACTTTCCTACTATATTAACTCGTGCTGAGATCTTATAATCTGGAAGCACTTCTGTTACTGCCTGCAGTTCTTCAGTTCTTGTGAGACTTCTCTTTTCCTATGGGTTCTTCGCACTTGGGGGCGCCTCTGAGTAGGTTGCACCATGAGAGGCGCTTTATAAGTCCGTATATATAGGCCTAAGGCCTAGGTTAGAATGGAATTCAGTATATGCTTTTGGACTGTTTGGACACACTAGATTAGAACCAGTGAAGCAGTGTGGATAAGACCTGTTGCCAAATGAAACTTATTAGCTTATAGAAATAGAAGTTGATGGAAATCATATTTGTCATAGAATTCTATAGCAGCTGAAACCGGAAGTGATCAAATGTTTGATGACTTTAAGTACATCTGGTAACGGACGACAGTTTGAGTATAGTCTAGGTCTCTAGATGGACTATTTAAGTGAACATGTGGTGTTGTCCGGACTCAAGTGTTATCTATCCTGTGAAAGTGTAATCTATATCTAAAAGTTTAGTTTATCCTCTGAAAATGTAGGTTTAGTCTATCCTCTATAAGTTTAGTCTATCCTCTGAAAATGCAAGTTTAGTCTATCCTCTAAAAGTTTAGTCTATCCTCTGTAAATGTAAGGGAAGTCTATACTCTAAAAGTTTAGTCTATCCTCTGAAAATGCAAGTTTAGTCTATCCTCTAAAAGTTTAGTCTATCCTCTGTAAATGTAAGGGAAGTCTATACTCTAAAAGTTTAGTCTATCCTCTGAAAATGCAAGTTTAGTCTGTCCTCTAAAAGTTTAGTATATCCTCTAAAAGTTTAGTCTATCCTCTAAAAGTTTAGTATATCCTCTAAACATTTAATCTCTCATCTGTAAATGTAAGGGAAGTCTATTCTCTACAAGCCGCCGACAACTTGTTCGAAATCATGCAAGTAGGCTATAAAACGAGAAAACGGCAATGCTCAGAAATAAAACATTTGCAATCGATCAAGTGCTGATGTGTTCCTGATGTTTTAACGCTTTAATGCCGATCTGCGTTGATATCCCAATCACCTCTTAGAGCACTCTGCAGTTAAAGTGTTAACAGACAAGTTTCAGAGACTGCACGACGTGAACAGCCTAAATAAACTACAAATCACGATTAAGAAAAAACCACTTGCAGATGAAAAAACAAAGCAGGGGGCTAAAAGGAAAATGATATTGCCAAATCGTTCCATAAACAAGAGGCCCAGCCGGGTCTTAAAGGTCGGGTAGGGTGCGAACCGTGGATTAGAGCCAGTTTGTTTAGAAAACAAGACAATGGCAAAGCAGGTAGACGACCAAGTGCATTAGGCCTGGCATGGGGTACGCCAACGTGAGATGGAGACAGACAGACAGACAGACAAAGAGATAGACAGACAAACATGCAGATAGACAGACAGACTGACAGGCGTTGCTATTAGAAGCAGGAGCCAGACGGTGGTAGATAACAAAAGAACGTCTGGCTATCGTAAGTGGATTCAGGTCTCAATCGTCTGACGACTTAAGCATACAGACAACCAAACAGACAGACAGACAGATAGACGCACAGACAGACAAACGAATGGTAAAGCACTATGATAGTCAGAGATGTATCAATAGCAATCAATGGACAAGGACACAATGGACAGAGAGACAGACAGACAAAGGGATAAGTACATGACAAACAGACAGACAGACAGACAGGTGAACAGACAGACAGGTGAACAGGCAGACAGACAGACAGACAGGTGAACAGGCAGACATGTAAACAAACAAACAGACAGACATACAAAAAGAGACACAGAGACAGAGGGAAAGCATCACAAAGTATAGATAGAGATGTGAGACCTTAGTGACCCAGGGATAAGGACATGACAAACAGACAAACACACATACAGGCACGCAGGCAGATAAACAGACAGAAACATAGGGATAGCTATTGGTCAAACAAACAGAGACATACACATGCAGATTCAGACTGACTTCTAGCCATACAGAGAGTGGGAAGTGATGGAAGGCCATCGTCGTCATTCCAGACAGAAAGTCTGGAACTTTATTCTTAAACAACTGTTAGCAGATTAGACCCTGAACCAGTCCCAACCAGGGTTTCTCAGCAACTCAAGTCATTAATCAACGGCAGAGTTACTTCTAGGCCCTCTTCTGGCTAACCCTTAAAAACCAATGGCCTGACAATAGAACCTTCGGGATGATCACACTGCAGCTAAAGAAGTGGGGCTGAAAGTCCAACAATTTGTGTGTATAATAATAATAATATATTTAGGCTATATATGTTATACATGCATGTATGTATATAAATCATATAATATATATTTAGGCTATATATGTATACATGCATGTATGAATATAAATCATATATATATATAATGTGTAATTATATATACATGTACATAGGCTACATAGCTAGTTCTACTCAAGCGCAAACTCATCAGTCCTTGGATATGTGTTCACAACCAAGGGGTTGAGCCTTGATGGGTCAAAGTTAACATTCCGCTGTCTGTGCCAGAGTATATAGATGTATGTCAAAATTCAGACCTAATATAACTGGAATGAATGATGAACCATGAAGTCCAGAATTACATGAGTGAGCAAGAAACAGCAACACATAGGCTAGGTCTAGTGCCACTAGTGGCGATTCTAGTGAAGTAGTGGCGATTCTAGTGAAGTAGGGAGAAGAAAATAATAAGACTACGAGAACTAACGGCCATTAATAAACCTCTCCTTCTCCTCCTCCTTCTCTGAATGTTTTCCCCGGGAACATTTTATGTTGAGCGGGGAATGTGGCACCTGATCACCGCCAGCCGCGGCTGCCATGTCAGACGGACGGCGACCTTCGAGAAGCAAAGGTCATGTCAACGCATCCCAAAGGAAGCAGAAATGATCCAGCGGTGATAAGGAGTATCAGTTCCTGACATTAATAGTTGTCTCCCTACCCAGCTAATGCACATTTCACAATTCCACCAGAGCAGTTAAGGGGCTGAGTTTGGTTTCCGTCAAAGATGAAGGTCCACTGACCCGGTTTTTAATCAAACGTGGAACAGATATGCTCACAGGGAAAACATTGGACCCAGCAGAGGTGCAGTGTTTCGGGGAGTAATTAATTGGATAAATAAACAACAGCCTCCGTACCAGCAAATACGAATTACTTCACATTGAACTCCAGTTGAGAGTTCTGCATCCCAGTGGTTCACGGGCAGTGACACTAAGTCACCGCTGAAAGAACACTGTACCTTGTACAGAGTTCAACACCATAATTATCATAGTACACACTGCATCTATGTCTAAGCTGCCCAGGAATAATTTAGGGTTTACATAGAAGCTTTTCTCAATCAGTCACTATGAAACTCGTAATTGCTCGGCGCAATCAATAATTGGTGCCTTTTCACTAAAAATTCGTATTTGTTGGATTAGTAGGTCTAGTAGTAGTAGTAATAGTAGCAGCAGTAGTAGTAGTAGTAGCAGCAGCAGCAGCAGCAGTAGCAGTAGTAGTAGTAATATAATTATAATAATAATAAAAAATAAATAATAATAATGATGGTGATGATGATGATGATGATGATGATGATGATGATGATGATGATGATGGTGGCGGTGGTGGTGGTGGTGGTGGTGATGATGATGATGACGATGGCGATGATGAAGACACTGCTGAGTTGCCATTCCAAAGCATCGCTATACACACCTCCGGATGCAGCTTGCAAGTTGCAACGCCCGACGGATCATTATTACCTCTGACAAAAAAACAATAATAATCAAAGATAGACCACATAGCTGATCGGAATGCTGGTTGGTTGTTAACTACAAAGGAGGAGGACTTCAAGTGTATTCGCATCCACAACACTTCTGATAAATCCAGATGAACTTCCAGATAGAACACATTAAAGGAATATCTCAGCTTTTGGCCTTCGCCCATTATAACCAAACCATATTTTAACACAACATAGTCTTTCTTTTCCCGCCGCCCGCAAGCCCACCCTATGCATACTGAAATCTAAAACCATCAGTGGATCTACAACACTGTAATCTCAAACGAAATAGAAGATACTTCAAGATAGTCGCATGGCATCAAAACAACACTCACATGAAGTAACCCCCTTGGAGCAAAATAACCAAACTGCCGCAGTTACGCCACAGAAACTAATGTCGTAATTTTTTGACAATAAAGCATGTGTAGGCCGTCTGGCAATAATAATCTTCGCAATCTCTTCCTGCTGTTTGACCCTAACAATATATTTTCGTTCTCGATTCGAAACTTTTTGCTTCTACTTCTCAAGCTCTCTTTTTTTATCAGACCAATCCATGTTATTGGCCAGACAGAGATTCTGTTTTCCAATATGTTGATTGATGCCTAGCTATACTATGGCTACAAAAGTTCTAAGAAGAGATTAGAATAAAGTAACATGGGTGACGATGATGATGATGATGACGATGATGATGATGATGATGATGATGATGATGATGATGAGATGATGATGATGATGATGATGATGATGATGATGATGATGATAATAATAATAATAATAACAACAACAACAACAACAATTATAATAATAATAATAATAATAATAATAATAATAATAATAATAATAATAATAATAATAATAATAATAACAATAATTGCAGTCGAAACCGGAGGAAGCTGGGATGAAGATTCTCTTCAATTTGTACAAGAACTAGGACGAAAGATGTCAGCGGCCAAAGGTGACCCGCGTGAGACCAGCCATCTGCTTCAGCGTCTATCAGTCGCCCTGCAAATCGGAAACTCTTTGTCGGTTTTGAGAACAGCAGACTCGAACAGTCAAGACACCTATAGGTCCTGGACTGAATGACTACGTTACGTAGCCTAATGTTCAAAAGGAGCATAGACATTAGCCTGTAAATGACTTTGTCATTTTCTTTTGAAAAAATAAATGTGTGTTATAACAATAATAGTAATAATAATAATAATAATTTTCTTTGTTCGGCAATCCAGTTGACATACTGCAAACGGTAGCAGAGCTATAATGATAGACATGAAGTTGAATTCAAAGATTAGATTTCAGCGCGTATAGAGTGGGATTCTCAAATTAGATTATAATAGAATAGTCCTAGCCGTGGTCAAAAGATACACCTCGACACACAACTGAATTCCAAGACCTCATAAGAACAGCATAGTTCTGATATCAGAGTGATAGTAGGATTGTTTATTAAACACCACAGTGTAGCCTATGTTGCTCAATGGCAGAAAAAACATAACTTTTCAAGCAACACTGTAGTAGCTGCACTTACCAGACATTACCAAAGCGTAGCAAGCTCCTCGTCTTACATAATGATAAATTATTTCGTGGTGCTCCTGGAATTGTTGAGTAAATACAGGAAATTTTTATCCTGCGTCAGCTTTCCGACCCCATGGGTAGATTTATGTAAACTGAGTGGATTAGGAAAGATGAAGAAACCGAAAAATCCACATATACTGCTCCAACCAGTTACGTCTCAAGTAACAAGGAGGCCTACCTGTAGGCCCTCTCCCCCACTATCAGCAGACTGCCTAGCTAATACAGTGAAAGATTTAGTGTAAACCCAACGTGAAGAAAACGGTCTGCTATTATATTTATTATTATTATTAAGTCTACTATTTTTATTGCGGTGCAACCAGTGCTTTATTTAGCCATGGTTGAACTGGGAGTGCTTCTGAGCAGAGTACCTTGAAGGTATAAAAAACCTAATAATAAAAAATAAAAAAATAATAATATAATATTGCCATTAGAATTGCTGATATTTTTATGGCTATAACTATTGTGATTACTAACTTGTTATTATTATTATTATTACCATTGTCAGCATTATTATTAGGTCTACTGTTAGCCTATTATTATTATTATTATTATTATTATTATTATTATTATTATTATTATTATTATTATTATTATTATTATTATTTTATTGCCCGAGGTACTTATGATTCCTCAGGGACTTACACCCTAATAACTAAATTATTATTATTATTATTGTTATTATTATTATTATTATTATTATTATTAATATTATTATTATTATTATTGCTGTTGTTGCTGTTGTTGTTGTTGTTGTTGTTGTTGTTGTTGTTGTTGTTGTTGTTGTTGTTTATGCACCATCTCCTAGAGGTTACCGACCTTCCTCTTTCAGACACCATACTGCACTGCAATGTGTATTACCTCAAATTATAGTCAGACCTGAAGTCACTGAAGAAACCCTTGCACGACTGCGCATCGAAACAAATCATGACTCACCACTACACTTCTTCCAAGCTGAAGATTCCAGAAAGTACACAGGAGTGAACAATCTGACTACGGTCATCAACTGAACTTAAAATAATCATGCATTTCAAATGCAGTAAACTGCGAAAATGCTCAGTCTTAAAAGTACTTGTAGGATGCAGAGAACATCACACTGTTGCAAGAGACATGTAGGCAGACAGACGGACAGACATACAGACAGGCAGACAGACACACACAAACAAAGCACTGCGATAGTGAGAGGCGTATCGTTAGCAACAGATGGATAAGTCACAACGGACAGACAGACAGATAGACGGACAGGCACATAGTCAGACAGACAAATTGGAAACATAGACACAGTTAAAACATTTAAAGGTAAAAAAAGTAGACGAGATACGAGGCCTTAGCAACCGATGGATATGACATGATAGACAGACAGACAGACTGTCTGACAGACAGACAGACAGACAGACAGACACAGACAGACAGGCAGACAGACAGACAGACAGACAGGCAGACAGCCGTATACTCTTTTTGCTTGATATATGCGCTTATTTCGTTCCGTTGAACATAGTCTTCTCCTTGTTCCGTTTGCTCGTTCATCCACTTACAGGCAGAGCCGTGCCTTCTCGGTGGTGGGCCATCAATTTAGAATGGCCTCCCTTGCCGCTCCCTTCCTTTCTTCGGCATCCGTCTCTCAACTTCAGACGATTTTATTTGGCTGTGCTGGGGTTGGGAAAGCCTCCCACTTGTCACTTGTATCCTCTTGAAGATGCGCTATAAAATGAATGAATGGATGAATGAATGGATGAATGAATGTGAATGAATGAATGACGAACATTTGTTCTGCTCGCTCATCATTTCCAGGCTTAAATTCCGATTTAGGCCTAATTAAAATTATCTTTTTCAGTTTCATTTTCAAGAAATATTTCCAGGCTTACGTATAGGCTTATTTCCAAGCCTAGTGTCAGGTTCCAGGCTCACGACTCACCTAACCACGCTAAGGCTTACTGTGCTTACAATGTTGGGTTTAGCTGCAGCTTGCTACTCGCAAGCGGAATAGACTTATTAGAAGCATGCATGCAGAATCAATCTTAAAAAAGAGACGCATCGTGACGTCATAGAAGAGCGGGACGCAGCCTTTGTTTCTGATGTCATGTATTTATTGCTACCACGGAAACTCTTCATGAAAGTACGTCTAACATTAGTAACATGATTCAATAGTCAAACCTGATCAAACTCGAGTGATAGCAAACCTCAAATGAAAACATTTGTTTCGACACGATCGATGCCCTGCGGTCAAAGTTCAAACGCAAGAACATTTCACTGGGATAATTATGCAAACGGTTTCTGTGTTTTTAGCCAGACAATGAACATCGTTGTGACGTTACCATCAATAGGCTGACTTCTTTAGCGCCGGTGAAAAGCTGGTCTTCCTGTCGTGGCTTTTGTGGGCGCTGAGAAATTCTCGAAGATTTACATTACATTACATTTCATTACACTGAGCTATAACGAGTGAGCGCCGTTGATGGCTGCCAGATTTGTCTTGTATTTGTTTTACGCGTCTTGTTTTTTATGTGCTTGTAAACCAGAGTGCGTTCTGCAATTGGTGCATTAAAGAATATACTTACTTACTTACTTACCTACTTACTTACTTACTTATTCTTACCTCAATAAGTGTATAGCAATTTAATTATGAACCAATAGACGTTGCATCAAAGTCTTCATGTCACTAGCCAATGAGCTCGAAGTCGTCTCAAATCTACAAGTTAAATAGGCCTATGGCAGGAATGTAACCTTACCGCAACTTGTGTGTTCACTGATCGGCATACAGGTTAAACAATAACTTTGGCCACCTCTAGGTAAAACAGCGTATACGACAAGAAGCCGTCGGAATGCTGAGGAAGCTGCGCCTAGCTTGCGCAGTGGAGCGTGCCGCTTTGAATCTCCGCTGTGGCTGCCTTTTGGACCAGTCTCTCTTGTCTTTTGGATGCAAAACACTTACTTTAATAAAAGATCTGTATTTTTAACACGAGCAGGTGCCGAGATGGACACATATTGTCCCCGAGCAATTACAAAGGGAATTTCAACCCTTATTTTCATAAAATTATCCCGGGTAAATACAGGAGAGTGTTTTTAAAGCACGCAAGTAGCGTAGCCTATCCGCACCGAATTGTGCAGGGCTAGCATCTGCCGGTTAAATACAGGAGCTTCAGAAGTAAGCTTGTCGTCGACACAAACAAGTCTGATTAGATGTCACTCTAGTTTAATTTGCTGTCTGGTTATTCTATGACGAAACTCTCTCAATTTAAAATTTTCTTTAACAAACCTGTCTTCCAACGTAGACCAATGTAGGCCCACACGCAACACGCAGGCTTACAGCGATGCAACAGCTGTTTGGTCCCACTAGATCTGGGCATTATACTATAATTATTAATTATGTACATTGTACAATGCATGTATTTTGTGCACACTAAGCACTATACATTGCATTTACTATATAGCCTGCAGGGCGGGCAAAATGACCCCTAAGGTTTTTTGCCAACTAGCTGGGGTACCCGACGTTGCCCGGGAAATTTAGGACTCGACACGCTCCCGACCACAACCCCCCCCCCACCACACTTCGACCTCCACCGGTACGCCACCCGTGAAATTTGGGTTTTCGGGAAAATTTTCCCTCCAACCCCCAACCTCTCCCCCCCACTACACCGACCTCCACCGGTACGCCACCCGTGAAATTTGGGTTTTCGGGAAAATTCCCCTCCAGGTCTCCTACCACTGAACTGGTTTCAGAACATGATCCCATGCAGAGAATGGAATCTCCAGAGCAGAAGGCGACAACGAAATAAGACTCTCAAGATAAGAAGTCATTCTCAGAGGAGGAAAGATTAGATACACAGTTCTCAAGTATTTATGCGCTAGTGTTTGTGTGCGTGTTTGTGTATGCGTGTTTGTTTGTACGTGTGTGCGCGTGTACTGTCGATCTCGTCTGTCTGCTGCTATCTGGCCCTTTGCTGGCCTAAGGTGCCATCAAACGGATTTTAAGAGTCTCCCTTTGATCCCTCGTCGTCATCTTAAACACAGGTGCTTTAACCCCAACAAATAAACCACACTCCCACGTCTTTTCCTCCCTTGTCGGAACTTAGAAGGTAGCACAACAATAAACCGCTCTCTAATAATAATTCCTCGTTTCCACCACTCCCGTAGGAATGAAGGTAACACCGAGCAGACACGCATTTGGTACAGGCGCACAATAAGCCACCTTTCATCTTAGATCCAAAGGCATTGCTAAAGAAATAAATGCAGTAAACACATCTGTGAAGATCCTGCTTTTTCAACAATCCCACCTGCTTGACACCTGTTCATTCGACCCCAAATCCCGAGATTTGCTGCATTGTTTTAATAGTAAATAAGGTAATCGCAATGTATACCATGCCAATCATCAGTTGGTCAGATCAACGGTATACAATGTTATACATGAAGCTTCTTTGTTTCCGTTTAATTAACTGGGTATACACACATGCATACAACACGTGCATATAAACAGTGAGTACATAACTACGTATATACAATGCACACACACACACGCATGCACACACGTCATACAATACATAATTGAATACACTGTGCACGTGTACGGTGTAATATTTCCAACAGACAAACCTGAGAAGTATGAAGATTTTTCTTTGCAAACACTGCTGCCAAATGGCTGGTGTCAAGAACGGTTACTGATGATGAGCATGCATGTAGGCCTATGTATGCAAACTATGCATGCATGTAGGCCTATGTATGTAATATGTATGCACATATGTATGACTGCACTGTACATACATACATACATTGCTCATACAAACACTCATGCATATAACACTAAATGCAAATGTGCAATTGTGCATGCTCTCTCATAGCAAGACTATTGGCCGCAACAACGACTGTTTTCACAATTGATTGGGTTGGAGATGACACCACTAAATCTGTTGCCTGCAGTTAAGTTTTCAACTAGGCTACGATATCTTTACAAAATGGGACAGAAATCTTTTAGCACACACCACTTCGCCTGGTTTTGTATCAGCAAATTGACTGAACCACATGGATTCATTTAGGAGGGTTTACGGGTTCAAACCCCTAACATAAGTAATTTACTAATTTTAACCAATTTTTGTGCATTGTTTGACCATGTCCATTTCAAAAACCTCGAAATGGAAACGCCCGATATTATTTTATTCTTACGGTCTTACCTATGCACACTTGGTTTTCCCACAATCACGCACTCAATGGCAATCGTACCTTTGCAAGTTTACCAAAAAAATTAGCCATTGCCACTTTACTTTAGTACTACACAATGAATTTACGCTGATCGATTGATTGTTACAGTACAACTCTAATATCTTTGGTACAAAGAATAGAAGAATTTGAAATAATTAGCTTGTTTTTTTTACTTATTACTATTACGAAAAGTAGAAAAGTGTGCGTGTCTTCCTTATTCTGTCCCATTCTAACTAACAGACGAATCACTGCTAAAATACTATTTGCAAGTTTGACAAATTAGCTTTACAAGTTATGTGTACTTCAACTACTTTCAATCTACTTAACAATAACTGAATTTGTTGAGTCACACATGATCATGGGCGGAGACTTATGGGGGGTATCTCTCAAAGTTAAGGGTGAGGAGATGGTCCACGGTGATGTCCCCTCCCCCAATAGTTCATAAACAGCATCGCAAATTTCGACAGTGGTGGATGACTAAAAAAGGTCATCAGCTATTTTCACAGAGGAAAAATATGTTTTGCGAAAATTTCGAGCAAACAACTAAAAAAAGGTCATCAACTATTTTGAGGGAAATGAAAGTATTTTGTGAAAATTTCGACCGAACGACGAAAAAAAGAAAAAAGTTCGTCAGAAAATTTGGTTGACGAAAATGGTTAATGTCGTCGGCGACTCAGCTGTCCGGCCAAAAACTGCCACGCCTCGGCAATCGTTCGTTCCCCCGAACATCTAGACGCAGGGCTTTTTTAACGTGCAGTTGTACACAAAATGTGCAGTTCTAAATGGATTTGTGCAGTTGTAGAAGCACTTCTGCCACAGTTCTGTGCAGTTAAAACTAGCGAAAAAGGTCAAGACCTCCGATTGGAAGTAACTTACCATGTTACTTGGGACAGGAAGGAATGGATTGTGCAGTTCTAAAAATTCCTTAAAAACAGCCCTGTCTAGACGTTAGACCAATTAAGTCTCCACCTATGCACATGATTTTTATTGTTTTCTCACGACACATTAATCTACAGCAGACCCCAGTCAAAGACTGACAAGAGAAAGCAGCGTCCTCTGTTGAACCAATAATCAACAAGATACTGACATCAGCTGGTTGTACAACTAGTAGCAGCTCAGTCTAACGACACAGTGTGATAAAAAGAGGTCATTAGCGTTGTCCTCCTTCTTCCAGGATTGGGACTGGCACTGAAAGAGTGTGGGCAATGACAAAGTTCCACAATCTGGTGAATTTCTTTTCCATTTTTAACCATTCAACTAAAACAATCACACAACTGACGCAGCAGCTCTTATTTTCGCCAAAACTGTGATCTTTTTCACGCCCACCGGTTAGTTCTTCACAGCTTTCCCAATAACTCCATTCCCTGCTTGCTTATTAGTCGGGCTGCATTAAAAGAACTGCCATGTACTACACGGAAAAAATTTGCAACAAGCTGGAAATATCAAATAACAAAAGATAAGATAATAACATATCCACAGTTGCTCCCTGTTGGCTACCCAAAGCAGGTCACAGTTACTCCCTGTTGGCTACCCAAAGCAGGTCACAGTTACTCCCTGTTGGCTACCCAAAGCAGGTCACAGTTACTCCCTGTTGGCTACCCAAAGCAGGTCACAGTTACTCCCTGTTGGCTACCCAAAGCAGGTCACAGTTACTCCCTGATGGCTACCCAAAGCAGGTCACAGTTACTCCCTGTTGGCTACCCAAAGCAGGTCACACTTACTCCCTGTTGGCTACCCAAAGCAGGTCACAGTTACTCCGTGTTGGCTACCCAAAGCAGGTCACAATTACTCCCTGTTGGCTACCCAAAGCAGGTCACAGTTACTCCCTGTTGGCTACCCAAAGCAGGTCACAGTTACTCCCTGTTGGCTACCCAAAGCAGGTCACAGTTACTCCCTGTTGGCTACCAAAGCAGGTCACACTTACTCCCTGTTGGCTACCCAAAGCAGGTCACAGTTACTCCCTGTTGGCTACCCAAAGCAGGTCACAGTTACTCCCTGTTGGCTACCCAAAGCAGGTCACAGTTACTCCCTGTTGGCTACCCAAAGCAGGTCACAGTTACTCCCTGTTGGCTACCCAAAGCAGGGCACAGTTACTCCCTGTTGGCTACCCAAAGCAGGTCACAGTTACTCCCTGTTGGCTACCCAAAGCAGGTCACAGTTACTACCTGTTGGCTACCCAAAGCAGGTCACAGTTACTCCCTGTTGGCTACCCAAAGGAGGTCACAGTTACTCCCTGTTGGCTACCCAAAGCAGGTCACAGTTACTCCCTGTTGGCTACCCAAAGCAGGTCACAGTTACTCCCTGTTGGCTACCCAAAGCAGGTCACAGTTACTCCCTGTTGGCTACCCAAAGCAGGTCACAGTTACTCCCTGTTGGCTACCCAAAGCAGGTCACAGTTACTCCCTGTTGGCTACCCAAAGCAGGTCAGTTACTCCCTGTTGGCTACCCAAAGCAGGTCACAGTTAGTCCCTGTTGGCTACCCAAAGCAGGTCACAGTTAGTCCCTGTTGGCTACCCAAAGCAGGTCACAGTTAGTCCCTGTTGGCTACCCAAAGCAGGTCACAGTTACTCCCTGTTGGGTACCCAAAGCAGGTCAGTTACTCCCTGTTGGCTACCCAAAGCAGGTCACAGTTACTCCCTGTTGGCTACCCAGAGCAGGTCACAGTTACTCCCTGTTGGTTACCCAAAGCAGGTCACAGTTACTTCCTGTTGGCTACCCAAAGCTGGTCCCAGTTACTCCCTGTTGGCTACCCAAAGCAGGTCACAGTTACTCCCTGTTGGCTACCCAGAGCAGGTCACAGTTACTCCCTGTTGGTTACCCAAAGCAGGTCACAGTTACTTCCTGTTGGCTACCCAAAGCTGGTCCCAGTTACTCCCTGTTGGCTACCCAAAGCAGGTCACAGTTACTCCCTGTTGGCTACCCAAAGCAGGTCACAGTTACTCCCTGTTGGCTACCCAAAGCAGGTCACAGTTACTCCCTGTTGGCTACCCAAAGCAGGTCACAGTTACTCCCTGTTGGCTACCCAAAGCAGGTCACAGTTACTCCCTGTTGCCTACCCAAAGCAGGTCACAGTTACTCCCTGATGGCTACCCAAAGCAGGTCACAGTTACTCACTGTTGGCTACCCAAAGCACAGTTACTCCCTGTTGGCTACCCAAAGCAGGTCAGAGGTTTTTTTCCATGTATAAAATTTTGGGTTTTTCTAGATGGAAAGTCTATGGTTTTCTATTTGTAAAATTTTTAGTTTTTTTTAAATGCCAAATCTAGAGTATTTTAGGTGGATAATCATGGGTTTTTCTCGGTGGAAAATCTTGGGGTTTTTTCTAGGTTGAAAATCTTTGGTTTCTCTAGGTGAAAATCTTAGTTCTTTTCTAGGTGGAAAATCTTGGGAGTTTTTTCATGGTGGAAAATCTTGGGTTTTCTAGATGGAAAATCTGGGAGTTTTTATAGGTGGAAAATCTTGTACTTTTTTAAGGTGGAAAATATGTTTGTTTAGGTGGAAAATCTTGGGTTTTTTCTAGGTTGAAAATCTTGGGTTTCTCAAGGTGAAAATCTTGGTTCTTTTCTAGGTGGAAAATCTTGGGGGTTTTTCATGGTGGAAAATCTTGGGTTTTCTAGATGGAAAATTTTGGGATTTTTATAGGTGGAAAATCTTGGACTTTTTTAAAGTGGAAAATGTGTTTTAGGTGGAAAATCTTGGGTTACTAGGTGAAAAATTCCGTTTTCTAGGGGGTTTTGGTGGAAAATCTCAGAGCCTTTCTAAATGAAAAATCTTATGTTTTCTAGGTGGAAAACATTGGCTTTTTCTTGGTGGAAAATTTTGGGTTTTCTATGTGGAATTTTTTTCTAGTTGGAAAATCATGGGCTTTTTCAGTGTGGAAATTCTTGGGTTTTTTCTAGGTGAAAAATCTTGGGCATTTTCTAGCTGGAAACTCTTGGGTTTTTCAAGGTGGAAAATGATAATTTTTTATAGGTGATGGAAAGAAGTCTTTCTTACTGACTTCTTTAGAAAAACTCTATATCTGTCGATGAAGGTAATACCATGGCTATCCAGCTGTTGCTTGATTTCATCCACAAAGCAGCAATGGCAATTTATACTTATCGATATGCATCGGTGATGCTACAGCCTACAGGACAAACACCTAGTAAAAACCTTCTTTGCCCTGCCACAAGGTTGCCAGTCAGAGCAAGTTTTTTTTAAAATGTGCATCTCTTGCTCCTTGACGTCCTTGTGCATGCATTTGCAAAGTCAACATTGGTGATGCAAATATGAAATTGCCACAGCCGAAAAGAATAGTTGAATGAGGGAAAAAATGGCACACTGCCAACATTTGAAAGTCACAAACTGATTGCATTCACTCATTTAATTAAATCAACCACTCAATCATTCAATCAATCAATCAATCAAGCAACACAGTTTAATGAAGCCTTAATTTATCAATCAACTAAACAGCCTAGTTTTTATTCTATGCACTACTCCAGTTCCTGAAAAGTCAAAATTTCATTAGAAAGAAAACACGAATTCAACACATTTAAATCGCTACTGTCACGACTAGTCATCACCTTAGTCTTATACACAGCGACCAAAACTAATTTTCCCCATAAAAAATTCAGTCGCAAAAAAACACGCTTACTGGCATCACAAAAAGTTTGAAGTCAGACACAGCAGACCCAGAAATCAATGAACTCCTAAACCAAAAACTTATGATGCAAACCGAGACGCATTTCGGATCAACAACTGTAACTTGTTCCACAACAGTTCCAATGCAGTAAAAATTAATCAAGTCCACAGTGATAACATCAACATACGAAAATTTAGTTGCATGATCGTCATCGGCCATCTTCAATCTTTAACTGATCAATGTCGAGCTGCATTGGTTCGCTGTTCACTTTAGTACACGCTTATCGCTAAACTATTAAATGAATCAATTTTGGATGGCAGACAGTGCAAAATACATCTTATAAAGACCTACTTCTTCCGTTTGCACAGTTTCAATCGGCCAATCTCAAACCAGTTTCTGTCCGTAAAAGTAAACAAAGAATCACAAAGGTCAATTCTTTGCAACTCAAAAAGCACCACATACTAAGACAATCAGCAATGCACAAACTTGTCACTGCCTATTAACCTAAATACCGAACTAAAAGGAATAATTTCGATGACTAAGGGACCATCCAAATATCACGTACGCCAAAACCCACCGTATTTTCGACACACTCCCTCTGTTGCAACTTTTACATTTTGGGAACCCCATGCGTACGAGATGACAACATATAGAAAGATGTTGAGAGTCAGCTGGAAGGAGTTTAGAACAAACGAATCTATACTGGAAGAGTTGCAGCCGGAGCGGCGCCTGCTGGAGGTGGTGAAAGGAAGGAAGCTGAACTACTTCGGACACATGATCAGAGCCGACAAGCTGCCGGCATTCATATGTCAGGCCTATCTTGATGGAAAAAGGGCTCGGGGAAGGCCGAGGAGAAGATGGATGGATGACGTGGAGGAATGGACGGGGATGGTGATGGCCGACTGTGTGAGGACCGCGAGCAACAGAGAGCAGTGGAGGAAGATGGCGTCGTCGACTCTAATCCCCGATCCGCAGCAATGAGGATGGTCATGACGGACGAAATGCTTCGTTCCAGTGGCCGAGGGCAACGACGACGATGCGTACGTACAAAGAAGCTTCTCTATCCCCTCCTGCAAAAGTTAATTAGCTAGTCGTATATAAAACATTTATTTTACCATAGGTTACTATTTATTTGTTATTAAACATCATATTTGCAAGCTAAAATTCCTAACCATTGTGGTTTGCTGTTTAGATCTTAATGGAATTTAATTACAATGTAAGCAAATACCATCAGACAACTACAGGATAATTATACACAAAATAAGTAGAATTATAATTATGGACGTCATAATTATAAATATATATTGCGTACGTACATTTTGTCTAGACCCCTTCCCTCCCCCCTCCAGAGACATCTCGCCTAAATCTGGCGACCCTCCCACTCCCCTGCATACGTCAAATATGTACAGCCCCTAACCAAGCCTCAACAGAATGTACACATTGGATGACAAACTAATTATACTAGTACATAGGGTCATTGAATTGCATAGGTCGTTCTCGCTCAAACTTGTATTTGCGTATTGCTTAAAACCTTCTCGAGAACAAACGCGTCCGGCATTTCCAGACGTTTGTAATAGTCCATTAAGCGTTCGACGATCACAAATCCAAACGTCTCGTAGAATTTTATCGCATCTTCGTTGACCGCGTGAACGTGACTAAAGAACACAGAAACAGAAAAGATTACATTAATCTAATCGCCAAAATTATATAATCTAATCGTCTAATCCATCACAATGCAATGGCTATATACTGAACTTTGCAGATGGTGTACGATGCTGTAGGGTGTCTTGGTGGTAGGACTCTTGACCTGGAATGGCCTCCCGTTGGCACTCTGTCCCTTTCTAGGACTCCTTCTCAGGCATTTCCTCTCTCATCCTAAGACAATGGTGATTAAACAATACCGGATAGGTTTAGAATGCGGAGAACAAGACGACATAAGCAGGTGAGCAGAGCGCACACACTTAAGAAAAGAGTTCCAGAAGGTATGTCCAGCAACTGAAAATACTCGTTTACAAAGAACAGTTCTTGATTTAGATTTGACCAGACAAAGATAATCAAATGAAATCATTGAAAAGGGATTAGTCTTGGGAATAGGAACTGATTTTAAACGTCATTGCGGGTCAAAGTATACAGTTCAAAACCTAAACCTACGTGTCACAACTTGATGCTAATTCCTTCCAGAGCAGGAAACAAATGCCATGTCCTTTCCGGATCCAGCCATGTGACATGGAAAACTATTCTTTCACTATACTCAACAGATTGCAAATTTGCTCACTAAAGACTAAACACGGTGAATGCTCTTGAGTAGTTACCTTGAAGGGGCACTATATCAAATGGCTAGGAAATAAACAAATAAACAACAAAGGAAATGTTCAAAGTTTCAGCAACACACTTGCTTACAGATAAACTTTTTGGAAATCACCGTATTCTTCGCACAGTCTCAGCACGTGTTTCAACATCAGAGTACCTAACAAACGAAATACAATGCCTGTCAAAATCCAAACACACTTTACACAGGTCTTCATGATATCTGTTCTTCCACGCAGACAACATCTATTTCATATCTGTCTATGCTACTAAATAAGCAGCATGTATATGCACACAATTACCTGGAACATACTCCACGCAAATGATAGCAGGTGCAGATTATATAGGCATACGCACACAGTTCATCTGCTAGGTTATTTACTCATCTGCCGACCAACAACCCAACCAGCCACATAAAACACCACACAAGCAAAGCTGCATGCATGCCATCTGCCTGCAGCAGCCAAGTTCAATATTTGATTAATGCTTCAACTCACAATACCCCGCATTAGGCCAAACTCACGCACATATTACTTAATTACATTGAGTCAGCGAGCTTTCTCTGAACATCCTGCATGCAGATTCAGAGAGGGCCACATCTGCCACGGTTCTCCCCATTCGCGTTTAGCGGCGGACATCACTGCAGTAACTGGCCATCATCCGGTCTTGTACATCTGCTTTTCTTTGCACAAGCAAAACTCAAAGGCTGGTATAATAATTATAGGACCTGCAGAGTCATTCTTTGAACAATCCAAAAAGCACTGTAGCCAAGGTCCAGTGTCTCTAACAATACCTAGTAACTGTGACCTAAAGAGGCAAGACACCACCGTGCCATCTCCTGGTACGGTGGCATAGGGGTATGTTCGGTGCCATGAAATCGGAAGCTTGTGGGCTCGAATCCACCCCAAGCCGCTGCGTGGGGACCTTTACTTGCTATTGCCCATGCGCTTTGGTGTGAAACTTGACTTAGCGTCCATGCTGTAGTTGTGAGCGCCTCTGAGTAGAAATCTTGAAGGAGTGCTATAACAACTGCTCACACAAACATACACACATACATACATACCAGGATACCATATCTGGACCTAACCATTTTGTAGGCATATCATCCGAGGGGCTTGACTCCATCTTCAAACTTACAAGACTTTATGTTGCTCCTTTTGATTGCACCTCAACAACGCAGCAATGTACTTTTTCTTTCCCATTGGTTGGGCTCGGAGTGACTCTGATTTAATATTAATAGTCATCTCTGAGTCAGTCTTCTGTCATTATGTTCCAAAGAGTAGTCAACATTTACTCCACGTTCAAGAAAACTGTATCGGCTCCGGCTCCAGCACTATACAAACTGGAAGTGTGGCCAATATGATATAGTCAACATAGTTGGAAGATCATCAGCAGGACATAAATTTAAAATCCTCGATTGCAGAAGAATCAGAGTTACTTTTAAAAATTAAAAGTTTGAATTTTCAATCTCTCACCCCTTCAAGTTGTCAGGTTTATGAAGAAATTTTTTGGTGTAAATCAGATAATACTTAGAGGTTGCCCTCTGATGTCAAAGTTTTACCACATGTAGGACTATTGTCGAAAAATATGCCACATAGTTCACATTGTTAAAGAAGTCCTAGATTGCCTTATTAAAGCCAATTTCACTCTATAGAAGGAGTGAAGCAGGTTAACACCTTCTATTCACTTTTATTCATTCCGATAATTTATATAGCGCCTTTTCAAGCAGCCTACACATAGACGCTTTCAGCCCAGCAACAGTTAACAATGCGAGATTTGAGCGACTTATAAAAATCATACAAGATTTACATGGTCATCAATCGCAAGTCTAATTGGAGGCCATTCCAGATGCAGGGACCCACAATCGAAAAGGTTCAACGCTTCCAATGGAAGTGTGAGCTCGCAGAATCGACAGCTCCCAGAGCCACTGCAGAAGAGAAGAGTGTATTCTGATATCTTGCAAAGGAAGATCCAACTTCCACGTAGTATATTGACTATCATCTTTCAATTCTTATATCAGGTGCTTGGGTGCAAGATGGCAACTTTTGCAGTTATCATCCACCTCAAGACCTGAATTACTGCAGCTCAGTTGAAGCACCTCTGAAAGACTTTTGACTCATGACCGAACCCCAAAATTTAACCTGAAGCAATTTCCAGTGTAACATACAAAAAGCTTGGACTGCATCTATAGCATGTTTCTGATGAACTTCTTGATTCGAGAAATGAAGAAACTGCTCTTAGTCATTATGAAGACCCAGCCTTGGATCCTGCACCAAAGAGACCAACAATGAAATCTGTGGTATTTTTAAGTTCTAGGAGCCTGGAACATTGCTGAAAAAAGAAAACGACTCTTTCTATACTTGTTCTTTCTCAGATTTCCACTGACATGGACCCTTTGAGGCTCGAGGGCAGCCTCTACATGTTATCCGATTCTAATGAAATTTTTTGTATAATTTTATTTCCATTGACCTAACAACATAGAGAGGGTGAGACGGAGAGAATGCAAAAATAAGTTTTTCCCCATTATGCTAAGAGACACCGTAATGAGCAAATTGAGCATGTAGTGCTGATATAGATCTTCTTTCATACAACACATAAAAAACTGATGGGGAGCATGTTCTGTGAAAATTTCAAATGGGGGAGGAGGCATAGCTGGATTCCTCCTCCCTTAGATCCGTCCCTAACCACGCACAAATTCTGCTTTCTAACCAGACACCAGGAACTGAAGATAAACTACAGTGCTTAACACACACACTTGAAAGCCTCTTAAACAATTCTACGGTTTTTCACCTACATAACGTTATTTTCAAAGAAACAAAAAAAAGCGAACCGATGCCAAGTCGTCTGTGCGTTGGGAGGCAGCCGAGCGTCATGATGTAGAGACACTTCTGCGTTCTAACGACGTCCGGCCGACAGCAAACCGTTCCAACAGCAACACCGTTGTAGAACGCTAAGAAAATGCAACAGATCTGCAAGTTGTAGTGTGTTAAGAAAACGCAACAGATCTGCAAGTTGTAGTGTGTTAAGAAAACGCAACAGATCTGCAAGTTTTAGTACGCTAAGAAAACGCAACAGACCTACAAGTTGTAGAATGCTAAGAAAACGCAACAGACCTGCAAGTTGTAGAACGCTAAGAAAACGCAACAGAATTGCAAGTTATAATACGCTAAGAAAACGCAACAGATCTGCAAGTTTTAGTACGCTAAGAAAACGCAACAGATCTGCAAGTTGTAGTACGCTAAGAAAACGCAACAGACCTGCAAGTTGTAGAACACTAAGAAAACGCAACAGACCTGCAAGTTGTAGAACGCTAAGAAAACGCAACAGATCTGCAAGACTTACGGCATGATTTCGAGATAGTGATTGGTGTCAATGACTATCTATATAACAATAGTAATACTAAGAACCTTATAGAACAATCCGGTTGACAGATTGCAACCAGTAACAGTGTATAGTTAAGCAATTGAAACAATTCAAATCACAAATCTTAACTACTAAAAGAACAGACGGCCTGCAGTACAATGGTGCTAATAGCAGCCTACAAAGCATGTCTATCATACGGGGGATTCGGGAATCAAACTGGAGTCTGCTGATCTCCATACCAGTGTGTTACTCAATGTGCCACCCCCCCTGGGCCACCCCCACTCCCCAATGCATAGAAGAAGATCAATCAGTTAAAGATACTGAGCAATGCACTTTGCTGAATCAAACAGATTAAATCCAAGCTCAACAAGCAAAGTCCTTCAAAGTAGTGCATCAGAGTATTAAACCCATTGTGGTACAGCTGATCAGTACAGGACAAAACAGAAGCAGCTCAAAGGGGCAAAATACTAACGGTTGGATTATCGAGCTCATCCAAAGGCTAACATTGAGCCCGGACAACGAGCTCATCCAAAAGTTTCATTTCTTGTTTGTAAAACGAACCTAATTTGGCGAACTCTCCAACATTCAGCAAATCTCTGTAGTGATGTCTGTTGTATGTCACAGGGAAGATTATCTTGTCAAGCCGCTGCAACACTTTCATGTTCTCGTTCGTCACCTCGCAGAGTTCGATCATCGCGCCAGCTACACATAAAAGAAAATAATAATATCAGCAATTTATCGAAATGTTCGCTTTACAGACTGCATCATCGTGCTGTGAAATGTTGACGTACGTCTGATTTCAACAGTAAACACTCAAGAAATGAAAAACCCACAGGAATGCTGAATATTCAAATTTCAAACTATTAAGTTCTTAGTGTCAGATGAGCAGAGTATGACATGACAAAATATCACAAGGCTGGTCAAGTGGTCATGAAGGTTACAGCCTACCAAAATAAACAAGTCATTACTGCAGGGCCGTGTCTAACAGGTCCATTCGGTACGGTGCACTAAATGCTCCTGAGCCGAGAGTTTTGTTGCCATCAATGGCCAAAATGTCTTTTGCGAGTCTCAGTGTTACTTAAACCTTTTGTAAAATCAGTAAGTGTAAGAAAACATTAATTTCACCAAGTTCACCGATGTTGCGTGCTGCTTACTGACCCGCCAGACAACAAACCACGTAGGCTAGCCTATTGAACAGCGGATTTAAAAAAATGACTAATCTTGTCAGACTGTCGAACGGCACTTTGCCCCTGCTGTAACTTTTTGCACCGACACTCGAAGAAAATTAAACACGGCCCTGCATTTCTGAAAAGGACAGTAGGCCAATCCAATTTGCAGGACTAGAAATTATCGCTCTCTTAATGTGTTTAAGAAAACGTTATCAACATTTAATTGAAAATGGTCACTGTTTGTAGTTAGTGTTGTGTGAAATGCACACAAAAGTTTGAGCAAATATTGGCAAGGCATTTACAAGCAATATGCCTGCACCAGACTGGGAGCAAATAGAGTGCTGTGAGTTCTGTTCCATAAAAACATTTATTTTCATAAGTAATTAGAGCAAAGCATCCCTTAAAATAAGTTGACCTCAACTCATTCTGAACTGAAAAGCTTGGAATATTTTGCATTTTCAGGCATTCTGTTGAGCTGTAACATTGCAGATGCACAAGACACTGAAGGGTAAATGTGTATTTCAGCGTCGTAAATTATTTAATATTGCATGGGTTTCAGCATTGAACGAATACAAGTCGGGCTGATGCAAAGAATTTGCCAAATAGAAGTCGGAATGATGAAAATAAACTTTAATTGAATAGAAGTTGGATTTATGAAAACATCTTGCTGAAATTGAAGCTGCATTGATAAACAATAATTTTAATTGAATAAAAGTTGTATTGATGAAAAATAATTGCTGCCAAAATAGAAGCGGGAATGATGACACGAATTTTTGCCTAAACAGAAGCTGGGTCAATGAAAAGAATTTCTGCCAAACTAGAAGCTGGATTGAATAAAAAAAAATACTGCAAAGAGCGAATAATTTACGAGGCTAAAATACACGTTTACCAAAATTTTTTGGAGCACCTGCTCATTTCTTTATTCCCAGTCTTATACTTGGATGTATGGAGTTCAGAGCGTTCGCTGTCAGGGACGGCCAATTTTGTATACAGCTGCAGGCGCTCTAAAGTCGCTTTTACCAATGCAATTCATCAATTTTATTTTCAAACATGACATCAAATAAATTCCTACATAGTACATATGGTAAATGGACAACCCGATACTTAGGCCCCAACTTCCAGTAGAGCCAACACTGCTACAAGCCTACATTTGGTAGAATGTCGTTTTAACGTCCCTAGTATAATATTGCAATCTCTAAAATTTTAAGTGGACACTACAACACAAAAACTAATATAAGCGTAGGGCAGAGGCGAGTACTGCTGTAACGTAGACCTAAAGACCGTACGCGATAAACATTTGACTGTTCGCCATTTTACATACATTAATGAATCTTCAACGAGAGACCTGGAGATTGCATTCAATTCCGAATAAAAGCATCAATTTTTGTTCGCTTCTTTTAAATGTTAGTTGCTCACGTTAAAAAATATCGGCTAAACACCATAATAATTAAAAAAAACAGATTACGACACAAATTTAGCGCTAAAAAACAATCCAAAGAATAATGATCACGAAACTTCAAGCGACACCAATATCTTTTATAGCGCAATCATTTCTATCAGTGTTCTTTCTCGCCAAAGAGCTAATACTACCTGTCTAAATAAAAACCTAATGCATACAATTATTCTAACGCAAGTACACAACCACATGACCTTAACCCTACCAGAAGTGCGTTTGGTCCGCCGACTAAAGGGTGGATCGACGCTGGATTCCCGATGGGCTGAGGTGGCACAACAGAGTTCTCACAGTTGCAGAGGGACCAGATGATGGATGTTACAGGATGTAGGCTTATGGAACAAGCAGTGGCGGCGCGACCATAGCCAGCTGGATGGTCAATGACCTGCATGCCTATTTTACTCTTGACCTGCCCTATGACCTACCAACAAAATCTTTGGAGGCTTTGATATCTTCTGTAGAGTTAATATTTTTATTTTGCTAAATAACTCCGATGACCCTGACCGAGCCTCACGTGACCGGTTGAATTCTTATGGCCTAGCCAGAGCGTCGCCACTGGAAATAGGTATAGCACACAGAAGAGAATTTTTGTCACTCAATGGTCAAAAGCTAGCAGGGTTTTTTAACGTGCAGTTGCACTCAAAATGTGCAGTTCCAAATGGATTTGTGCAGTTGTAGAAGCACTTCTGTACAGTTATAACAGGCAAAAAGGTCGATCATTGTCCTGTGATGGGAAGCAATTTACCATGGAGAATGAGAAAGGAAAGAAGGGGCTGTGCAGCTCTAAAAATTCCTTAAACAGTCCTGAAGGCTAGAGTAGGCCTACTTCATCGGAGGTAGGACTACGAGAGGTAGGCCTATAATCGTAATCGCAGACCCCATAATTCTTCAAATTTATTATAGGCGATCCTCGAAAAGCCAAGCGCAGGGCAACCACTTATTCAGAGCGGTTTAATTGCACACCTCTTTTAGGCTAGTGTGAAGAACTAGGGTCCTTCATTTATAGAGCGCCACGTACTTATAGTCAATTATAATCAACTGTGTGTATTTGTGTAGGTATGAATGTATGTGTGTGGGGTAATATGTGGGAGAACGTAGACTGATTATCTAGACCACGCTGACAGTTGCAGAATTCAGGCCTGATAATGTAGCTCACGCTGACGGAGGGAAAACTTTGTCCTACTTCTTTCCGTGTCTTTGCCAGTGGATGGCGTGGCATACAGACAGGGACCGCGGCACTCATTTTGGAAGGAGGCAGACGGACAAAGAGAGCGAACAGGCAGAAATAGCCGTTTCTGCTGATGCGAATCTGGAAGTGTATAAAAGGGAGTGAAGACGAACAATCGAGGCCTTTTACGTTGAACTCGGTGGCAGAGAGGATGTGAATTGCGGCCCGCCGCGCCCTGGCGATCGATGGTCCAGGACGGCGTTAAAGATTATTGGAACTGGAGTTTCGTGGAGGCGTTAAAGATTACGGAGGCGTTCAAGAAGAAGTGAAGTTACGTGAAGATTATGCGACGAGTAATTCCGCAGAGTGAGGACGATGTTTTAGAGAGTCGTAGAGACGGTCTGGAGGAGCAGAGGATTTCGTGGATGAACGTTCCACGACGACGAGGATTTCGGGATGTCGTGAGAGGACTATTCCGAGAAGTTAAAGAGGCCTTTTACGTTGCGCTCGGTGGCAGAGACGACGTTAAAGATTCGACGAGGATTTGAGGATTTAGAGGATTGCCGTGAGGAGATATGCCACGAGGATTGTGATTTGTGTATTTGAGGATTAGAGGATTTCCGTGAGGCGACATTCCACGAGTGAAGTGAAGCAGATTATTCTGGGATCAAACGGATCGGAATCGTCTGCGATGGTGATGGAGCGAGTTACGTAAGACTGTGCTCTTCTTTACGACGAAGGCATCGGACGAGCTGCGAGGATGAGGATTGCTCAGGCCTAACTGGAACTGTTGGAGGATCGAGTAAGCACGCGTCTATTCGGAGGATAGGACGAATGGCTGGACTCGACTAAGAGGACGAAAGGAACTGGATTGTGAAGGAACTGAAACCGAACGAGGCGAGGGTATGTTACGTGGGCTACAAAAGTCAATGTTTATATATTGGGAAAAACCCGTACATGAAATTCTCCCCTTTATAAGCGGTTGCCTTAGTTGAGCTGTATGAATGAATGAGTGAGTGTGTGTTTTATTCTTTGCTATTGTTCTAGCGCCGTATTATGATTTGTGTTATTATTGTGAAATTGTGTTTAAGATACATAGCGGAAACGCTATTCAAATACTGTGTCTGGATAATTCTGTATTTAGTGACTGAGTTAGTTAACGACGGAAATGACTGTAGAACGACTGGAGAGACGGAAGAGACCAGTGTGAGACTGTACTAAACTAGGTGACTATATACGTATATATATATAGACTATATACGGGCTGAGATGAGAGTGACGGTAGAGGAAGATAGGAGGAGTCGGCAGGAATGAGGAGGAGATTGGGAAGAAGGCGAGGACATTTCGGAGGACGAGGACAAAGGAGGAGGAGGTTAAACGGACCCAAGCTGTGAAAGAAAACAGTCGTAGGACGATATGTCCTTCCGCGCCAAAGCTCGGTGGCACCTTGTCAATGAGTAGGGAGAAGGAGAGTAGTAGGGGCCCTGACCGTAGGAGCAGGGGTGGTACACCAAACTGTGGGACTTAGCACCCCCGCGGGCCATCTCTGCGACTACAACGAAGTTCAACTTGGGGGCCAACCCCTTTTCCTGGGTCGGGCGGTGGAACGGCAGACTGGGGAGAGACGGGCTATCTCCCGGTGGTGCCGGACCAGGCGCACCACGGCCCGAGGGGGGGGCGAACTTCACATATGGCGACGAGGATGGGATGATTAGATTTGATTAAGGATGGGATAATCATGATTAAGGAAGATTAGTGATGATTAAGGAGGATTAAGGAAGATTAAGGATTGATGTAAATTAAGGGTGAGATGATCTGTGGAGATTTGAGTAGTTTAAGAGTTGAGTAGTTTAAGAGTGGATGATTAGGCATGAGTAGGGATGATTAAGAACGATTAACGATGATTAACGATGATTAAGAATGATTAAGAACCGATAGATGATTTTAACGAAGGGACAGAACGAATGAGGAAGGATATTCGACTGTAATGGAAACTGACGAGAAGACAAGAGACTATTAAAATTTGATTAACGGATGTGTTATGAATATGATGTGGATGTTGGTTTTGATGATGTTGAGCATAACATTAACTACGGCAACTAAACCAAAATTTTGGGAATAATATTATTAGGGGGTTCCATTAAGCGATGATGCGAATGTTTCCAATGCATTCACAAGAGGGCATTTTTAGTACATGCGACCGTCACAAACACGTGTTTATTCTGGTTATACAACAAGCGAAATCAACAATGGAACTACTACAGAAACTGTTACGAAATCTATCGTCGAAACTACGAACGCTAACTACGAGTAAAAACATTCATATAAAACTGGGTATTACAACGAAAATAGATGGAGAAATTATGGACGAACGAATCAAGGAAGGAGTGACGTCAGAGCGATGCGGCCTCCAAATAATAATAACGATATGTACTCTGCGCTACGCGATAATCATAATAATGATCAACATGGAAACGGACAACAAAGCTGCGAGCAGGAGCAATCGATGTACAATGTGAGAGGTGTACAGAGTTGGGCGAGCGCGTGAGAAGCAGACAGATGCTTCACTGTTCGACGGAGGAGAAGCGGAGAAACGGGATGGAGAGATGTCGTCAACCGAAGGACTGACGCCGGACGAACTGTGAGAAATCGAGGTCCTCGATAGTCATGGATTTCTGGGAAACCTTCGCGGATGGACGGATGGAGAAACGCGGAGAAACGTAAACGACGATCGAGGAGAACGAGGAAACCGTTCAGTGGATGGAAAGACGACAGAAGAGAGCTATGGACGTGCTCAACCGTGTTTATTCTGGTTAAATGTGTTATAAATTGCCGTGTATTTTGGACTTATTTTGTTTTGGTGTGTGTTAGTATGTATAACGTTGTGAAAGACATTGAGGAGATAGAGATTAGTTGTTGACGAATTATGGACACTTGTAACTTAGAGTAGGCTAAAGCATTGCCTATATGAATTGACCTGCATTACTTTGCGGATGTGAAGGATGTTAATCTGTTAGTCTGAAAGATTTGCTGAATGGAATTGCATTATTAGAATATCGAGTACTGTATTGATTGCATAACACTGCATAAAGATGGACTATTAGCATAGGCATTGAATAGCATTGAGGGTATATTTTTGTGTGGACACACAGTTAATATAATTGTCCTTCATGCTTCAGGATTCGCCAGGTGGGAGCAGTGTGAAGAACTAGGGTCCTTCATTTATAGAGCGCCACGTACTTATAGTCAATTATAATCAACTGTGTGTATTTGTGTAGGTATGAATGTATGTGTGTGGGGTAATATGTGGGAGAACGTAGACTGATTATCTAGACCACGCTGACAGTTGCAGAATTCAGGCCTGATAATGTAGCTCACGCTGACGGAGGGAAAACTTTGTCCTACTTCTTTTCGTGTCTTTGCCAGTGGATGGCGTGGCATACAGACAGGGACCGCGGCACTCATTTTGGAAGGAGGCAGACGGACAAAGAGAGCGAACAGGCAGAAATAGCCGTTTCTGCTGATGCGAATCTGGAAGTGTATAAAAGGGAGTGAAGACGAACAATCGAGGCCTTTTACGTTGAACTCGGTGGCAGAGAGGATGTGAATTGCGGCCCGCCGCGCCCTGGCGATCGATGGTCCAGGACGGCGTTAAAGATTATTGGAACTGGAGTTTCGTGGAGGCGTTAAAGATTACGGAGGCGTTCAAGAAGAAGTGAAGTTACGTGAAGATTATGCGACGAGTAATTCCGCAGAGTGAGGACGATGTTTTAGAGAGTCGTAGAGACGGTCTGGAGGAGCAGAGGATTTCGTGGATGAACGTTCCACGACGACGAGGATTTCGGGATGTCGTGAGAGGACTATTCCGAGAAGTTAAAGAGGCCTTTTACGTTGCGCTCGGTGGCAGAGACGACGTTAAAGATTCGACGAGGATTTGAGGATTTACAGGATTGCCGTGAGGAGATATGCCACGAGGATTGTGATTTGTGTATTTGAGGATTAGAGGATTTCCGTGAGGCGACATTCCACGAGTGAAGTGAAGCAGATTATTCTGGGATCAAACGGATCGGAATCGTCTGCGATGGTGATGGAGCGAGTTACGTAAGACTGTGCTCTTCTTTACGACGAAGGCATCGGACGAGCTGCGAGGATGAGGATTGCTCAGGCCTAACTGGAACTGTTGGAGGATCGAGTAAGCACGCGTCTATTCGGAGGATAGGACGAATGGCTGGACTCGACTAAGAGGACGAAAGGAACTGGATTGTGAAGGAACTGAAACCGAACGAGGCGAGGGTATGTTACGTGGGCTACAAAAGTCAATGTTTATATATTGGGAAAAACCCGTACATGAAATTCTCCCCTTTATAAGCGGTTGCCTTAGTTGAGCTGTATGAATGAATGAGTGAGTGTGTGTTTTATTCTTTGCTATTGTTCTAGCGCCGTATTATGATTTGTGTTATTATTGTGAAATTGTGTTTAAGATACATAGCGGAAACGCTATTCAAATACTGTGTCTGGATAATTCTGTATTTAGTGACTGAGTTAGTTAACGACGGAAATGACTGTAGAACGACTGGAGAGACGGAAGAGACCAGTGTGAGACTGTACTAAACTAGGTGACTATATACGTATATATATAGACTATATACGGGCTGAGATGAGAGTGACGATAGAGGAAGATAGGAGGAGTCGGCAGGAATGAGGAGGAGATTGGGAAGAAGGCGAGGACATTTCGGAGGACGAGGACAAAGGAGGAGGAGGTTAAACGGACCCAAGCTGTGAAAGAAAACAGTCGTAGGACGATATGTCCTTCCGCGCCAAAGCTCGGTGGCACCTTGTCAATGAGTAGGGAGAAGGAGAGTAGCAGGGGCCCTGACCGTAGGAGCAGGGGTGGTACACCAAACTGTGGGACTTAGCACCCCCGCGGGCCATCTCTGCGACTACAACGAAGTTCAACTTGGGGGCCAACCCCTTTTCCTGGGTCGGGCGGTGGAACGGCAGACTGGGGAGAGACGGGCTATCTCCCGGTGGTGCCGGACCAGGCGCACCACGGCCCGAGGGGGGGGCGAACTTCACACTATTATACAGGCTGCCCAAAACCAAGCAATATATTAATTCTCATAATTAATTAATTCCATTATTTGACCTATATTTCTCATTTAAGCCCTCAAGACTGTTATATAATTACCCTGAATCATATCATCTTAATTCGTCATCGTCGTCGTCGTCGTCGTCATCGTCGTCATCATCATCATAATCATCATCGTCATCGTCGTCGCCGTCGTCATCATCATCATCATCATCGTCGTCATCGTCATCGTCGTCGTCGTCGTCGTCGTCATCGTCGTCGTGATCATCATTATCAAAGGGCAATATATTATTATTATTACTACTACTATTATTATTATTATTATTATTATTATTATTATTATTATTATTATTATTATTATTATTATTATTATTATTATTATTATTATTATTATTATTATTATTATTATTATTATTATTACTATTACTATTATTATTATTATTGCTATTATTATTATTATTATTATTATTATTATTATTATTATTATTATTATTATTATTATTATTACTATTATTATTACTATTACTATTATCATTATCATTATCATTATCATTACCATTATTATTATTATTATTATTATTATTATTATTATTATTATTATTATTATTATTATTCATGGAAATAGGATATTAACAAAGGCATCGATAAGCTATTATAGTCCTAATTTATTAACAGTCGCAAAGAAAAATTGATGCGAAAACTGCTCCCCCCAATATTTCTACACCTAACAGGGCCGTCTTATCCAGTAGGCACAGTAGGCAAAAGCAAACAGAAAACGAAAACGTGCAAATTTCATTTTAACGAGCTAACTTTTTTAAGGCTAGAGTTAGCTAATGAAACAGTAACATTGGCTAAGCTATAATATGTTAACTTTGCGGCTCTTTGCATTCGCGAAATCGCTTATTCACCCCTTGCCTAATGACGTAACGGCTCATTTGCATAATGGCCTGCGCCATATTGGTTCGCAGGCAATGCTTGTTGACATTGGATACGTATGCGAATGGCGCTTATTATAAAAATGATTTTCTGTGTTTTTACTGTTTTGTCTGCGGCAAACTTACTGTCAGAGATAAAGGTTCAATTAGAGAATTCCAAAGTACACGAGCTTGAATGTCGAGGTTAACGCGAGAAGAGCATCGGCGGCTAAAAACTACAGCCAGAGACATATGCAATCGATCGCAAGCAAAATAGGCCTAATGTAACTAATGCTGTGTCAGTCCAATTATACGATCTAACCTAAAATCTACAAAAAGAGTAGGCCTAGTTAATAATTTTGTAGATAAATTGCCAGAAGACAAGTAGCCTAAATTTAGGATTAGAATCGACGTCAAGAAGGGATTTTAAAAAAATAGATGTAAGTTCCAGTAACTTGGGCCTACGTATACCAGAGTAAGCAGACTTATGAGCCCAGCACGAGCGATGTTGAAAGTTAACCTACAAAATTATAAGCGACATCGTGCATGCATGCAGATTACAAAATTTAATGTCAATTTATGAAATGATTAGGCCTAAGTCGGCTGCCGGACAGCAGAACTTAGCCCAAACGATTTACTCTGCTGATATTTAAGCAGTTCCAGAACACTGGTCACAAAGTCGTAGAAAATAGCACATGTCATGTCAAAATTGATGTGTAGGCCTATTGACAGTTCCGCTTTTACAAGGTCGATGCTCAGCTAGGTTTAATTGCGATTGCTAGACAACAGGTCGTCCATAATGCTGAACGCTCTCTCGCAAAAAGCATTAAAACGGAATGAGAGAATATAGGCCTACGAAGGACAAAATATGCTAGGCCTATACTGAGTATCAGAGGTTTGTAAAGTTTTGAAACTTCAAACAAGCGCTGTCCAACATTTGATGTTCAGCCAACAACGTCAAATTCATCGAACAATCTATTAAGTTTAGTGTGCAAAATAAGAACAATATTGTGGAATGTGGGTCCTAACAGCAAATTCCCGGACAATTTGGGATCAGTCCGGGACACGGGACACACAGGGCCAATTCCGGGATTGTCCCGGCGAATCCGGGACGGTTGGCAGCCCTTTGTGATGTTGCGAACTTGGGTTTGCCGATCGTTTATGTTCCACCGCCGACTGTATTGAGTGTATTGGCAGCGTCTCTTTGAAGTCGGTCGCCGCTCGGCCTAGTATTATCGGCCGCGACCGCGGTATGCTTTATGTGCCCCTTCCCCCCGCAGCGCGAATCGTTTATGTTCCACCGCCGACTGTATTGAGTGTATTGGCGGCGTCTCTTTGAAGTCGGTCGCCGCTCGGCCTAGTATTATCGGCCGCGACCGCGGTATGCTTTATGTGCCCCTTCCCCCTGCAGCGCGAATCGTTTATGTTCCACCGCCGACTGTATTGAGGGTATTGGCGGCATCGCTTTATGTGCCTCTCTCCCCCGCGGTCGCGAATCCTTTATGTTCCACCGCCATCTCTTTGAAGTCGGTCGCCGGCGTGTACGACCTGTAGTATATATAAGGGAGCCTGTTGCTCTGAGGTGCAGTTCTAGCCAGAGATATAGTCAGTCGTAGAGCGAGTCGTGATGTACAGTTGATGAGTGTCGTACTGCCGTGAATAAACTGTGTTCCTTCTCTTCATCGTCGTGTGTTTCTTGGGTGAGGCGTATCGGTCGGAAGGGGCTGCACTTCCTTCGAAATACAACGAAGGCGGACTCGCGTCTCCCTCCTGAGACGACACGCGGGCATATTTGGACTGGCACCCGCCCGATCGGTAATCGGCCATCCTACGGACCGAGAGGGCAACTGTTTCCGCAGTCGGGGTGTTTCAGAGCGCGTCTTTCCGCCACACTGGTACCCAGCAAGTGGGGTGTGTGGTCGCCTTCTGATCGACATTCGCAGATCAACCGACGATGGAAGAAGACGAGGAAGTCACAATCGCCTACGCCGCTGGAGGATTCGCCGACCTACGGGCGAACGTTTCCTCGCCATTGGCCGATGAGAGTGCAATGGCAGACCAGCGAACGGACCGAGGCCGACTCATCGAGGAGCTGCGGAGGCCGACGAGGATGAGCTACCGAGAGACGTCTGACGATCGGGAGACTTCCCTGAGAATGCCGGAGACTACCGGAGGACGGCCGTGGACTCGACCGCCTCCAATGAAGCCGGGAAAGTTTGACGGCACGGGATCGCTGGAGTCGTTCCTGGTGCAGTTCGAAGTCTGCGCCCGTCACAACCAATGGACTGCCGCTGACCGAGTCGACTATCTTCGATGCAGCCTGGAGAAAGCTGCCACGCAGCTTTTGTGGGACTTCGGTGCTCGTCCGAACGTCGGCTACGAGGAGCTTGTCGAACGCCTTCGACAGAGGTATGGAACGGAGGGCCAGGCGGAAAGCTTTCGCGCTCAGCTTTATTACAGACGCCAGCGTTCCCAAGAGACTTTGAGCGACTTGCTGCACGACATTCGTCGCCTTGTCGTGTTGGCGTATCCAGTACCTTCGAACGA
This sequence comes from Lumbricus terrestris, assembly GCA_949752735.1. NCBI lineage: Eukaryota > Metazoa > Annelida > Clitellata > Crassiclitellata > Lumbricidae > Lumbricus > Lumbricus terrestris. Next base: position 7,151,732 of record OX457039.1, read on the forward strand.
GACCACGGAGATCATCGCCAAGGATGCTTTCCTTGAGGCGTTGAGCGACAGAGACCTGTCACTCAAAGTACGTGAGCGGGAGCCAAAGAACCTGGACGAGGCCTACAGGACGGCGCTTCGTCTGGACGCCTACCAACGGACGAACGATTCTGACGATAGACGGAGGCCTTCCAACCGCGTGCGGAGTACTCAAGAGACCGATGTGAGTACTCAGATCCAGTCTACGCTCGACCGATTCCTAGAGACGCAGCGCGACGAGCAGAGACGATGGCAGACGGATATGGAACGAAGGATCGACCGCCAATTCCAGGAGCTGCGAAACCGTGCTTCAACCGACGACGATCTGGGGCGCAACGGCCGCCCCGGAAACAGCAGCGCCAACGACCAGGACCGGTCGAGACGGAGTGTGACCTGTTACAACTGCAACCGCGCAGGTCACATTATCCGGAATTGCCGCCAGCCTCGTCGCCCCTTCGACCGCAGGAACGACGTCGAGACCACAGAAACGGAGGCGCCGCCGCCTCTGATGAACCATACGACTCGCCCAAGATTGCCGGACCGAGCCAGCAGCAACGCCGTTTACATTCGAGGGAGCATCAACGGACGACAACAGATGTGTTTAATCGACACCGGATCCGAGGTCAGCTTGATCCCGTCTACAGTCGTCGAAGGGTTAGCACTGCAATCTTGCTCTCGTTTTCTGATGGCTGCAAATGGCACTAGCATTAATGTCCTTGGGGAGGTCCGTTTGCCCATTAAGATAAGGGACGGATTTGAGGTTTCCACCGTATTTTTGGTATCTGACCAGATTACCGAGCCCATGCTAGGTATGGATTGGCTGAGGGAACACCGGTGTAGAATTGGTTTTGGTAACGGGGCATTGTTTTTAGGACGTAGACGGGTACCCCTCGTAAAAGGGAACGGATCTATGTGGTGCCGTAGAGTGATAATTGCTGAAGAGGTTGTAGTGCCTCCTAAATGCCAGAGCGAAGTCTCTGTGAAGACGTTGTACGGGGACCTGACTACTATAGCGCCTGCATGGATGACAGAAGCCCAAGAGATACAGCCAGGGGTGCATCTCGCTCGCGTCGTCGTTGGAGACCGCGCGGATGCTAGTGTTAGAGTAGTTAACCTGAGCGACGAGACCGTTACGCTAACGAAGGATCGATTCCTAGGAGGATTGCATCCAGTGGAGGTGGAATTGGGTACAGGTAGGGGACAAGGGACCGCACCTGTTAGTGAGATTTCGCCCCGAGATATGTTAATGGCAGATTTGCCGGAGGAAGTTCCCTCCGTGATTCGGGAGCGGTTGGACAAGTTGCTTCTTGAATATCGGGACGTATTCTCAGTGACCGACCGAGATTTAGGGAGAACGACTGCCGCTATGCATAGAATCGAGACAGACGAGACGCGCCCCGTTAGGCAGCCCTTAAGACGCCATCCCTTGCCGCATAGGACAGCTATCGACAGTGAACTTGATCGGACGTTAAATGACGGGCTGATCGAATCTGCAATTAGTAAGCATGCCTTTGGCGGAGTTCGGGTGCGGAGGGACAATAACGCTCGTAAATTCTATCGGCAGCAGAGGTTACGGTTTAAGCGAGGACGAGGTGACCGTGAGAGCGCGCGCCATATTGAACGACACGTGCCACGACGGACGGATCGGACTAACAATTGGCTGGGGAGGGTGACGAGATTTCGTAAGTGGGTTACTATCTGTGGTCGACCCCCCACGCCCTGTCCCTTGTTGCTAGCGCCCAACGTATATCCGTGGGAGCGGGTAAGAATATTCGCGGGTGGTCCATTGCCCGTGGGAAAGTGCCTAAAGCAGCCGTCAGAGGGTTTGGGGCGGGGCTTTGCACTGTGCTACTGCTGCCCACCGGAGGAGACGAGCAACGACGTCGCTAGTATACCGGATCTGCTGTGCGCGACGTACATGACGTCACCAGCTGCTGCAGCTGGCAGCGACGAGTAGCTAGGAGTCTGATTGATTTGCTGATTGTGCCGTTGAGGTTGAGTCCCGATTTTTGACAGTGTGCAGGAACTTGGTTTAGGTCCGTTGGACGTAAATATCCTTGTTATGTGTTGTTCCTTGTGGAACAAATTTCTGTAGCTTGGTTGCCCATTGGGCACATGTTAATGTGTTACGGGCGGAACGTCGCCTCCGCCCGTTTGAGTTCACGCTTGTTCTGTTGCCTACGGGCATAGTTAAGATCGTTGTTGCCTACTGGCTAATTAATATTATTAGCTATTGACTAAAAGTCGTACGAGTAAAGGTCCCCGTGGAGGAATTGCTTTTCAGTTGTCCCTTGAAGGACGGGTTTCTGTAGCCTCAGGGCATATTTAGATTAATTGTATGATGACCGTGCCAGAGTTAGGGTATTGCTGTTAGAGACTTTCTTAGCTATAGACTCTTGGTGGGCCCGTTGGCCAATGTTTTCATCGTGGTGACTAAAATGAGGACATTTTATTAATCGTAGTGGGTGGGGGATGTTGCGAACTTGGGTTTGCCGATCGTTTATGTTCCACCGCCGACTGTATTGAGTGTATTGGCGGCGTCTCTTTGAAGTCGGTCGCCGCTCGGCCTAGTATTATCGGCCGCGACCGCGGTATGCTTTATGTGCCCCTTCCCCCCGCAGCGCGAATCGTTTATGTTCCACCGCCGACTGTATTGAGTGTATTGGCGGCGTCTCTTTGAAGTCGGTCGCCGCTCGGCCTAGTATTATCGGCCGCGACCGCGGTATGCTTTATGTGCCCCTTCCCCCCGCAGCGCGAATCGTTTATGTTCCACCGCCGACTGTATTGAGGGTATTGGCGGCATCGCTTTATGTGCCTCTCTCCCCCGCGGTCGCGAATCCTTTATGTTCCACCGCCATCTCTTTGAAGTCGGTCGCCGGCGTGTACGACCTGTAGTATATATAAGGGAGCCTGTTGCTCTGAGGTGCAGTTCTAGCCAGAGATATAGTCAGTCGTAGAGCGAGTCGTGATGTACAGTTGATGAGTGTCGTACTGCCGTGAATAAACTGTGTTCCTTCTCTTCATCGTCGTGTGTTTCTTGGGTGAGGCGTATCGGTCGGAAGGGGCTGCACTTCCTTCGAAATACAACGAAGGCGGACTCGCGTCTCCCTCCTGAGACGACACGCGGGCATATTTGGACTGGCACCCGCCCGATCGGTAATCGGCCATCCTACGGACCGAGAGGGCAACTGTTTCCGCAGTCGGGGTGTTTCAGAGCGCGTCTTTCCGCCACAGTACGTTGGAAGAAGCCCAGCCATGTATACAGACCGTGAAGCAGCAAAAAGCATAGATCGACCTAGGCCTACTTGTTAATTATAGCAGATTTGGGCTCCGGCCGAAATTCGCTTCAGGGATTCGGGTCGATCCAGGCTGGATGGTGTTTAGACCGATATATCTATTAAGCCATAGGCCTATGGATAGATCAATAGGCCTATGACGATATCTATGGATAGATCAATAGGCCTATGACGATAACTTTATTCCATCAACTAACAATTCACCGTGTAACGGCGTGTAGCCTACGTTGACAACAGTTCACAGCTGTACACCAATATGGCCGACCACATAGGCCACGCCCTTTTGCAATCCCAGAATGGGTTAATATATTCAAATGTCATTTCTCGCATTAGGCCCTAAGTCGTTTTCAATTGAAAGTAGGCTAATGCAAGGGAGGATATTCGTGCCTGTCCCATCATTGACCGAAGGTAATTTCTGATAATTTTCAGCTTCGAAAAAGAACGTTCACCTTCACAACTTGTTCCAAAAATATAAAGATAAATTCGAAAAGAAATATTGGCATTTGGAAAACTGGAGACCAGCCATTTGTGATCTAATCATTTCAGCTACAGATTTATTGGTTTCTCCAATCCAGACTCGTGTTTCCTCTTATAACCATCAGACATGTTTTTTTAAAATTTGTAGGCCTATTAATAATTTAACAAATTAAAATTTAAAAAGCGATGGCGATTTTTCATTAGAACTTAGACCGAAACGCCGCTAACAGAAAGTCGAAACTCGGAAATATTACATTTAGCGGATATTGAAAATAAATATTACAAAAAGTAGGCCTAGATTGAGATTTAAAATACAAACTGAATGCGTTCACAAACATGGTTCAGCATAATTTTAAGAAATAATGTAAATGTGTCACAATTTGAATTAATACAGAGTTGAGTTGGATAGACCCTAGGGGCCTACGAATAGATTAATATGCAAAAGTGCCTAGGGCCTACGATGACCATAAGACGGCTCTGACACCTAGGTCTACGTGTAGACAAAAGACTCAAAAGTTGCGCTCCTTGCCAACATGCAATATATATTATACATATATAATTATATATATATATATAATTATATATATATATATATTATATAATTATAGCCCCATTCAAAATGCTCATTTTCGTGCCGATCGACTGGACTCACAGCTTATAAGCTTAGTCATCAGCCATCCTGATGATTAAAAAAATTTAAGCAGTAGCAGTTTTCGCATGTGATTAGCCTATACCTCTCGAGACCACATAAGATTGATGTCCACGTTTTGAAGTACACAGCAATAATTCTTATAATTTTTGTGGACAACTTTCATCATGTAGTCAATGTGCGCGCGCGCGCGTGTGTGTGTGTGTGTGTGTGTGAGAGAGAGAGAGAGAGAGAGAGAGAGAGAGAGAGAGAGAGAGAGAGAGAGAGAGAGAGAGAGAGAGAGAGAGAGAGAGAGAGAGACAGAGACAGAGACAGAGAGAGAGAGAGAGAGAGACAGACAGACAGACAGACAGACAGACAGGCAGACAGACAGACAGACAGACAGATAGACAGTGACTGAGGCAGACACAGACACAGAGACGCAGAGACAGAGAGGGAGAGACAGACGGACAGACAGACAGACAGACAGACAGAGACATAAACCGAGACAGACATATAGACACAGAGAGTGAGGGGAGAATAGAGTAGCCTACGGACGTCTGCAGGTTTTTTGATGAGTCTAACGCAACGAACGTATACCTTCGCTCCCAACATAATTATATAGATCAGCGTTGAGTTCTAAAAATTCATACAATAATTTGTGTTGTCATCAGAGATATTAAGCTATAAACAATATGGACTTAAAAATTATTGGTAGCATGCTTGGAATGATCTACATATACAGCGGGGGATGATTTCTATGAATGTGGGCCTGAAATAAATTCGAAACAAAAAAATCGACTCTCGGTTTTTCCAGACAGTTTATGCAACAGCTGATTCATAGGGTGCAGGTTTTAAACTTTTAGTCATCGCTTAGCAACTTCCTGTCGTTTACCTAGAATTAAAGAGCCTTTAAGTGTGTTGTCCATAATTATTAGTAGGACTAAGCTTGTACAATGTATAGGACCTGCAGGCCTATAGGCGCTGCGTAGTTCATATACAAGCAGACCATGACTTGGATAGGCTTGTCATGCGGTGTTAATCAACGTGTTAAAATTCAGTAGGCCTACGCCTCTTCTTATCTTATCATCGCTTCAATTCCAACTCTTAAGGCCATTAGTGGGGGAGGGGCGGCACAAAGAGGAAATGACGGACACCGATCTACGGCGGCAGCAGCACAGCTGAGGGCTTGGATCGAGTCACGGGCGTCCGTACATCAATTATGGCCTACTTGAGTGGAATCCAGCTGTACCGGAAATAATCACAACTGCAAAAAATTAAATACTAATGCAAAAATTTGAGAATTTCTTAAAGTAGGCCTACACTGAAATTACATCAGGGAGATCTGCTTGTTCACAAGCATTGTAATTATATAAACCAAGTCTGCTATAAGCCAGGTTCCATTTTGTCCACTTTGCAAGCTGCCAGTACAGAATCCAGGAAGGTCAAACTGTAGATAAGGGGTTCTGGGTATCACGCCTCGGCATTTACACCCAAAACTGGCAAAGAGATCTGTTCAAAAGATCACCACACTCATCTGATCCTCCACCTTCCTAAACGACACCCGTATTAGCAGTTAGGAAACTACTTTTTAACATCTACTTTCTGATTTTTAACAAATTTCTAAGAAAACTATACGCATTAAAAATTATAGGCCTATATATACACAAAATTAAACTGAGAAATTTGCATAAGACACCTCTTTGAAAAATACCCACATTCTGAATTTCCAACTTTGCATTTTTCAAGCTCTTGCTGCTACAAAACTTAACCGGGAGTCCGTGACTATCGCAAAAATTTAGCCCCTATGCAACAATTTCTGCGGGCGCCCATGCTTGGGTGAAGCGTATTATATGGACCCTATTTTAATGAACGTCATTCTCCGTGACACACATGCACCATTGCCATCCGCTCGCCCGTCAAGTAGTCTGTCTTTTTATCTGTCTGCCTCCCTCCCGTTTTGTCTGTCTGCTTGCTTGTCTGTCTGTTAGGTCCAGATCTGTCTGTCTGTCTGTCTGTCTGTCTGTCTGTCTGTCTGTCTGTCTGTCTGTCTGTCTGTCTGTTAGCTCCTGGTCTATAGACATGGATGTATAATTAAATGCGTCTTTCTTAAAGGACGATTGACTTAAAGGACGGGGATGTACAGTTTTGGGGGTTAAATCGCTAATCGATAGATAGTCCTAATTAGAATTAGTTGCTTGTCGAAACAATCGATTGGCTGATATAATAGATTATAGTTTGGTCCGCCCACCTCTGGATTACAGTACGATTACTAATTTTAGTGCACACTTTATACTTGCCTCAGTGTCTAGCTGTGAACAACAACAATTATTATCGTGTCCTCACTCCTCCCTCTTTTCCTTTTCCTCCTTGTATCTCCATTTCCAAGCACTCATTCGCCATCGACTCCGTATGCAGGTCAAAGGTCGCAGCTCTTTACATGCTTGACCTATGCATCTACAGGGTGGGCCAAAAAAGAACCCGCTATGATTTTTGCCAATATTTTGACCAGAGGTAAGAGTTTTTAAATCAAATTTACAGGCTTAAAGGCAATTCATTTTTGCGTCCATTGGCCAAATTTCGCCGAACTATTTAAAACAGAACAAAGGTCATATCATTTTTAGTGAGACCACCCACTGTTTTTTTGACGACATTAAAGACATTACGCAACAAAAGTAGCAAACAACAATATGACTATCAGTGGCGTAGGCAAGGGGGTTTAACCCCCGAAACCCCTTGCCTACGCCACTGATAGTCATATTGGCTCCGGAAAAAGGTTTTTTAAAGGTTATTTTTCCATTTAAGTAAGAAAAAATGGCAAAAAACAGGGTTTCCGGTCATAAAACCCCCCATCAAAAATTCCTGGCTACGCCACTGATGACTATTAATATGAAGCGCCTATAAGACTGTAAAATTTGATTTGAAAATTCCTACTTCTAGCCAAGATATTGGCGAAAAACTTTAGGGGCCTTTTTTTGCCCACCCTGTAGACTAGAACATAACCTGATGGTTACTGCATGATCGACTTTCTACCAGGCGATCAAGTTGGTTCCGGTGACTAATAAGTTTTTAAACGCTGAAGAAACTTTTAGATTACGATTGCGACAACAGTTATTTAGGCTTTGATCATTCGCAGTGAACAATGAGCTCATTTTATCATATACTTCCGTTTTGCTATACCGCCCACCGAAACCCCGTTTGAAGCTGTCTTTGGGAGTCAATGAATCTCCCTTGGACCCACCCTTGCCTGATTTCCTTCCCAATATTTTATCTTACGCATTATGCGTAACACCTCTTAGCCTAACAAAGGCCCCTCAATGTCCAAACCCTCCTTATCATGTTGCCTGATCGCCATTAAAGTCGGTGACCTGCGGAGGCTGTGCTTGAAGCTGATGCAGCCTGCCTTTACTGTAACAGGCCTTGCTTTAGACCTGTCTACTTAATTACCGCACAGCAGGGCGCGGTTTATAGGCCCACGCGGTAGATTGACTGCAGCGAAGCCGGGTGTCTGCACGCGGATGCTGGTCTATTGGCCTGCATTCGTGCCGTTGATCGGAACGGTCTGCGATTGTTCTAAGATGTGGATTAGCGCTCTATTAAACGTACAATTTCCTTATCTGGACTGACTAATAGTTGTAGTTCTAGGTCGTCAGGAAATACTTGACATTAGTGCGGTTTTAGTCACGAGGACCCGGCACTGTAGACACCGGAAAGTTCGGGATTTTCTAGCTATATAAACGGCGAAAGTACATACAGAAATAAGTGACAAAATCGCTGAATGTTAACGTGTTACGAGTTTGTTAGGTTTACATTTCTTTGCTTCAACCCACAAAGAGCTTCTTAGTCATGGATATCGTGAGGACTTTAGCGACGAGTGGTGAGTATGAAATGGTTTTGCGCATTTTAACAAGCAATAAGAGGATCTAGACTACGTTAATTCGCCGAAATGTTACGCTGATTTCATCATCATCGTCACTACCATCATAATCATCGTCATCATAATCATCATAATCATCATAATCATAATCATCATCATCATCATCACCAACCACCACCACCACAACCACCACCACCACCAGTCTACCAGTGGTGGACTGGTGGACTAGTGGTGGTGGTGGACCACCACCACCATCACCATCATCATCACTATCATCATCATCATCATCATCATCATCATCATCATCATCATCATCATCATCATCATCATCATCATCATCATCATCATCGTCATCGTCATCGCCATCGTCATCGCCATCGTCATCATCATCTGACCATTGGCGGTATTGCGCAAGATTAATATCCAATTAACTTTTATTTAAGCACAGCATTAATTAACGCTTACAGGAACGGATCCAGAAAGTTTAGAAGGGGTGGGGTCAAAAAATGTTTCGTCAATCTTTCGCCGAAAAATCTAATAATATTTTTAACCTTTCCCCTTAATTTTGAGAGAGAAAAATCGTGGCATCTACGGTGATTTAAAATCTGATGACGTTTTTAAAGTCATTTTTACTTTCTGCCTGATTATCTTTTTCTGCTGCCTGAGTTGAAAAGCGGTGGACACGTTCAGTGTAACTCTCAAATGGGGGAGGGGGCACGGGCGGACTGACCCCCTCTGGATCTGCATAACAACCCTGCCAATCCTATGGCTTTATAATCCAATCTTTGTATGACGGATTCAATGATTCAAGGAACTGCTCTTGTTTAAAAAAACTCAAACTGGACAAGTTTCTAAATACCTTTGCGACTTGATGCACAAACCTTTCTCTGCAGTCTCTTCCCGCCCTCTCCGGTCTGCTGATCGACTTGATCTCTTGGTTCCAAGGGCAAGGACTGCCATGGCCCAACACCGCGCCTTTGCCATTGTGGACCCTTCTATGTGGATTGTGGAATGACCTCCTTCCGAGGCGTAAGATCCTATTGAGGGACCTGGGGGTGTCATTTTCATCCCTTCGCTGCTTGACGTCTTTCTTATTTCCTCGGGACTGTCACGCTGAATAGCGCCTCTGAATAGCTATGTGGTCTGTAAGTGTCGCTTTATAAATGCTTATATACAATACAATACAATACAATACAATACAATACAATGCCCTATTAAGTCTTGATGATTCCTCCAATGGTGACAGCTTTAATTATAATATCCGCTAATAACAATTATATCATCTAATGTAATATAATGTTTGTGACAGAATTGTCGACTGCGGATATGTGACAACACAGGGAACATTAATTGGAAACAGAGCAATTAATTAGACTGATTAATTAATATTAATTATGTTCTATTAATCAGAAGCGTTAGCCAATCAATGCCATTAACGGATTCATACAATGATACAATGTCATGTTCATTCATTCGTACATTTAAATAATTTATATAGGCCTAGCGCCTGTTCAAGATCTACTCAGAGGCGCTCACAGCCTACATTGTGTAGCCTATATTTAAGCCTATAGTTATATGTTCTATACGTAGCTTATTCACTAATTAATTGTGTCAAATTGATTAATTGTGTAATTAACAATTAAGTTGAGGATCGGACAGCGCATGCAGTGCGGCATCTACCGGTAATTATTGTGCTCACGGATACTGTCGCTGATATTACTACTACAGGCGAGAATTCAATAATTAGACATTAATTAATTCATTAATTAATTATATGTAAGCAACAATTAATCGTTTCTACAAACATGACAAACGCTTGGACGACATGCATCATGACAATAAAATTGTGCTTTATTTTGTCAATATTAGACAAGAAATTAGTTCGAATTAGAACTTTGAAGATCTCAAGCAATGAATTAAATTTATCTAGCTCGTCTACATGACGTTATATATATTATTTATATATTCATATATATATAAGGTATATATATATACCGTGTTAATTAATAATGAGTCTCTGTTGATCGACCATCCACTTTGTCTTGGATGTAATACTGTTGCAGCCGTGCAACACGCAAGAGAAACCGGTCATAAAACTACAGCAGAGTGTAGATACTGTATACAATTCTCATCCAACTTCTTGTGTAGCCTATACATGCCCCAAGGGCACAAGTAGATGTGACCCAGCTGATCGTGTATTCCTGTTTAACATTTTAGCGATGAGAGTGACCTAGAAGTCTCTGGGCGAGGAATGCATGTATATAATGCCTAGTGCCCATCTATATATTACGCGGGCTATTATAAGGAATGGCTTATAATATGCTCCCCCTAAGATACATAATTTTACTATTTTATAGTATACAGAATCAATTCATTGTGTAGTTCTGTTATTCCATGTGTTACTTGGCATGAGTTGTAATCAAATATGAAGGAATTATTCTTTATTCTGCTAAACTAAATTTTTCAATCTTTTTTATAAATGCCGAAAGTGGTTCATATTACACGACCCGTTTTGTAATATGAACCACCGTTGTATAAGCCTAGATCAAAGCAAGACGGTTATACACATGTTGGACAACTGCTTGATTTACGGTGAACATGACTAGAAATCCTGCATGCCTCCAGAAATCAATTTGCTATCATATTTTTTTAGAACCTTGAGATTCTCAGGAATTGAATGGAATTGCAATTTTCTGTGCCGTGAACTAATATTACAAAAGTTAAAAACTATTGACCAAAAATTGAAATGAAAGGTTAACGATTACGAAGCAATTATAGACAAGTGCATAATATAAACAACACTGTGTACCGGTGTAAAGCAAAAAGTAACCAGTTTTTACTAGGCCTTTTCTGCTGTCTCGCTCATTTTAGAAGCTATTTTTAGCCAAATACTGGTAATTGTAGTAGTAAAAAATCTGGATACTCGAGCCCATAATAATTAATTACACATTCGATCACAGGTCCATAATTATAAACATGGCATGTTTCCGCAAAATCCGTTATAGCGTGAGCAACAAATATATTCTAGATCAACAAAGTTGTGTTTTTATATGATAAAGAAATTGTCTGCCTTCTGAAACAACTTAAAATACACAACATCTGCAGAAGTTTAAACAATTTTTTAAGGAATCTGTTTGAAAGTAGAAACATTGTTATATTTCGAGCAGAATTTATGAGCACATGAATTCAAAACAGGAAGGTGAATCAGTTGACGGATGATTTTCCACTGTAAGAGCTCTCCGCAGACGTGGTAGGTGGGAGAAATAGTCGAGGACCATATTACACAATGACCCATGTTTCAAGCTTCCCCTACGCCAAAAAATCCCCTCCCTGTTGCATCTCGTACATTTTGTTGAACCCCCTATGCCTAAGCTTGTCTGCTCCCCATCCTCATCATATTACAAAAGTTGACTAGTTAAGTGATAATTGGTTATAATTTTAAAGCGTTATGGAGCGGAGTTTGGTTTCCGTTCTTGGGTGGGGAGAGGCTAAAAAAGAACTTGGGCTTTGTTGTTCGCACCCGCACCCGCACCCGCACCCGCACGCAAAATAGATTATAATCCGGTGACCTGGTGACCACAACCCTCCTTCACTGCGTACACATTTATACGAACAGCCTTTACAGTGTTAACTAATACGGTTGTTTTTAAAGACCAGTTAGCCTATAGCATAGAAAAGTCGCACGAACTTCGTGCGACCTGCATACATGGGTGGGGCATATGGCCTTTCATGGTAATTCTTGTGGTTATATTGGCAGTTTAATTTATGTAAGCTTATGCGAACTGTTACAGTCTAACAGTTAGAACATAATCATGTAAGTAGTCTAATGCAATATCAAAAAGTGTTAAATGTAGGCCCAGCTAATGTACGTTGTACATGGCAATTAATACAATGTAATTGTTGTAATTTAAATTTAACTTATATAGTTTATTTCTCTATAATATAATTTACACAATTGATGTAGGCCTAATCAATGTTATAGAGATTTCACATGCCTGATAGTCCTATAATTGATAATTCATTAATGTAAGCCTAGTTTTTATTACATTACTAATGTTATTTGTGCACGGTGGAGGTGTAATGTGTAATGTAATGTGTAATGTAACTGAAGTAATAAGTGCAGTCACTGTAGTGTAATCTAGACTACTACGATGAAGCTACATTTCCTTGAATTAAAACTCTGAATGTAATACATCTTTGATTAGACTGTCTACCCAACTAAAACATAATTAATTAATGCAATAAATGTAAACATAAATAAAATGTAATGCAAACAATAATTATTATTTTAATTTATTTATGATTTATAGTGAAATTAATTTAATGTATAGTTGATGTAATGTAATTACTCTTATACAATTGATGCAATTGCTGTAAATTAATCCTGTAAAACGTAGTTACAGTCTTATACAAATGTATCACTCACAGGTATAGGCCTACGGGAGGCCTTACTCGCACATTCCATTAGACCATTGTTTTCTCACCACGCCCCGGCTTTCACTATACGTCCTTCATCCAATCGGACATCAATTCCCGAACCCGCCCTCATTACTCCGTTTATCATGTGGCCACTGATGAAAAAAATGTTTTCCACCGTGCCACATTAACTACCGATGCCCGCCATTATTAATGACTGTTATTTCAACAGTGTAGTAATAGGCCTATCTATGACGCATGCTGCTGGAAAAGAGTCATACACACGGCCGAATCAGTTGGAGCCTTGCGCCGTTAACTGCGTTTAGGCTATGCATAAAGCGTTGTATGCATAATAACCTTACTAGGCTTAGGGTCTACAGTGACGTAGGCAGGGGCGGATCCAGGGGGGCCAATCCGGCCATGGCCCCCCCCATTTAAAAATTGCATGGAACGTGGCCCCCCCCATTTGGTTTTAAACACATGTAGTGGGAGAGAAAAACAGGACATCTGGCCCCCCTATTAGAAAATCGTACGGGACGTGGCCCACCGTTCGGAAAACTCATCTTCTTTTCTGAAAAAAATAATGGATGACTAAAAAAAAAAAAAAAAAAAGGTCATCAACTTTTTTGGCGGATAAGTTGGTATCTTTTTCCCGGAAAATTGGTCGATGACTAAAAAAAAAAAAAGGTCATCAACTTTTTTGGCGGATGAAATGGTATTTTTTCCCTGAAAATTGGTCAAAATTTTTCTCCTGTCTCACAAGACCAAAAATTTTGGCCCCCCCTCGAAAATTCCTGTATCCGCCCTTGGACGTAGGCAATGGGGTTTTCGGGGGTTAAACCCCCCACTGGCTCCGGAAAAAGGTTTTTTAGGTTATTTTTCCATTTAAGTAAAAAAAATAGCAAAAAACAGGGTTTCCGGCCATAACCACCCCCCCCATCAAAAATTCCTGGCTACGCCACTGAGGGTCTATATAAGCTTACGTTGATGTGAAGGTCCGGGCATGGACGGTGTCCGTTGTTCGGTCTTTGCTGCAGGGGTGACGTTACGCAGACGCCTGGTAGGCTATTTGTTGGAAGACATGCCTATTTTTTAGAACTGCACAACCCATTCTTTTCCTTCCCATCCTCGACGGTAAATTACTCACATGCGGATGACAATGACCTTTTAAAAAACTTTTTAACTACACAGAAGTGATCTACAAAAGTACTGCACAAATCCAGTTACAATTACACATTTTGGTAAAATTGCATGCTAAGAACGTTCTGAAGTGATCAATAGGCCTAAGAGCGATTAAAATTGCAATTTCCCAATTTTCTTATCACGACTGACTAATAGCCAAGCCTCTCGATTAGATCCATTATAGACCTACCTGTTCATTCTCATAGAAAGAAAATAAATAATAATTATTATAGAGTCGTCATGGTCATCATAATCTTAGTCATTGCCGTATTCCCTTAATAATAATTTTATATTATAGTCATTGCATAATCCTTGTAATCACAATCTTAGTCATTATCGCCTTCATAGTAATCTCAGTCGTTATCGTCATCATCGTCATCATAATCTTATAATAGTCGTTATCTTCATAGTCGTCATAAATTCCTGCTGCCATCTAGCCATTATGTCTGGATGGGTGGTTACTGCAACTGCAGACCTCCCTTGCGTTCAGTCAGATGTCAGATTCACTGCATGCAATGTTCTCACGTTTAATCCAACGGTATTTGTTTATACAGTCTATAATCATCGACATAGTTGATTTTTTCTTTGCTTATCTATCCTTCACATCTCGCATATTGCGATGGCATGATAAAGAGAGACAGAGACAAAGATAGATAGACAGAGATAGAGGCACAGGCAGAGAGAGATTGAGTGAGAGAGTCAGACAGGCAGACACAGTGAGACAGAGAGAGACAGAGAGGGACAGAGACAGAGATAGATAGACAGACAGAGATAGAGACACAGACAGAGAGAGATTGAGTGAGAGAGACAGACAGATAGACACAGACATAGATTGAGTATTCGCATATTACGAATATTAAGATTTTCAAATATTCACGAATATTAACGAATATTAAAACTGCCAACGAATATTATATTCGTAAAATATTATGTTCTTTCAAGAAATTCTTTATTCTTAATTTTTACTTTGCTATTTATGAAAATGTTTTACTTTTACTGAATGAATTGTACAAAATTGAATTAGCCTACACATAGACCTAGGCCTATATCAGTAAGTTACAATAACTTTAATAGATTTGTTGCTAAAAACTTCCAGGTTTCTGCTGGGTCTGGCCAATGTGACCATGCAGCATTCATAGGTCTATCACTATCATATTCGATACTTAATGTTAGTCACTTTGTCTGACTTCTGCCCATCCTCCCCAACTGAAAAGAGACCGATGGAAGTTGGCAAGTAGCAGCATTAGTATGCTAACTTAGAAATAGGCTAAACTTTAGGCCTAACTGCCTATAATAGTAACTGAAAATTGATAAGGTAGTTTTATATCAGTCTAGCAGGATGAGTAAATATAAATGCCAACGCAGGCAATAAAAGTGCCAGATTACAAGCAAAAATTATCCCGATCTCAGCATATTAAGCGCATCGCATATTTTATAATTCAGCCTTGCCCTGAATGCGAGTGAATGTCATAGAGACATACAGAAACTTAAACTGCTTTAGCGGGTAGGCCTAACATTGCGGTTTCGATGGTTCACTTTAATCCGTTAACGAATATTTACGAATATTTACGAATATTAAAAAATCTTAATATTCACGAATATTTACGAATATTAAACCCAAAAGTCACGAATACTCAATCTATGGACACAGAGATAGACAGAGAGAGACAGAGAGAGGAACAGAGACAGATAGATAGATAGATAGAGACAGACAGACGGAGGTAGAGACACAGGCAGAGAGATTGAGACAGACAGACAGACAGAGAGAGATTGAGTGAGAGAGACAGACAGACAGATAGACACAGAGATAGACAGAGAGAGACAGAGAGAGGAACAGAGACAGAGACAGAGACAGATAGATAGGTAGAGACAGACAGACGGAGGTAGAGACACAGGCAGAGAGATTGAGAGAGAGACAGACAGACATACAGACAGCAAACAGACAGAGAGAAACAGAGAGAGACAGAGAGACAGAGACAGAGACAGAGATAGATAGATAGATAGATAGATAGATAGATAGATAGATAGATAGATAGATAGATAGATAGATAGATAGATAGATAGATAGATAGATAGAGACAGACATACACAGACAGACAGACAGGCAGGCAGACAGAAGAGAAAGACAGACAGACAGACAGAGAATGCGGACCAGCGCAGTTAGCCTCAGTGTCGTGCATAAGCCTTATAAGTTGTGTCGTCGTCTTCATTTTCTTAACCTCGGCATATGAGGGCAGTGACCAGTCCTCCTCCTCACCGTCTCATCTTCACAGTACACCCCTCCTCTAGCAAAGTCAGCCACTAGGGGTCTGTGCACGTGGAACCGAAACCCCCCAAGCAAATTATGCCTCTTCGGGGACTTGAATTCTTGAACCTCCTTGACCTCTCTGCTGACGATTCGGCTTCCAAAACATTATGATTAGGCTATCTTAACCTCCTCCCTACACGCACATTGGTATGTGTGTCTGCGTGTGTATGTGTGTGTATGTGTCCTTGTCTGTGTGTGTGTCTGTGTGTGTGGGCTTCACTTGCATCAATCGTCTGACCTTGATCGGACCTCATCTGGTCTTTATGGACCGTACAGCGTGTTCCCAAAAAAACTCGCATCGACTTTAATTGCGGGGGATAGGCTACTATTCGTTCCATCGCCTGTACCTCATTAATATCTAATACGGCTATTATAACTTTTTCTGAGGAGGGCGATGCTTTTAATGGTCATATTGTTGGAGCGGCGCAGTAAATACCAGGCACTGAAAGGAGTTTTGCGTGGCGCTGAAGGCTTCTGCTTCAAAGTCCTGATGGCTGCAGATACCATCTCACCAGTCTCTTTATCAGCAGTAGCAGCAGTAGCAAGAAAAGGGAGCTCGTCTGGTCTGTGTGGCTATAATGGATTGCCGCTTTCAGCCGGGATGTAGCCTCATAGAATGGCCTTCGCGTTCTCCCAAGTTTATATGCGATGAAAGATCGATATTACATACATATATAATTATATATATATATGCATTTGTAAGATAGATAGACATGCATGTATATATAATTATGGTGTATATATCAATATATACATACTAACTATGTGTTTATATCTGGCAAAGACTAAACACAAGAAATTTCTGCCTTTTAATACGCAAGAATGTGTATGCATAAATATTTATGATACGAATATACAATGTAATACACATAATTATCATTTATGCCATAAATGATATTATGTGTATTACATTGTATAATTGTATCATAAATATTTGTGTTATTGTCCGAGTTATAGATTAACATCTGATAGATAAAAATCTTTCCATAGAACTTATTTATTGGGGCACATGCACGCAAGGGCATGCACACACACACACACACACACACATGCACACACGCACGCACACACACACACACACACACACACATGCACGCACGCACACGTACGCACGCACACACACAGGAAACATACACAGACACATACACAGATATGCACACATTCAAACACAAATGGGCTCATAATTATACATACAGTCATTTGCTATTTGCGTTTTTTAGCTTTGCAACATGCAGATGCCAATCTTAGTCATAGGATTATTTAGCTCAAGGGTGATGCTCTTGATCACATCGCAGCCCTCTCAATATATGGCCTATATTATGAAGAAGCAGTATCTTCTAACGCTTGTCCAACAGTGACTACTGTCTGACAGATTTACATTCCATATCATTTTACGTGAGAACTGAGAACAGAACCGTCCCTATCATTTTCTTTAGTCACATAACAAGATG
The DNA here is from genome assembly GCA_949752735.1 of Lumbricus terrestris. Taxonomy (NCBI): domain Eukaryota; kingdom Metazoa; phylum Annelida; class Clitellata; order Crassiclitellata; family Lumbricidae; genus Lumbricus; species Lumbricus terrestris. Next base: position 7,169,385 of record OX457039.1, read on the forward strand.
GATGACAGCAGCATGAGGGATCCTTTAGATTTCAATGGCTAGCGGCACTTTAGAAAGATCCCATCCGATATGGTTGATCATTTGATGAGATCAAATTTTGCCATTCATTCTCAGCCAATCAACCAGTCCCTGCCCGATTTTGTTGGTGGTGGGGTGAGGTGGGGTGGTGGGAGGAACCTGCACCAGTTATGTTGGAGGGGGTTGCTGTCAATTGAGAGGTCAGGGTTCAGATCCTCACCAGGGAAAGGAATTTGGTTTGATGGTTCTGTTCCATCTGTGCCCTCTAGCCAACTCAGCTTTAATTCATTCATTCATTCATTCATTCCGAAAACTTATATAGAGCCCTTTCAAGAAGCCTACTCAGAGGCGCTCCCAGTCCAGCCACAGCTAAAAAGATAGGTCTTGAGCAACTTGTAGAAAGCAGGCAAATTATTCCGAGGTAGTAAGGGTAGTGCAAGTGGGAGCCCATTCCATGCGGACGGGCCAATAACTGAGAAGGCTTGACGCTGTCTGGTAGCAGAGCGGGTTCGAGGGACCAGCAGCTCCCCATTGGCCGAAGAGCGCAAAGTTATACGGGAGGCTACAACAGAGATCAGATAAGTAATGAATAATGAGCACATCGACTGTACACTGTAAAGGGTTGTGTGTGTGACGGTGAAGGAGATGATGGCAAAGATGGCACATGATGCTATATGCTAAGGCTGAGAAAATGAAGTCGCTGGCAATTCACATCCGTGGATGAAGCCTTAAGGGACTCATCCTCATCCTCCTTTGCTTATTCAGAAAAGCTTGAGTTCATGTTTTTGTCTGAATTGGTGACTTTTTTGCGAACTATCAAATTGTTGAAGTTTACAGTTGAAACTGATGAGCGGGTTGGCTCAAGTGTCGTTGTTCCCCTGTGAATAAAGTGTTGGTCAAAGAAAAGTTGCTCACTATAGTATTATATATATTCACGAACATGCCATGAATATGATTTCTATTGCCATAGTAACCTACAACCTAAGCTAGTGTATATCTAGTCATAGATTGAGTATTCGCATATTACGAATATTAAGATTTTCAAATATTCACGAATATTAACGAATATTAAAACTGCCAACGAATATTATATTCGTAAAATATTATGTCAATAATATTATTTCAAGAAATTCTTTATTCTTGTTCTTTCAAGAACTTCTTTATTCTTAATTCTTATTTTGTTATTTATGAAAATGTTTAACTTTTACTGAATGAATTGTACAAAATTGAGTTAGCCTACGCATAGGCCTATATCAGTAAGACTAGTGACAATAACTTTAATAGATTTATTATTAAAAACTTAAAGGTCTGTGCTGGGTATGGCCAATGTGGCCATGCTGCTGCATTCATGTCACATTCGATACTTAATGACACTTAATGTTAGTCACTTTGTCTGACTTCTGACCATCCTCCCGAACTGAAAAGAGGCAAAGCCACCGATGGCAGTTGGCAAGTAGCAGCAATAATAGGCTAAATTAGAAATAAGCTAAATTTTAACTGCCTATAATAGCAACTGCAAATTGATAAAGTTGTTTTATATCAGTGTAGCAGAATGAATAAATATAAATGCCAACGCAAGAAATAATAGTGCCAGATTACAATAAAAATTATCCCAATCTCAACATATTAAGAGCATTGCCTGTTTTAATTCAGCATTGCCCTGGATGCGAGTGAATGTCGTAGAAACATACAGAAACTTAAGTTGCTTAATATCGAATAACATTGTGGTTTCGATCGTTCACCTTAATCCGTTAACGAATATTTACGAATATTTACGAATATTAAAAAATCTTAATATTCACGAATATTTACGAATATTAAACCCAAAAGTCACGAATACTCAATCTATGTATCTAGTACCATATAGTAGCCTACTATACCAAAGCAAGTAATTTTCAGATGCCATTTATAAGTACCTAGTACGTATACTGCTTAAAATATTTTTGGCACAGTAACCTAGTCGATTGCCTAAGCGAGTGGTCGATTTACTATGACAACATAGTTATGAGGCCATGGCCTCGTGTGTTGGCACATTCCAGAGTGTGATAAAAACTTTAAAATTAAGACATTAAAAATAATTGAACGGTAAATTTAATCTCATACTGAGTGAAGCGCCAATAAATACGTACAATTATATATAGTTAAAGTTAAATGTTTGGCACATGAATTTTAATTGTGGTAATAAAATTGGCCTAAACATACTGCAGATGATCGATGGTGTTGACTTAAACTAAAGATGCCGGTTTAGCTGTGGCTATAAACTAACTTGCATTTTCAGCAGGAAGTGTATGGATGTTCGATGTTCATAGCAGTTGGTGAGTGTGAGAATTTGGGTTTCAAATCCCGGCCTGGGCAGACATTTTTAGATTTCATCCCCACATCATAATTATGCTCCTAGGCAACTAGGCTATAATGGGTCGCCATACCATTTCAGTGGGAAGATGAGATGGTGAGGGAGTGGATTGGCCACCCATACTCACATGCCACAGCTAAGTAAATGAAGTCACTAACACATTCGTTGCTGCGGCCTTAGGGTTAGCTGAAGGGGATTGCTCTTCTTCTTCTCTTCTTCTTCTTCCTCTTCCTCCTCTTCCTCCTCTCCTCCTCCTCCTCCTCCTCCTCCTTCTCCTCCTCCTCCTCCTTCTTCTTCTTTTTCCTTTTCCTTTTCCTTATTAGTCCTTATTATTATCATCATTACTATTACTATTATTCATTATTATTATTATTATTATTATTATTATTATTATTATTATTATTATTATTATTATTATTATTATTATTATTATTATTATTATTATTATTATTATTATTATTAATCTTTATTATTATTATTATTATCCTCATTATTATTATTATTATTATTATTATTATTATTATTATTATTATTATTATTATTATTATTATTATTATTATTATCTTTATTATTATTATTATCCTCATTATTATTATTATTATCCTCATTATTATTATTATTATTATTATTATTATTATTATTATTATTATGTTGTTGTTGTTGTTGTTGTCGTCGTTGTTGTTGTAGTTGTTGTTGTTGTTGTTGTTGCTGTTGTTGTTGTTGCTGTTGCCAGAATTAAATCTGATATTATCTAGAAACTTCCATGGCTCTGTTTCTTTAAATAAACAGGACATCAACCAACTATAGTATGAGATGTTCTCTGCAAGATATATGGGTAATAAATATATATGCTATTATTGCATTACATTTGACTTCGATATTATACATGATGCAATCTGATATTATATAATTATGGTACGAGATACGATTTGTTGTAGCACTATGTATACATATGATTTGATTGATTTGATATGATTATTATCTTATTATTGTAATCACCATCACCACCATCAATCACTTCATAACAACAGACGTTTGGAAACAATTAATGAGTAGAAATAAATAACCTCCATTGTCCTCGCTATTTTTCCTCAATTCCATTGTTTCCCCAGAGTGTTAGGCAAGTTGATTTTATGTCCTCATTTACTCGATCTAACCAGTGCAAGCTTAGTCTATGTTATATCAATTAATAAACAATTAAGTACCCGGTAACCTCCCATCCCTCACTCAGAGTCAAATTGATCATCACATCCGTCAGGTGCCTTATAGACTACCTACTACCCTTGCAGTAAGCCTGTTATAATAATTATATGGACTTTTGTGTCATCTCAATTCGTCGAATTGGTCTACAATCGTTGAATGCAAAGCTGTGCCATTAGTTAAAATGTTTGCTGGTTTAATTTGTTTAATTTGATGCTTTATTATTTGTCAGACCAGACCATCGCAACATTATGGCTATCATCTTCATGGTATCACCGCTCAGAGGTCCAACTGGGGTGGGGGTTGTAAGAACCCTTCCGATCCCCTGTGTAACCGAATGTGTGACTATTACAATGATTACATGTTTGTATGTTCTCTTGTTATAGCGCCCCTTCAAGCACTCTACTCAGAGGCGCTCCCGACTGCAGAGCGGACACTGCAGCGGAGTTTCACGCCGAAGCGCTGAGCAATTGCGAGCGAAGGACTTGCCCAAGGTCCCTACGTGGCGACTTGAGGTGGATTCGAACCTCGAACCTTCCGGCTTCAAGGCAACGACACCACCACTAGACCACCGTGCCCCACATGTACATCGTTTTGTTACGTTTGTAAACTTTCGTATCTTCGTGATTCTTGACTGGTTGCCAGTTTATAAATGATTTGATTTGATAGTCTATTATATCATAATATATTGTTACTTCCATGTTGTCTTTGATTTCAGTCCTGTTTGCCATTGTTTTGGCGCAAGAAAATCCGGTTCAGATAAAGAAGGCGGGAATGTTGGGGCACAGCGTCAAGCTGCCCTGTCGAATACCTCCCTCGCAATCACCCAAGGTCAGGTGGGAGGACACGGTTCACACGTCCAGCCACGAACCGATTGTCATCTTTCAGAGTCAAAACAATCCAAATTTCACCATCAATGCTGTTCATCCCAATGCACTCAACTATAAAGTGGACAAGAGCAACTTTGACCTCAAGATATCCAAGCTTACGGTGGACGATGTCGGATCGTACACCTGCATAAGCGAACAGGGAGAGACCGTCCACCGACAGGACTACTACCTGCTGATTTACGGTCTGTATATATACTCCTACAGTATTTCTGTTTAACAATAAATTCACCTTGGGATAGATTACCTTTGGATCTGTGCTCTGTCTTAGCTAGGGATTCTGCACGCACTGTCTATGGACACTGTACAGTTCTGCTCTTTTCTGCCGGTGGGGTTGGTATCGTAGCACTTCTGAGTACCTCTGAGTAGTTTTCTTGGAGAGGTGCTATATAAATACTCTGAATTAATGAACGAATAGATGAATAAATAAAGCAATGTAAATGAATCGTTTTCATTTACCAGTTTAGCATTGTCTGATAACAGCATAAAGCAACTTACTGTGCACTCAAAATAACTTTTATTTTGAGTGCACAGTAAGTTGCTTTATGCTGAAGAATAGTCTAGTCGGGAGGGGTGGTAGTTGCATGGTGAACTGTCAACTGAGAGGTGAGGGTCACACAGGAGAGATGGGGGTTAAGTATGGCATACCCCTACCTCTCTGGGCAAAAATATTTAAAGCTGTCTGCTTCAGCAGCTCGGCCATAAAATCAGTGCATTGGCTGTACACTGTGTACATTGTGGGTGGGAAAATCAGAGAGTATTTTTGGACACCATCTTAGATTTCAGGAGCTCCAGAGGTTGAGGACTTTAAATTTCTAGTCTGTTATTCAATTCATATAATCTTACACCAATCCTTAAAAACATTCATTTTGTTATGAAGTATTTCCAAGTTATAAAGTAGTACCCTGGAAAATTAGGGCCATTTACAACGCCAACTAGGATTTTCTAGAAAGAGTTCAAAAGAGATTGTTGGGTTCTTGGGGACTTACCAGTAGTGTAGTTTAGAGAAGATTTTGGTGTTCCATTTCGGGGTGGGTTTCCAATGGACAGAATTTACACCCCAAAAATCCTAAAATTACATATTTTGGGGTTTGAACCTGTAACCCCACCACCTCAATCAATGCTAATTGGACTTTCAGTGGGCTTATGTTGTTCTACTCATTTTCCCAGACCAATCCTAATAAATTGAGCTTGTTGTGAGCTATTTCCACCTTTTGACACATTTTGACCTAATGCTCTTGGACTACCGGTATGTAATGTTGGTGAGCACATTTTTTATATATCTGGATAATCGTATGACCTCGACCTTGCTCGTTTTTCAATGAATCATTCTGTTTTGAATGTGAGATTCTTCACCACTGCTGCAGATTTGAATCAACCATTTTAAAGTCTTCCTGCACGGACCATCTAGTCCGAGATCATAATTATAGATCTCTTTTAAAATAAGCCAACACCAAGAAGCAAACCACGATTCAAACGCTCTCTTACACAAGATGGATGACAGCCTTGTGATCCCTTAGTGACTCAGTCCTTAGGTTTAAATAAGTATACACTGTGCACTGATGAAACCTTTAAAAGCGGTACACGAGATGCAGTCTACACTCTAACCAATTAGCTAACTGGGTTAACTTGGCAGAGATCCGAGTTAGTTCATGTGACTGCTCTTCTATTTTATTTCGTGCATATGGACAAAATAAATAACAGATGTGAGCTAATGCTTAGCATAGACTTAAGAATTTAGAAACATCTTTGTGGCATTCAGAGTGAACTGTTTTTGAAAGGTTCCGTAAGTGCACTCTGTGTAATGTGTATACTAATGCAATGTTGATGATCAGACAGTTTTTGGTTGGTATATATACCGAAAGTTGGTAGTAATGTCGTTTCTTTTTACCATTTAATGGTTGGCAGCTATTAGTTCTAATTTTTCAGTGGCAACACTGACTAGAAGACCGAGAATATGTTTCAGCTAAACCATAGAACTTAAAAAAATATAAATTTTAGCCGAAACGTAGTTCTAAAAATGTGATTGCTTTAAAAAGATCCCGTTTTCATTCTCTTTTCTCTGTGCAGCCTCATTTATCCCTTGGCAAGTTTTTCTTTGATCTTCTATCTGTACTCTGTATAGCCTACGCTACGAATAATAATGCAGACTAAATCGTCTGATTGGTATAAAAGGCATAAAGTGCAAAGCAAACGGTGCTCTTCATATCTCTTGATCCTCGTCCAGTTGATTACTTTATTGCACGAAGGATGAAGTGGTGTGCAAGGATGATCGAAGTGATGTGCAAGGACGAAGTGGTGTGCAAGGATGAAGTGGTGTGCAGATCCTGTTATCCTAAAAATTATAGGTTTCTTTAGCACCCAACAAGCGAGTTGTAGACTATGGGGAAACTGTGTGACTTTGAGAAGCCATGTGAACTTTATGTGAATGTAAACGGTGTGAACAAATATGTTTATTTAAACCTTATGAACTTATTTTCTGTGTAGCACAGACGCAGCATGCAACCTGTGCTCTATCCAATTTGGTTACTGGGTTAACTTAGCAGCCATCGTGATTAGTATACCGTGGGAACTTAAAATGTGTTTACGTGAACTTAATATGTGTCTATGTGAGCTTAATATGTGTCTTTGCAACCTTAATATGTGTCTGCGAGCTTAATATGTGTCTATGTGAACTTAAAATGTGTCCTTGTGAGCTTAATACGGTATGTGCTTATGTGAACTTAATATGGGTTTATGTGCGCTTAATATGTGTCTATGTGAGCTTATTATCTGTTTATGTGAACTTAATATGTGCCTTTGTGAACTTAATATGTGTCTTTGTGAACTTAATATGTGTCCATGTGAACTTATTATGTACTTATGTGAGCTAGAGTATGTGCTTAAATGTAAACTAGAATATGTGTGTATGTGAACTTAATATTTGTTTTATGTGAACTTAATATATATTTATGTGAACTTAATATGTGCTTATGTGAACTTAATATGCGTTTATGTGAACTTAATATGTGTTTATGTGAACTTATTGTGTGTTTATGTGACTTTGATATGTTTATGAGAACCATGTGAACCTGTGTATTCTGATAATGTGTATGCGCTTTTTATATGTCAGCATATTCAACCTTTATGTTTGTTGTTTAAAATCAGCAGAGGTATGAGATGTAATAATTTGTTAGTTGTTGGTAATTAGAAAGACTAACAAACTTTCTCAGGAATCAGCATAGCACCTCTTTTATAGCAAATGTCCAAAACATTTATTCTGATAATTCTATGCCTACTACGTTACAACAGTTTTTACTTATTTTTTAACAACTGGTTACCGCCACTTACCGGTACATATTGGATGTGAAAAATCTGTAAATTGTCTCTAGTTTTTAAAATCATGCTTACCTTTGGAACTCAGGACAAAAATATTATTTACTTTTTTGCAGAGCTTTGGCTAAATATTGATGAAAAATCTTATACGTCGTTTTGAGATTACAGATAAACGTTTTCCTGATCTGTGCATCTGTACTTGTCACCAATGTCCCGGCTAATATTTTCAGGACTTGCCCATCCAGTCCGTAGTTACCACGGAATAAACCCTCCCTTTTTCATGCCTGCAATACTTACTGAAAAACCATCTCTGTTTACTTACCATAAGTATAATGTCATTCTGTTTTACGCTATAGATCTTGAATCTCAGTTTGCATTACTGTGCACAAACTTGGCTATACCCATTTGGGACCAACATTTAGAAGGTACTGAGTGTCACGCGTAATTGGTGACATTAGTGGCAAGGCAATAAAGAGTATGATAGCAGTTGAAGTAACTCTGGTCACACGGGAATTATCATCTGCCAAGGAATTTTCATGATTGGTTATTATTAAGTAAAGGCATAATTGGCTTTCTGTGCCCAAAGCACAGAGGACTTGCAAGTTTAGTTTTACAGTAGGGCTGGTTCTGCAAGGTACTGGATCATGGGAGTGATCATTTCCTGCCGGTTGAGACTAACCATTGAGCCACAATGGACGAGTCCCACGGTCCTGGACATGGAACCAGCGTATCCATGGAGTTGTCGCATTTACTGTGCAGCGTATGCCCAAACCAAATCATTGTGCAATTATGCATGAAGATAATTAACTAGAGATTGGCTGTGATGTTGGTACAGACCAGGGATCAAGACCTGCATGCCCCGTTCTGACTGATTTCATCACGTCAATATTGCATATTGACCTATGCGACGAATATGATGGTTTTTGTCATGGAAACCAAATTTAAATATAATGCATATATGCACGCTCACACACACACACACATGCACACACACACAAGTACAAACACATACGCACACACGCATGCACACACGCACAATATTATTATTAGGCACAATCATGTAAACAGGCATGCATCTCTCATGTACCTTGTACATGCATACATAGACAGTACACCCTTTAATATCTATATTTGCCAGAATCTGTTTTCATAGCAGCTAGGTTTATTGTCATTATGTGAATTATGACATAATTCCAATATAATCCCTGTATAATTCCTATATAATTCCAATATAATTCCTATTTAATTTTGATGCAGTTCTGATATACACAGGCAGAGATATGCATCCTAAACAAAATCTGCATTAAAAATGATCATCGTTATTACGCAACTTCATTACAGAGTTGCAAAACATTGCTCCAAACATTTGCCTGCATAAAAATTTGTATGTAAATATAGTTATATATAATACAAATAATACATATAAATATAATTATATATATTATAATATAAATATATATAATTTCATATGTATATATACTATATACACATGCACGTGTATAATATTTATATGTATGTATCTATGTATGTATCTATGTATGTGTGTACATATATATGTATGTATGCACGTACGTATGTATGTATTTATGTATGTACATACGTATGAATGTGCGTACATATGTACGTATGTTCGTGCGTATGTACGCGCGTACGTATGTATGTATGTATATGTGCATGTATGTATGTATGTGTATTTGTATGTATGTGCTGTGTGTGCATTTGTGTGTGTGGGTGTGTTTGTATTTGTATATGTGTATGTAGGTGCGTGTGCATACTGTAGACATCTATGTATTTATGTGTGCTGATGTATGCGTCTGGCTATTTATAGAGCGCTGCTTATGGCCGTCTCAAGCGTAGCTTTAAAAGGAGATATCGAATAATTTGATGAGTGACTGGAGGGAGGGTTTTGGAGACGGCAGAGGTCGTATTGCTGTGCGATGATACACCCGCCGCTTCGGCTCCTCTGAAACTTATCATCATTTGCATATATCGATGCATGGCAGAAGATCCCCACTGGCTCTCTTACTACATGTATTCTATGAGATCGTATTTCTATGGTATTTCTCTCTTTCTATGGTTTGCTATGGAGGAATGTGAGGCTCAGTTTGTTTATGTAATATCAATCAGGCTCTCTCTCTCTCTCTCTCTCTCTCTCTCTCTCTCTCTCTCTCTCTCTCTCTCTCTCTCTCTCTCTCTCTCTCTCTCTCTCTCTCTCTCTCTCTCTCTCTCTCTCTCTCTCTCTCTCTCTCTCTCTCTCTCTCTCTCTCTCTCTCTCTCTCTCTCTCTCTCTCTCTCTCTCTCTCTCTCTTCTCTCTCTCTCTCACTCACTCTCTCTCTCTCTCTCTCTCTCTCTCTCTCTCTCTCTCTCTCTCTCTCTCTCTCTCTCTCTCTCTCTCTCTCTCTCTGCTACTTTTTCTATCTATCTGTCTGTTGGTCAGTGGTTCTGCAGATGATTCTGTCTGCTTAGCTGTCTCTGTGTTTGTCTGCCTGTCTGTCTGGTTGGCTGTCAGTCTGACAACGTCTGTCTGTTTATCTATCTGTCTGTTTATCTATCTGTCTGTTTATCTATCTGTCTGTCTGCATGCTTTTGTGTCTGCCTTCTTTATTTTGCTGCTTGCCTGTTTGTCTTTCGTCAGTCTGTCTGTCTGTCTGGCTATCTGTATAAATCCCTCCATGTGTCCATCTGTTTGTCTGAGTGTTTTTGTCTGTCATCCTGTGTTGATGTTTATCTGTCTTCTTAGCTACTATGTCTGGCTTTCTGTTTTCCCTCTATGTTTATTTCTGTCTGTCTATCAGCTTTTCTGTGTGTGTGTGTGTCTGTCTATTTGTGTGTCTGTCTGTAGTCTGTCTGTCTATCTATCTGTCTGTGTGTCTGTGTGTGTGTCTGTATGTCTGTCTGTCTGTCTGGCTCTGCCTGATTGATTCAACTTGTATCAGTTTCTCCTTTTTTATTATGTTATTTTGGTGAAAGGGTTTTGTAGATAGAGTGCTGTTTTTTTTATTTTATTTCTGTCAGTCTGTGTGTGTAGGTGTGTGGGTGTGTGTTTGCCAGTGTGGATGCGAGGTCGTCTGTATATGTCTGTCTGTTTGTCTGTCTGTATATGTCTGTCTGTGGCACACTGTCTGTCTGTATATGTCTGTCTGTCTGTCGGTCTGTCTGTCTGTGGCACACTGTCTGTCTGTTTCTATGCATGGCTGTGCATTGGGTGTGAACTGACGTGGTTGGTGATGGAGTTCTTTGAGTGAATGATTTCGTGGATGTGTTTACTAAACTCAACAGACGGTGGGAGGCCACCACTCCCACCACCACTCCCACCAGCTCCATGGTTAGATAAAAAAAACAGGGTTCTGTCTCCACAGGAAAAATGCTTCTAATGGTTTCCAGTTGCGGGCAAAAGAAGCCAGTTCTACTATTCTACCACTGCAGCCATGCAGGGACTTTGCCATTCTCGGAATCCATAAAACATTAAATGTTGAGTTTCGTCTGACAATTGATTGCAGCTGCTGTCCATGCGAAATCTTCGTGTCTTTCTCTGTAGCTCTATGGGTCGTTATACTTACCCCCGAGTTAAGACCACCATGGCTCAATCCAGATCATTTGCTTGCATTTTTCCATAGACTCCCTCCCTATGGAATGGTCTTTCACCATCAGTTCGCTCTGACATCCTCTCTGGTAGTCTTTCATCGTCTTTCTCTCGTCTAAAAACTTGCCTGTTTTCTCGGGGTTGAACGCACTGGGAGCGCTTCTGAAAGGCTCTTGCTGCGAGAAGCGCTTTATAAATGGTCAGATACAATACAATACCGTAATCGTAAGCTTGAAATTTTAAAAGGGTCATTTGAAGACGAAGTAGACTACAAGGCGTCAGCTTATTTGCGAGTGAAGTCAGAGGGGCGGTCCAGGATGGCACGGACATTTAACCCCCCTTGGATAAAATCCCCTGGACAAACCCCACAAGAGTAGGAAAAAACCTGGTGGAACATATTGCGTATAAGACTATAAGTTGTATTCCTATAAAACGGCAGTCCTATGTAAAATAGTTTGTTGTTTGCTATGATCTTGGAGGGGACTGGCCACCTGCCGTCATATGCCGAGGCTGGGAAAATGAAGTCGCTAACATGATTTCTCCTTATGGGACTGCATGCTCTTCTTCTTCTTCTTCTTCTTCCTCTTCTTCTTAGTTCTGCACTGTTCTGCGATGCTACTTTTTAATTTATATGTAATTGGAGTTGTTACAACAGCTGGACATTCTTCTCAAACTACCAGTAGCTATTTTCTGTGGAATGCTGTGCGAAAAGCTTTGCAGAGACGATAAAAGGTAGTCTGTAAATTTGGCTACAACATTGCATGCCATGCCATCTGTATTCCACGAATGATGTACGTCATTATCAAGTTATATTGCTCCAGATTTTGTCTGTCTTACTTAGTAGCTTTAATTTACGTCACATTGCTCTCTATGCCAAATGCTTTTTTACTAATTAATCAGATGTAACATGTATATGTTTAGCGTAGCCAAGTTGCCCCGATACATTTACCATGATCCATTTACCATGATCCATTTCTCCGGATCCATCATTTGCCCGGATCCATGGATTCACCCCAATCTAATCTCTCATTCACTCTGATCTATTTCCATGACACATCACCTATGATCCATTTACCCTGATCCATTTACCTTCGACCAGTTACCCTGATCCATTTACCTTCGACCAGTTACCCTGATCCATTTACCTTCGACCAGTTACCCTGATTCATTTACCATAATCTTGACCTGATCCATAGATGTCCCCAGCATCAATTTACCCTGATCCATTTTTCTTTATCCAGTTGCCCTTCAGGATCCAGTTACCTTGACCCAATTAACCTGATCCATTTACCCTGATCCACGTGCCCTTATGGCGGACAGGGGGGACGGTCACCCTGAATTAATGTGGTGGGGGACGGCCCATGCATTTGCCCCCCCCAATCGTTAAGCTTTAAGACATGTCACGTTAGAAGTGTGATGACTCAAAAAAGTCATCAACTTTTTGCCTGATGATGTTTGGGTTTTCGTCATCAACTTTTTGGGTCGGAAAAAAATGGAAAATTTCGTCCGCGACTCAGCCATTCGTCCTCCCAAAATCTTCGGCCCGTCGTTTTCGTCCCCCACCCTAAGTCTCCGCCCAAGTCTCCGCCCATGGATTTTAACCGTGATAGCTGGAGACAACAGAGAAACCACGCTTCTCACAGCACTTTCTATTGTTTAATTTGTATTGTATAATTTGTATTGTTTAATTTGTGCTGTATAATTTGTATTGCTTAATGTGTATTGTTTAATTTGTATTGTTTAATTTGTATTGTTTAGTAACTTTAATTTCCATTGTTTAATTTGTATTGTTTAATTTGTATTATTCAATTTCTATTGTATTCTATCACATGCAGTTGTGTTGCATTAGGCTTTGCATTCTTTTTCGTACTGCAGGGTATTTCAAATGCTCGGGTGGAGAGAGCCAGCTTAGCGAGGGCGACAGCCTAAGTCTGAATTGTCAGGTGACCTACTCTGGCGACCAGCCATCCGTGTCCTGGTTCATTGACGATGAGCTGGTGGACAGCATCGATCGATCCGACCTCGTCGAGGCTCCGGTCGCGGCCAAGGAACTCCCGCTGAACGCAAGCCATGATCTGGATGGAAAGACGATTCGATGTCAGATGATGGTTGCCGACAGGAAAGAGAATTGTACTCGCGTCCTTAACGTTACATGTGAGTTAAGTTCTGTGAAAATTTACCTGTGCACAGGGTGGGCAAAAAAACGCCTTCCTACGGTTTTTTTGTCGATATCTTGACCAAAAGTAAGAATTTCGAAATGAAATTTTACAGGTTTGTAGACAATTCATATTTGCACATCGTGGCGTCCGTTATGAACGAATGTGGCAATATGACCAAGAAGCATCATTCAGATATTGTGATTAAGCATTTATATATTATGATTAAGCATTTAGATCATAGTTGTAAAAAACGTTTTTTTCGTTTTTTATTCTCTCCCAAAAAACGTCGTTTTTTTCGTTTTTTATTTTTCGGAAAAATAAAAAACGATAAAAAACGATGGGAAAAATTTTTCCCATCTTTTTTTTATCGTTTTTTATTTTTTCTGTAACTTTATTCATTTACTTTCTGTTATTATTTTCCTTAATTTTAATTTTTACTGATATTCCATATGTTTTCCGCCAACTCTCAAGGATTCAGCTAACTAAAGTCATTATTTCATCGTTTAACATCATCATTTAAAAGATAGCCTGCGTGTAGTAGGTTCCTAATCAATGTTTCCAAGGCTAAAATGCGGTTTTAGATGTAGCAAAGTCAAATTATTTACCGTTACCGTTTTTTATCGTTTTTTTTGTCGTTTTTTATTTTTTCGAAAAAAACGACGTTTTTTACCGTTTTTTATTCCGTTTCCATCGTTTTTTACATCTATGATTTAGATATTAAGATTAAGCATTTAGATATTATGATTAAGCATTTAGATATAATGATTAAGCATTTAGATATTATGATTAAGCATTTAGATATTATGATTAAGCATTTAGATATTATGATTAAGCATTTAAAAATTATGATTAAGCATTTAGATATTATGATTAAGCATAGATATTATGATTAAGCACTGACTAATATAACAAAGCACAGATTGATGTCGCTGAGCAATTGCGAGTGCTTACAGTTGAGCGGGAACAAGCAAGCACTATCCAACCGACTACCGTGTTGGTGTATTTTACCGCCTGAATAGTAATACTATACAGCATTATGCTTTTATGAGCTCTCCAGCCGATGTCTATGGTGTCAAGGCCGTAGCCAGGATTTTATTTGTGGGTGTGGGGGTATTTACTCGACCTTGAGCAAGCCGACAAGTAACCGAATCAACGGACTAAGAGGTTTGGAGGGGGATTTAATCTATTGTAAAATGTCGCATAGAAATAGGTGCTTCAAAAATGAAATCCAACTATTCCTCACTTCATGATTGCATTACTTCATGGTTGCATTATTTCATTTCGGGGGGTGGGTGCTCAAACATCCAAAACACACCCCTAGCTAGTAGCTACGGCCTTGTGCAGTGTGTTGACTAAATAAAACCTGTTTAGATCCCGTCCGAGACATCGGGTTTGTGGGTGGTGACAAGGAAAATTTCTACGTTGGAGAGGAAGTGACGTGTACCGCAAGGGGAAATCCCAGTCCAGTGATCTCTCTCGTTCCCACGTCGCTTGATGAAGAGGTGGAGGACCGGAAGAAATCGAGCATCATTATTCCGAGCAACTGGGTTGGAAAGGACGTCGTCCTGGAGTGCACGGCAAGGAACACATACAAAGGCGAGGAAAGAGTCGAACGAACGTCCAAGTCGATTCACGTTCTAGGTTGGTTGTTGTTTTTATCAAGTCATGATAGTTGCTATGAGCGTCTCCTACTTCTTCAGATTCTAGGTTAGTAACTTTATTTAGAAATCTTTATAGTTACTCTTAGTGTCTCCTACTTCTTCAGATTCCATAGCTTAGTAACTTTATTTTGAAATCTTTATAGTTACTCTTAGTAGTGTGCTCGGCTTCTTCATGTCCTAGGTTAGTATACTTAGTAACTTTACTGAGAAATCATTACGGTTAGTGTAAGAATCTTCCACTTCTTGATCTTCTTTGGTTGGCAAATTTATTCATCAATTGAAACAATCATGAAAGTCAAACAGAAAGTTGAGCTTCAATTCCCAGCAGGCATTCATTCACATGTTCACATTGTTCAGTGCTGCCGCTCCTCAGGATTTTAGCTTTCTCTTTTCTGTGTATAGTAGCCTTTAAAGGGGCGCTATACAAATCCTCATGAGGAATGAATGAATTTGAAGTTTATGTCATTAGCAGTAACACCAGCAAACCACGAATGAAAATTTGCTTTCAGGTGGCTTGTATAGTATGGTATAGTATAGTATGGTATGGTATGATATGCTATGGTATAGTATAGTATAGTGTAGTAGTGTATAATAGTATAGTATAGTATAGTATAGTATAGCATAGCATAGCATAGCATGGCATGGCATAGCATAGCATAGCATAGTATAGCATAGTATAGTAGAGCATAGCATAGCATACAATAGCACAGCACAGCATAGCATAGATACAATGCTATTGTTGCAGATATTTTTCAGCGGCCCCTGTAGGCTACAGAGGCGACGGTGGACCCTGTGTTGCCCGAGTCCGTTCTGTTATGTTGGCCAACTGCTAAGTAAACATCCGAATTAAACATCCGAATCTTTATCTTGAAGTGAACATCATTTAGATGAAGATTTAAACAGTGCTAACAGCTTAAGTTAAACTTCAGTGCATGCGACACTTTATCACTTTATCAGTTGAAAGGTCTTTCAACTATCAACGGTTAATTTCTGTAGCCCGCAATCAGCTTCCCCGGCAGAATAGGAAAAGGCGATATCTACAGTACCTTAAAAAAATAATCAGTACATTTTTATTTTCGCCCGTATACTCAACAAGTGTAGGCCTATAGCGATCACCAGCATCTAACGAATTTATATCTAGTGAGCTAGACGAGCAGAATTAAGGTCGGACAAACTTAGACTCTCTCTATCAGTGCAGCTTTTATCATAGGATTGAAATTATTGAAAGCTACAGAAACCCATGATCGTTATTATATATCGCTTTGCGAATTGCTTGATGAGGCAGTATCTTGAAAGTTTCGTCTAAGCTTGTAGGCCTACTTCTTTCGGGCCAACATGACCTACTACTATAGGCTATAGCTGATTCGTGCAGTCATTCGTGCTCCTTCCTAAATCAAGATTACTGTAGTTTCATCTTATCGCTGCTTTGAGGTGCATATACGTATACGTGTATATACAATATATATATATAAATACAATATATATATTGTATATATATGCCTATATATATTAGCCTTTGTTGGTCACGTTAGCCAGTAGTCTGGCATGTTTAACTCGGTTGATAAGTGATTGAATTGCTGATGGTCGTGCCACTGCTGCCCCCCATTACCCAGAAAGCATTGCAGCACATCCCAGACTCCCAGACCTCCTCATTTAGACACTTGACCTCCGGCTTCGCTGCTGCTGTTTATTCTACTCCGACCTTGCGTACAGCGCGCTTGCTTTGCAGGCCGTGGTAGGGCAGGTGCGGCTGCTGCTGGGCCGGGCAGCCTTTCAAAGCCAGTGGATTCGGTGAATGGAATTAGCCAAAGTGTAGTAGTGTACGTGAGCAGTAATTGGGGAAAATAACTTGGGAGAGGATAAGATGTTGATTTATGTATGGGGAGTGTGCAGTGAAGAGTTTACTGTGGGGGAGCCTGAGAAACACTGGGGGGGGGTAATTCCCCGGGCAAAAATGTCAACGGGAGTTTATCTGGGCAGTGGTGGAATCATTAAAAGACAGGGCAGTAGAAAATTTCTAAGGCTGTTTAACTGGGCACAGTCAGGCAGAGGACCGTTTGAGAACTGTTCTTGTGGGGTGACTAGAAAGCTCAGAAGAGTAGGTCTACTGAGCTGGACAAAATAACCAAGAGACTTTTACATGCATGAGGCACTGATGATGATAATGATGACGACGACGACGATGATGACGACGACTACGACGACGATGATGACGATGACGACGACGACGATGATGACGACGACGATAATGACGACGATGATGACGTCGACGACAACGACGACGACAATGATGACGACGACGACCACGACAACGACGACGACGATGATGACGACGACGATAATGACGACGATGAAGAAGTCCATGATGACAAGTGGATGAAAACAAGATGATATGTAGAAGGAGATTCCCTGGTAAAGGACTTCAGCGGTAAACATGCCCCTCCGTTCCTCCTTCCCTCCCCTGGATGTTGACACGGAATTGTCTATACCGTCTGGGTGGTCCTAGGCTATCACGTGTGCATGCTGAGAAGAAGCGGTGGTGAGAACCTAGGAAACAGAGATAAGTATTTCTCAGTAGAACAGTTTATACTCACATGCCTTAACCTTGCACGTGTCATTGAACGGTATACACTTCCGCGCATCCACGTTTCCAGGCTGAACAGCTTTGTGTAGGCTACACATTCCACGGTGACCCCAAGACACGTGTCAACAGATGTTGAACACAATCAGTATCTAAGGTTCACAGCAGATAAAGTCGTCACTTTACTGTGATGATTTTATCAGTGGTGTTCTGTATGTTAATGTATGTGTGTGCATGTTCGTTTATTTAAAACAAAAACCAAGGCAAACACTGTAGGTGTGTAGTAACACAACTGACAGTACGGCTGCATAGTAGCCTACTTATATAATTATATCCTATAATAATATAGGCCTATATATATCTATATAGGCCTATAATTATATCTTTTATTTCACCAAATAATGGTAGCACAGTAACGAAACAAAAGAAGTAAATAAAGGGGAAAACAGCATTCTCGGGTTATGGTTGAGATTATGGCATAAAATTTACATGTATTTGACGTAAATATTGCATGTATTTGCAGTGTTGTTAATTTAAAGACAACTTTAGGAATAAATGTTTCTTATTTCTCATGTGCGTGTTGCTGTTTTCTTTTGCAACAGAACCAACCACAACGACTACGACGACAACAACAACAACACCGGCACCATCAACGACAACAATGAAGCCTAAGGGTAAGAATGCTCTCTTCCGATGATGATAATACGTTGTGAGTCCTTGAGAATGTTGGAAACTTTGCTTTTTTCAGATGCGATGTTCTGGAATCTCGTTTTGTGCCCCTGTGTCTTTTTAAAAAAATTATTAATTAAAGTATGTAATAACTATAGATTAGTTACTTTGGTTTGACTTCAGTGTTTCAGTGTTTATTGATGTTATTATACAAACATCATCATCAACATCATCATCGTCGTCGTCGTCGTCATCATCATCATCATCGTCGTCGTCATCATCATCATCATCACCGTCATCATCATCATCGTCGTCGTCGTTGTGGTCATCATCATCATCATCATCATCATCATCATCATCATCATCATCATCATCATCATCTTCTTCTTCTTCTTCGCATAAAATAAAAATACTGGTGTAAAAAAGACGTGCCGCTGTGGTCCACATTTCCTTTCCATAATTTATTATTATTGCTTTTCTAATTTTGCTCTGTTCCGGAACCGTGTTTTTTTCCTGGTTATGACTAGTGACTTCGGTGAATCATATTATTTATTGTTTATTGCTCAGCTGTTGTCTCTCTTCTCAACACACGACTTCTGTCTGTCTGCTCATGCTCGTGTAGATCTCAAAGCACTGCAGCAGCCAATCGTAAATGCCATTCCAATGAAACCGTGCTACTACTAGTTATAGTATGCATGATGTAGTATACTGTGTGTGCGTGACCCCATCAGTGCATCTGCACGAGCGAGGTCATTGCTCTCAGTGACCCCTCTTCATGCTCATTATATGCATGAGGAAGAAGAGGATGAAGAGGAGAAGGAGGAGGAGGAGAAGGAATGCATGAAAAAGAGGAGGTGATGGAGGAGAAGAAGATTAAGAGAAAAGCAGTAGGAGGAAGAAAAGATGAAGAAATGTTCGAAGAAGAAGAAGAAGAAGAAGGAGGAGGAGGAGGAGGAGGAGGAGGAGGAGGGGAAGGGGAAGGAGCAGAAGAAGTGGAAGTTGTAGTGGAAGAAGAAGAGGAAGAGGATAAGAAGGAGAAGATTAAGAGGAGGAGTAGGAAGGAGAAGAAGGAGGAGGAGGAGATGGAGAATATTAAGAGGAGGGGAGTAAAGTAAGGAGGAGAAGAAGGAGAAGGAGGAGAAGATGGAGAAGATTAAAAGCAGGAGTTGGAAGGAGAAGAAGGAGAAGATGGAGATGGAGGAGGTAAGCAGCTTAATTTTCTTAGCCTTGGCATAAGAGGGAGGACGGTTGGCGTCTCCTCTCCCTCGCCGTCTGCTCTTACCTATAGTCTATAGGCTGGGTCTTATATAACTGAGTTGAGTCAGAATAGCGGATGGAACAGACATCTCGATTTTTTTGCCCTTTTGTGGATTTGAAACTTCAACCTCTCAGATGAGAGAACAAAACACTGACCATTACACCATCGAACATCGTATTGTGGCCCATTCTGAATGAGAGAAAACAAAACAAGTATACTCTTACTAGCTATGACCTACACGCGTTCTCCGTTCATGATCATCGTCTCCGTCGTCGTCGTCATCGTCATCATCATCATCATCATCATCATCATCTCTGATATATCATCAACATAATTTTCATTATTCAGCATCACCATCATCATTGTCATCATCATCATCGTTACTGATATATCATCAACATAATAAAATTATCGTTATTCACCATCATCATTGTTGTACTCATCATAATTTTTCTTCTCCATCGTCTTCAGCAGCCAGAAAAGAACAGAGCCACCATTATCATCAATTAGAATGTTTTTTGTTGACTAATCGTAAAGTTTAACCAGCATCACATGCTAGAATTATGTGCAGCTGCGCAGCTGTGGTAACTGGATATTTACCGATAGCAGATGCAGAAAGCACCAACTCGGTTGTTTTGTTTCTGTGTTATGAGGCCATGTCTGAATATATGCTATGTCCGAGCAGGGCTGCTATACTAGTAGCAGTTAACACTGCTATGCTGTAGATAGTTTGACTGGTTTGGCGGCAGAGCTGGTATGTTAGGTACCTCCCTTAATGCAAGGTCAATTTGGCTGGATCATAGAGAGAGAGAGAGAGACAGATAGACAGAGACAGACAGACATACAGACAGAGACAGACACATAGAGGTGCTCAAAAACAGACGGAGACAGGCAGATAATGGCAGAGACAGATAGCCAGAGAGAGAGGCAAAGAGACTGAAGACAGAGTGTGAGAGAGAAGACACATACAGAGACAGAGACAGTGGGAGAGAGACAGAGTCAGAGAGAGACAGCCAGCCAGACAGAGACAGACATACAGACATACAGAGGCAGACAGAGACCGACAGAGAGACCGACAGAGAGACAGACAGACACAGACAGATACACAGACAGAGTGTAGATTATGAGACAGGGAGAGAGATAGGTTAGGTAATGGATTGGCAGAGTAAGTAAGAGATAGCCCGGCATTATACGACCTCCGCATAAAAATTGGAGCACACGGAGGTGTAGCCGTAGCCTACTAGTGTGATGTGTAGCTGCGTTCGGCCGTATGGTCCCCCTCCCTCCCTCTCTCACTCTCTCACTCTCTGCATATAATGCTTTAGCCAACATCACAGCGGGAGGATAATATTAGCCATTTTGAATGTAGTTGTTGTTCGTGCAGCCGCAACTGCAGCATCAGCAGCATCAGCATCAGCAGCAGCAGTACCAAACAACTGATGCGGCGGTTGCTGTGTGCAGTCCGCATCTGGCATCACTTACCCTCCTCCCGTTCTGATCATCTTCTTTCTCTCCTCTCTCTCCTCTCTTTCAGTGGCTAACTCGTGCACTCGTTCAAAGTTTTTCGACAGATGATAGCTATAGCATGTCTGAGGCTGAAACTGACTAACTGATGAGCTGTGCGTCTCCCATGGGTACTGGGCGGGAGGTGGGTGGGTGGGTGGTTGGTTGGGGAGGTAGAGGTCGTTCCGGGTTGCTTGGTAGGGTTCTACCTGACACCTGAAGCAAATGGGGGCAAAGTGTGAACGCCGCCCGGTGGGAAAAATTTTTTAGGAAGTTGTTTTACCTTGTCCTGTCTGTCATGTTTTTGTCTAGTCTCGTCCTGTGTCGTCCGTCTCATCTTGTCTTGTTTTGTCCTATCTTGTCCTGTCCTGTCTTGTCCTGTCTTTCTTGTCCTGTCTTTCTTGTCTTGTCTTCAACTGTCCTCAATACGAGGATCGGTTTCACCATGGAAATAATCTCGTCCTGTCTTGCCATGTCCTGTCTTTCCTGTCTTTCTTGTCCGGTCTTTCTTGTCCTGTCTTTCTTGTATTGTCTTTCTTGTCTTGTCTTGTCTTCAACTGTCCTCAGTTAGTAGCAGGCTACATACATCTTAATAACAATCAACCGTCAATATGAGTGCACGAGTTAGCCACCGCTATGTTTTTCTTTCTCACTTAAAAACTGCCTTATTTAGCCATTGTTGGACTGGGAGCGCTTCTGAGTAGATTACCTTGAAGGTGCGCTATATAAAAAGTCAATAATAATAACAGCATTCTAACTCTAAACTTCTTGCCATTGCAGGGCTGTTTTTAAGGAATTTTTAGAACTGCACAACTCCTTTCCCATCCTCCATGGTAAATTACTTCCAATCGGAGGACAATGACCATTTTTGCTAGTTTTAATTGTACAAAAGTGCTTTTACAACTGAACAAATCCATTTAGAACTGCACATTTTGTGTACAACTGCACGTTAAAAAAGTACAACAGCATTCTAACTCTAAACGTCTTAATGCCATTGTCGTGCAGTAGATTATCAGCAAGAGGTATTATTTTAGGCAAACAGCTCCATCCATCTCGCTCTCTTTCTTATCTCTCTTTCAGTGACCGTTTGAACGATAATCCGTTCCATGACCACATTCATAAACATTTAGATACATTGGCTCAGTGTATCTAGAAGTCTATGCTTCGTTTTATCATTTCATTATCAGTGATTCTCTTTCAAATCAAAGCGTAACTCTTGTTTGTTTGATAAGGCTTATCCCGCAGTTAGCTGTTTGTGAGGCGCCCTTGTAGCAGTGTGGCTGTGCTACCGTAACGGAGCCATATAAATTTGTCGTTATTATTGTTAATTATTGTTATTACTATTAAATTATAATTATTATTATTATTATTTTTTTTAGCGCCCGAGGTATAAATGATCCCTCAGGCTTTAAAAACATTATTATTAATAATTTATTATTATCATGCTATTTACAGTCTTCATCTGGCTTTTCGTCCAGTAGCTGTGCCTTGGCTAATAATTAATCTTAGGCCTATCCAGACAATCTCCAGTCTTTAGCCGGACTTGTACGAAACATAGAACCCTCCCCCATTCTTGATTGAACGGATAGACCATTTCTTCTTCTCCTCCTCCTCCACCAATTTGTTTGTCCACCCTCTCGGTTCATTATACCCTGGGGATCTGACGTTGCAACAACAGCTAATTAAAGACTATTCATGTAGCGCTGTTGTCTGCTGCAAATACCAATGCCAGCGTTATAAAACCTGGCGCAACTATTCCCTCTCTAATGTAACTCAAGTGGCGAGTACATCAAGCCGCAGAAGATGCGCTCCCGGTACCAATTTTATCTCCTGCGCTCTGACGCCATCTTCAAGAGTTCGTACAAGCAGCGAAGAGGCACCACAGCTCGGCTGATTTTATACAAGTGATGGCTATGTGTGGCTGAGAGATATAACTTTCCCAGCCGCATTTCTCTTTGTCTACTAAAAACTACTTTTCCATGCACGCTAGTTCCAAGCGCCTATGCACAGGCGTGTATAATAATATTATATAGACGCCTGTCGCGGTTCTGTGCTAAGTTGTCTGTATAAGCTTACGCGAACATGATTAGCTTTTTTAAGTTTATTATTTTGTTAGCAAGTTGATGATGATGATGGTGCACCGAAAGTGGCTGGGAGAACCAGAGGATAATCGTTTTAAGGGTGTTGAGTAAAGGGGTGTAGGATGTCATGCGAGAGATTGGAGTTCAGATTCCTGCGGGCGGATCGGAAAGATGTTTGGAGATTATGCGCTCCCCTTGCGCCACCTGGGGAGCTCGGCTGGTGGTGGGTTGTGTAGAATGAGTGCTGTGATGTCACGTGAGAATATCAGAATATCGAGTCAAAGTATTGGCCACTGTAGTATGCCGAGGCTGGGAAATTGAAGTCGCAAATGCTCCATGTTCATAGATGCCTCTCGTTTCTCTTTCTTCTGTTCGCATGTCTTTCCTTCCTTCCTTCCTTCATTCATTCATTCATTCATTCATTCATTCATTCATTCACTCATTCACGCATGCATTCATTCTTCATTCATTCCTCATTCATTCATTCATCCATTCATTCATTCATCCATTCACTCATTCATTCATTCTTCATTCGTTCCTCATTAATTAATTAATTCATCCATTCATTCATTCATCCATTCACTCATTCATTCATTCTTCATTCGTTCCTCATTAATTAATTAATTAATTAATTCATTCATTCATTCACTCGTCCCATGAATTTATATGACGCCTCTTCAAGAGATCTACTCAGAGGCGCTCCCAGCCCAGCCATAGCTAAAACAATAAGATATGAGCAATTTTTAAAAAGCATGCGCGTTTAGCCTAGGCCTCAATCGCAAGGCTTATGAGGATTGGGGAGGTCTTTCATAATGGGGCTATTCAGTGTACAATTATGGGATTCTAAACCAGTAGGGGATGATTAAGACTCTTGCAGCTTGTCATGGGTGGAATCGGAGGGGCAGTGCCTCCCGGTGTGCCTTCGACATGATGCCTTCCCTTGCATAACTTGGCAAACGTTGGGGATTAATTTGATGTTAAATTAAGTTTTCTGGAAACGTCCATAGGTCAACTTCAGCTTCTCTTATTCCTTTTATTTTTTATTTCTTTGTGAATTTCATCAAAAGGCACCATGTAAGGTATTAAAGGTATTATGTAAGGTATTATGAGGTATTAAAGGTATTATATGAGGTATTATGAGGTATTAAAGGTATTATGTAAGGTATTATGAGGTATGAAAGGTATTATGTAAGGTATGTGGTATTAAAGGTGCTACATACATGTCTTGGTAACTGCATGTGAAGAGTTACAAGTGCTTGCCTGTGTCAATGACGTATGTTTTACTCTGCTTTTCTTTACGTTCATGATGATTCATCAAAGCTGTAAACTTTTGAATTCCAGTTGTTGAACCAGGAAAACCTGTGGACGGAAGTCACAACGCTTCAGCAGGTACATAATTGTCTGCCTTTTCTTATTCATGCATATCATGGTAGCACTTAAACTCTAATGTAGCATAATGTAACGTAATGTAATGTAGTGTAATGTAATGTAGCATGGTGTAATGTAATGTAATGTAATGTTGTGCATTTATTATAAATACATACATACATACATCATCTGTATGTCTGCCCATCAAGAATTACGTGTATGTATGTAATACTTTGCTAGTTGCTATGAAATAACTATATGCATAAATATATACATGAACAACATATAACTACCGGCATATGCATAAATATATACATATATACATAAACAACATATAATGTTAGGCAATGAAACGTGATAATCATACGATACAATGTGCTATTTATTTATTTATTTATTTATTTAAAGCACATCTGATGCACACTAAAAAAGTTTTATTGGGGCATATAATTATATACGATATGAAATAGCATTACTAAATGATTATCCATGTATATTTGCGTATAGCATAATTGTGGTAAATGCTTAATTAAGGAACGCGGTGGGGCAGGGATAAGTTCTGTGCCTTGAAACTGAAAGGTTTGCGTAGCGACTTCGGACAAGTTTGCTCACCCACAATAATTGTCTGTGATGAAGACATAAAAGTCAATGGACCTGTTTTGGGGCAGAGAACTCGTCGTCATCATCATCATCATCGTCATCGTCGTCGTCGTCGTCATCAGCTGCAGCATCATCATCATCACCGTTATCATCATTTAATTAATATAATTATTAGTAACTAATATTGTTAATAGTGCTTTTTTGCCCCAAGGTACACATGATCCTTTGGGGACTTAATTTAATATCCATATTAATAATAAACTCTAATTAATGATAACTGACTTTATAACTGCTGCAGAACGGCGTGTGCAGTGCTGCAACTCAGACTGTTACAAGGTCAGCTCTGACGCAGCCATCTGTTGTTTGCTGTTAGGTGTTGTTTACACGTCGCTCCATAAAACATCATTTTTATTTTCTGCCTCTCCAGGTGAAAGACTCGCCGCCGCCGCCAGCTGGAAAGGCTTTCCTCTTATCTTACTCTCAATGACTTTGATGAAGCTGCCCGTGTTCTGATGTCGATATCTGCATGTACTTTGTGTAAACGCAACGTTACGTGTCTCTTCCTACTTGCGGCATTCTTTCCAGATGGTTTGCCTCCAGCCTATCCTATACTGGAAAGCGGAGACTTCTCGTCGGCCAAGGAGCTTTTAGCGAGAAGTGGTCTTCTCGGCTCTTGCCTTACTAGAGAGGCTGAAACAAATGGGCGGGAAAAACAACTTAATCTTATCGGAATTCTTAATGCGTCAGTAATATTCTTAGTAATTCTTCCTCTTCGTGGTAATCACGAAGTGGGAGGAGCTTAAATTAGGGCTTTGTCCAATTGCATTGTGGTTGTAATGTAGGTGATGTTGGAAAATGTCTCATTCATTTTTTTTACTTGAGTAATGATCAACTAATCAACCAAGTCAAGTATGACTTAAAATAATGTAAACTTGTCTGATTCATAGGCTATTTTTACTTAAGTAAAAAACCAACAAGGTCATGTATGACCCTTAAATGTGAGCTTGTCTGGGTAATTTTTTGCCTGAGTAGGCTAATCAACCAAGTCAAGTATGAATTAAAATAATGTAAACTTGTCTGATTCATTTTTTTACTTGAGTAAAAACCAACAAGGTCAAGTAGGACTCTTAAATGTGAGCTTGTCTGGGTAATTTTTTGCCTGAGTAATCAACCAAGTCAAGTATGACTTAAAATAATGTAAACTTGTCTGATTCTTTTTTTTTACTTGAGTAAAAACCAACAAGGTCAAGTGTGACCCTTAAATGTGAGCTTGTCTGAGTCATTTTTTTGCCTGAGTAATCAACCAAGTCAAGTATTACTTAAATGTGAGCTTGTCTGATTCATTTTGCTTGATTAATTGACGCAAATCAAATTATGACTCAAATGTGAACTTCAACTAATAGGATTTAACCTTTAGCGCTGGTGGAAAGGCAGCCATAACGTGCGTGCCAGAATGTCTCCAAATGTCTACTTCATTATTCGTTTATGTTGGCAAGTCTTTGCTTGTATGTCGGACTTCCTCGATCCGTTAATCATCCCAGTGTAGTTGCAGGCCGGGGCAAGGAATCTATCCAGAGGGTCATTTTGAGGCAATGCATTTACATACACTAAGATTGTGAGAATTATACATGATGTCCAGATAAGGGAACTCGCCAGTGTCCAGAAAAGAAACCTCCAGACGAATTTGCAATAATTAACCAGAGTTTATTTTAAAGAAATCTTGATACATTTGAAGCATCTACAGTAAGGAACATTTAGTTGTATGCTCATATATGGGCCTTGTTGGTCCACTTGAACATAACTGCGAATGCAAACAGGAATGTAGGCCTACATCAGGGGTGGATACAGAAATGTTCGAAGGTAGGGGGGCAAAATCTTCGGTGATCTTTGCCAGAAAAATCTGATGACCTTTTTTAGTCATCAGTCATCTGGTCGACGTAATCTCGGCAAGCAATTAAATAATATACTATGACCTCTCTAGTCTCGTCGTACCCTACTTTTCTCTCCCGCTGCATTGATTTAATGCTTGAAACCAAATGGGGGGCCACGTCCTATCATATGCACTTTTGAAATGGGGGGCATGGCCGGATTGGCCCTCCCTGGATCCGCCCCTGGCCTACATGATGTGAGTAGACCACTATCAACTTCAACTTCAATTTATCACTGGAAATATTACCGCTAGCTAACAATATCTTATGAAGTTATGGGTGCCAAGGTCATTCACGTTGCCCGCCCCTATTTTTCTAGTCCCACTACTGGCACTACTATTAAAAACCATTGTGGGTTACAACTGACTAAAGGGAACTTTATATGAACTTTCAAATTTATTGATAGTTCTTAAATAAAAAACTTTTAGTTCAATTTGCTGAAGGTTTTCAAGTTTAGGTGGGGGGTTGTCTTTTTCTGGGCAGGTGTATAAACTCAGAATTTGAAGGTGTTTACGCTTCTGCTATAATATTGTCATGTTGCTTTTTTCTGGTCGTGTGCTGGCTTTGGTTTTGTATGTATAGAACTTCAGTGCTGATCATGATGATTGAGCGACGTTGTGACAGAAACTCGGTATACATTGCCACAAACACCAGTGTTTTAGTGATCGTTTTTTGACCGTAGAAATATTATGTAGAAAGTCTGTCAAGATGTGCATAGTTTATCGTTGTTTGGTTGCTGTAGAGAAGTTACGACGCATTTAGGGCTTGGATTAATTCTTATTAGCTTTGTCTTAAACTCCATAATAAGGTATCGTTGATATTATTGTTATTATTATTATTTTTCCCCCCGAGGTATCTCAGATCCCTCGGGATTTCAAAAAATTATCTGGAGACGTAAAAAAAATTATTATTATTATTACTATTATTATTATTATTATTATTATTATTATTATTATTATTATTATTATTATCCGTTTATTATTGATTCAACAATTCAATTATTGCAAACAGTCAAACAGTGCAACAGCTGTGTGCGATTGGGCGAGTCAAACCACCCTCATCCATGTCAATTAAGGGCTTAATAAACGACCCTGTGAAAGCCACAGCATTAAAGCGTTGTATTGTCATTGAAATACGTTGGAACAAGAAACTTGATTCTCGGGGCTCCCCGGTTGCTTGTGTTAGACGCCGGCCCAAATCTGAGATGAAGTCTAGGCCTTTGTTGTTGATTGGGCCTAGGGTTTCCAAAGCCACCGGGACGAAAACATGAGCGTCAAGGAGGGCACTGTATTTCTGGTTCTTTCTTTCCTCCGCCAGGCTAGCTGCTGATCCGGCTCGGATGGCTGAAGCAGTAAGGTAAGACGGTGCCAATGTGTCCACCACTGTGGCGTCCCACACCAAACCTCTGCCGGCTTTCCATGGGATGAGCGTGATTCCATCCGGTCGTTTGCCGTCCGATCTTACCAATCCCTGAGGTTCCTTGGCCGCCGGGTATCCAGCTTTAATAAGAGCACGGTATAAACCCTTATTATTATTATTATTATTATTATTATTATTATTATTATTATTAAGAACTTCAGCATGCAAGATGTTTGGCAAATCCCCTTCCTCTCTCTCTCTCAGCTGAGCTTCCACCGATGGTGTAGTCCATGTACTCGTTCTATAGCTGAGTTTGTCTACGGCATGCCTTCACAGGCATGGGCACATTTTGGGGGTTTACGGCTTCCAAAGTTTTGAAAACTAATTCTGTGTACTCTGGTTCGTTGGATAATCCCTCAAAATGGAAATCCCCCAAATGGAAATCTCCACATGGAAATCCCCAAATGGAAATCCCCCAAATGAAAAACTCAAAATTTATTCCTTGCCATGCTTCTATTCACAAGTGGCAGCACAGTTATCTCGGAAGTCTGTATAAGCTGGAGGAAGGATTCGAACCCTTAGTGTTTGGGTTGGTAGTCAATCTCTAATCTTTTCTCAACTCCAATAAACGACAAATAATCCGATGGAATTGTGGAAATTATGTCAAGACACCAAAATGGAGGGAAATATCTATAGGCCTATGTCACATATTGGTGGCAGTATTCAATGAAAGCAACAAATTATGTTGTAATTCTGTATAGAGATTATTGCATGCCTGCTTGTTTTCGATATTAACTTTTTTGCTGTAAGCATATTGCGTAGGCAAAGTTTGTACAACAATTTGTACAAATTCTCGAATATTTTATTGCCTCGTCTCATCAGATATTGCTTTGAGCGAAATTTTGTTTTGCTGTGTTAAAGGAGGCCAGTTAGTGATTGCAAAATGTCGAATTTAATTCTATTGTGTCTTGTATACGTGACGTTTAAAACTGCTTTTACTGTAACTTAAACATTTTATTGAGAGATTATGCAGAAATAATTACCAATGCTTCCCCTTGAATAATTAATTACCAAGTGTGAAAGAGGGTGTTTAGTCCAAGGTGTGATTATTGGGGTGAAACCTTGGGATGCCCTGTGGGAATTTAGTGGGGAGCCAGTAAGGGGAAGTACCCCTTTTGGCGATGCAGCCCTTTGGTTTGCCATTCATACCAATTTGTGTATTTGTTGTTGATGTAAGCTTATTTCACGTCTAAGCTTCAGAACCATTTGCTTTGAATTGTTAACCACCTTAATAACTTTGATGATCATGTTAATAAAAATATGAACAACAATAATAATAGTAGCCTAGTAATATTAATTACATATGTCTTGTCTCCTTACAACTTGGTACTGGATTGACCACCTTTCATGGTGTGTTTTAGTCAAAGAATACCTATTTTAGTTCAACAAAAAGTTCTGGAGCTGATGGGATGTCTCATTTCTAGTCCAGAAGACGTTTTATTATAATGGTGAAGGTGATGATGATGATGATGATGATGATGATGATGATGATGGTGGTGGTGGTGGTGGTGGTGGTGGTGATGGTGGTGTTGGTGGTGTTGGTGGTCATGGTGATGGTGGTGGTGATGATGATAGTGATGATAATAGTGAAGGTGATGAGGAGGAGGAGGAGAATTAAGATGACGACGACGATGATGATAACAACAACAGTACCAATAATAATGGTGGGCACGGTGATGTAATGGATATGTTTGCTGCCTTGCAACCGGAGGGTTGCAGGTTCGAATCCACTCCAAACCGCCGTGTAGGGACCTTGGGTTTGCAATTGCTCAGCGTTTCGGCGTGAAAATCCGATTCAGTGTCCGTGCCGTAGTCGGGAGCGCTTCTGAGTAGTATTTTTTCTGGAAGGGGAGCTATAAAAGTGCACATACAAACAGGCAAATAATAAACAAATAATAAATAATAGTAAACAATAACAACAAAAGTGAAGAGCTACCATGGGAAAGCGGCTGACGCGTGCTGACGGCATCGCCTGACGGCCATAAGTCAAACAATAACAATAATAAACAATAGCAATAATAGCAAAGCCGTAACCATCATAATCATATAAATAATTCCCTGAGGGGTTATGCGAAGGCCTACATTTGGGCGTAAAATAGAATTATTATTAATAATAATGTGATTAGGTGCTGTCCCAGGTGTTCAATCTTCTCAATCAATGTTAAAGCAGCTACAAAGGAATACTGTGGTGTAGGCATATAATTATGCCCTCGGGCATAACAGAGAAAATTTATTAAGCATTGGTGGCTGCGTCATGTAAAAATTTATCTTCAGCAGCCTTGTACTGTATACCTGTATCTGTCTGTCTATCTGTCTCTGTCTGTGACAGTCTGTCTATGTGTAGGTTATGTAATGTATGCGCACATGCATTTATGTATGTCTTTATGAAGACTTTATTTACATCGCTCGTGCGCTTTGGCGTGAAACTTCGATGCAGTGTCCGCGCTGTAGTCGGGAGCGCCTCTGAGCAAAGAACATGAAGGAGCGCTGTAGTAAATGCGATATATATATATATATCTCGCACATTTTGCAGGTACATTTCCGTACATTTTGTTGACCCCACCTCCCCGTATGCGTACATACTAGTGTATAAGCTTGCGTGTCACCTTCTATACAAACGTTATTTATCTAAAGTCATCTATTTCAAACATGTATTGTACCGCAGGTTACTGTTATTTTTGTTACACATCATACTTGCTAGCTAACAATTATTAACTGTTGGTTTACTGTGTCAAAATCGATCTGAACAGGATATAATTTGTATATAGTCAAATTCCATTAGACTAACCTCACTAAAGGATAATACATAGCCTAGTTAGAAATAGGTTAATGTGGACGCTAATAGACATTTATTTTGCGTAGGCTACATTTTTCCGACGCCTCCCCCCACGCTTCCCCCCCGTAGCACCCGTAAACAAATCGCCTAAACCTCGTGACCCCTCCCGCGTGCGTACGTAATATTATATGAACAGCTGTTTATCTGTGGGTGCATAAGCACCTGTATAGGCCTGCATAGAATTGGTCCAAGGAGCTGCGATGTATCCTATATCTAGCCTACTGTGTGCTTTTATGTATGTACCACGTACACCAGCAGGTAATTTAAACAGCTCTCCTACGTTCAGTTACTGAACGTTCTCTTCCGAATTACGTTGGGCTCTTCTGAGATGGGACTGTTTTGCAAACAACTGGAAATGTAAATGTAGGCCTGTAGGCCGTTTGATTTTATATAGTGACTTTATTATGGCCTATACCAGCTGCTAATTTTTCAATGAGTTTGTCCGCTATGATCCTTAAGTTAATGTATTTTTAAAAATGATTTCGTTCCATTCAGTCCACACTTTCATTTAAATTTAGATTTGATAATCGTAATCGTAATCTCGAATTTCTAAAGCACCACTCGAAAGCCAAGCGCAGGGCACCGGCATATTCACGAGCGCTGCGTCTAGTCAGAAGGGTTGTCAAAAAGAGTAGTCCGACGGAGGTCGCTGTCCGCGGGAGGATGGCTGACGTTCGTTCATCTCCACCGCCCCCCCCCAACTTCTGAACCAAGTCTCCGCCTATGCCTTAGTCAACAGTCTTGTGAACAGGAGATTAGTGACGCGATTGCCGACAACTTCAAAGGCATGGAGTCACTCCGAAGTTCCGAAAAGCACGTACAGAATCCCCGCCCAATACTTATAGTGATAGCCACACGTTCACTGGGCCAACTGTGGGCTTGTATATGTTATAGGCTATAGCCTATAGGCCTACTATAGCAACAAGCAGATGTACATGTAAGTCTTGAGCTTAACCACCGAACCGAACTAACAGAATTTTTTGTATCATCATCATCATCGTCGTCGTCGTCATCGTCGTCATCATCATCATCATCATCACCAACATCGTCATCATCGTCAACGTCATCTTCATCGTCCTCTTCTTCCTCCTCCTCCTCCTCCTCCTCCTCATCATCATCATCGCCATCGTCACCATCGTCATCATCATCGTTCTCTTCTTCATCCTTCTCTTCCTCATCATCATCATCGATGCCCGTTTGAATAGATGCCACGTCGCTTAAGGTTCCCGTGCATAATTTCAGCATAGAAATAGTCAACTCTAAAGATCATAATATTATACCGCATGCATTGCTTACAACGCGCATTACGTCATGTATCCTAAATCGTCAATGATTGGCTGCTGCAAACGTCCGCTTGCTGCGTCATCGGTCAACAACGAGTGACCGCTGGACGGTGAGGGAGGCGG
Source organism: Lumbricus terrestris (assembly GCA_949752735.1). Taxonomy (NCBI): domain Eukaryota; kingdom Metazoa; phylum Annelida; class Clitellata; order Crassiclitellata; family Lumbricidae; genus Lumbricus; species Lumbricus terrestris. Next base: position 7,202,211 of record OX457039.1, read on the forward strand.
CCGACCGTAGGCTACATGTGTGCCCCTCTGGCGGAGATTGCCGAGCCTCTGGCGGAGATTGCCGAGCCTCTGGCGGAGATTGTCGAGCCTCTGGCGGAGATTGCCGAGCCTGATAATGATACTAGCATGAAAGTAACTGCGTATAGTGAGTTGGCAGTGGTGTCCGGACATAATATTATTATGAGTGATGAGTGATGACCTTATGCTGCTCATACCGATGATTCATTGGATGTAAATGATTTACTAGCGGCGCTTTACTGCAGCTGTTATTGTAGACAACGAGTGTCTATTGTTTAGTGCTGTTTAGTGTTGCTTACAAGGCCATAGTCAGGATTTTATTTGGGGGGAGGGGTGGTCACTCGACAATGAGCAAGCCCATGCACAAGGGACTGAATCAACTGCCCAATGGGATTGGAGAAGCGTCGAGAGCTCTCATAGCGGGTGTTCTGGATGATCAACGAATTACACACTGTAGCTCTTACATTAAATGCTAGTAAATGCGTTATTACCCTTTTACATTTCTACATTTGGGGGGGAGGGTGCTCAAACACCTAAAACACCCCTAGCTACGGCCTTGGTTGCTTAGTGTTTCAGTGTTGTTTAGTGTTGTTTAGTGTTTTTTAGTGTTGTTTAGTGAATTCGTTTAGTGTTGTCATTAAAATGGTGTTTAGACGCACGTTGTTTGCCATCTTGCGAGTGATAATAAAATAACGGATAAGGCAGGAAAAAGGAAATGGAATGGGAACGGAGGGGGGTTGGCGGGAGAGGAAAAAGGAGATTGGTCACCTCACCACCACTGTTACGAAACTGTCTGTCTGTCTCGAGTGTCTGTCTGTCTGTCTGTCTCCATCCTCTCTCTCTCTCTCTCTCTCTCTCTCTCTCTCTCTCTCTCTCTCTCTCTCTCTCTCTCTCTCTCTCTCTCTCTCTCTCTCTCTCTCTCTCTCTCTCTCTCTCTCTATATATATATATATATATATATATATATATATCTCATACACATATAAATTATGTATTATATATTATGTATATATAACACGAAGTTATATATAATACCAAAAGGAGTATCTGACATGCTTGATTACGCTGACCTCAATACGACTAATTCTCACCCGTGGTAAATAAAAGCCTTAATGACGATACTCCAATAAATAGACAGACATATTAGGCTGTTTAGGCTCTCAGCTAATAGTCCTGCTTAGGCTTATATAGGCCTGCTTCATTAAGGCTCCTTGACTGGGGTCTGCTGCAAGCACGAAACGGCAACGGTCGAAGGAGTCTCACAATTAGGCTACGTCTATTATATTCGTTAGATAGCAGACCTAAAGCCTATAGGTCTGCCATCTAGCGAGTGCACGCTTCACGTTGATTATGGCAACTCGTTTAACCAAAGATAATTTTTTTTATTAGAGTTTTAAAACTCTAATATCTTTGGTTTAACCACTCTCTACAAACTACAAATTGTTCGTACATTTTTAACTGCTCTGAAGTGTCTATCATCCTTGTAATGGAGCCTCGTAATAAAATTAATGTTATCAAATATAACTGCTCTGCCACCATAGCCCGCTGCCCGCTTCAGCCTTGGCAGCGCCAATCCGGGTTCCAAGCCTGGATGCATAGATGAGGAGGAGGGCGACACTAATCATCTTTGACACAAAGCATTGTCTTTGAACAGCAAAAAAGCCTTTGTCCGCTCATAGGATCCAAACTTAGGCCTACTGATGACAAATGCAATAAATATAATTATAATAAATGCACATAATAGCCGCGTGGACCATACATGAAGAACGTAACCTCGATGTGCAATCAGTGGCTGCGCTGCGCCAGGATTTCAGTGTTTTTTGGGGGGGGGCGGTGGAGGGTGAATCCTCGCGGAGGAAATTTTCCATTTTCATCCACCAACAAATTTTGACGACTTTTTTTTAGTCATTTCGTGGAAATATTTCAGTTTTACATGTAAAAAAGCGGATGGCTTTTTCTAGGGGGGCTTAGCCCCCAGATGGCCTTTTTGGGAGGGGGCTTAGCCCCCTATACCCTGGCGTCGCCACTGTGTGCAGTGAATCAGCACATATCGGTTGGGTTCAAACTTCAAAGGGAATTGGGCAGTTTCAGGAACGTGAGACAAGATTTGTTGTGCTCCTATTTGCCAGATGGTCTGGTCAACTTAAGATGGCGACTGCCTCAGGAACTAAGTCAGCTTTCTCGGTGAATTGGTAACCTTATACGTTATGTCCGATATCCATTGGTATAGCGGGGGAGCATTCACTCATCAGTCATGTCGAATGCCCCAGTGACGGCGCTACCATATGTCGCAGCATTTCAGTTTGATATACACTGTGTCCCATAAAAAAACACACCAAAAAACTTTTCAAAAATCTTCTTTAAAACCAAGCCTATTGTAATAAAAGTTTGTACGTTGTTTCTCAAATAATTTTGCCACAAAATATTTAACATTTTACTTACTCACAGAAGTGGTTGCTGTTAGAGGCAGTGACGCAGACTAGGCGACTAGGCGTGTTTGGAAACATTTAAACTTAGAATTAAAATGGTTTTCAGCAGCGAAGATAAAATTTTTATTAAGAATTTAGTATTGTTGAAGGGTTACAGTAGTCGTCGGTTGATAAAAGAGTTCCCGCAAAAGGGTTGGAATAAAAATGGCCTCGATGTACTGCTGCGAAAGATTCGAAAAACGGCCAGCGTGGATCGTCAGCCCGGCAGCGGACGACCACGTTCGGTGCGCACACCAGAGAACATTGATGCAGTAAACGATCTTGTGCTAAGCCAGGAGGGCGCACCACAAACTCACAGAACAATTCGCCAGATTCAAAGAGAAATTGGAATGAGTAGGGGAACAGTGTATAGAGTAATACATGATGACCTTCAGCTGAAGTGTCTGAAAAAACGCCGTGCCCAACTGTTATCAACATGCAACACAGATTCACGCTTGGAACGATGCAAGCAACTTCTTAGGAAGTTTCCCGAGCATATAGTCCATTTCATCTGGTTTACTGACGAGAAGCTGTTTACAGTGGCGCCTCCAATCAACGCTCAGAACGATCGTCTCTACGTATCCACGACAACACTGAAGCGCAACGTTGACGCCAATCGCCTACTGCGGACCCGCCCGACTTTCAGCCGCTCACTGATGGTCTCCGTCGCCGTCTCGAAGCTCGGGTGCACGGAATTGTTCTTCGTGGAACCTGGGGTGAAGGTCAACGGCGAATATTACAGGAATATCCTGTTGATGGAGCAGATGTTGCCAGCGATCAGGAGGATGTCAAGCGACTTGTTCATTCTCCAGCAGGACAGCGCCCCAGCACATCGCGCAAAGGACACCATTGCGTTGCTGCGACGTGAAACACCAAGCTTCATTGGACCGGAACTCTGGCCAGCAAATTCACCAGACCTCAATCCTGTTGACTACAGAATTTGGGGTCTAATACAGGAACGCGTCTACCAGACAGCAATACGGGACATCGACGAGTTGAAGGAGCGCCTGATCGTTGTGTGGGCACAGTTGAAGCAGAGTGTCATTGACAAAGCTATTGAACAGTGGCGGCCAAGGCTGAGAGCCTGCGTTCAAGCGAAGGGACATCACTTCGAACATCTTCTTAAATGAAACATTATTTTTTCTTATTTAACATGAGACTTACATGCGTTTCATGACAAAGGTTTTTGGTGTTTTTTATGGGGCACAGTATTAGATTTACATGCGTTTCATGACAAAGGTTTTTGGTGTTTTTTTATGGGACACAGTATAGGCCTACTGTCTATTTTACTCTTGACCTGCCTTACGGCCTGTCGAAATTTATGAATTCTTAGTATCTTACTTTAAATTTAATTTCTTCGACCTGCTCGAATAATTTACTCTCATGACTCCGACGCAACCTCGGATGGGAGCGCCTCTGAGTAGAGATCTTGAAGGGGCGCTATATAAATTTATGTGATTGATTGATTGATTGATTGACCTGCTGCTGAAATTGCATATATCTGTAGTCGACACTAGGCCTAAAGCGGAAGCATACGTTTATAACAAAACAGAACATGACTTTCGTAATCATAAACGTGATCTCCAAACTTATAAAGGACCATTCAAAAGCCAGGAGTAGGGCTGTTGGGGCACCAGCTTGTTCACCAGCGCTGCGTCTAGTCAAAGGCCCGGGGCTGCCCGCTGAGAGTAGCCAACACACCAAATGACTCTGACGACATCCATCCTCCTGCAGCCGATATATCAGGAATGGTTTCTAAGGCAGAGAAGAAAGTGGTTGTATCTGTTATTGCGTTTAAAGACAACCAGCTAACCACACTGCCATGGAAACATTCCTCAGCTCCAGTTGAATTCACGAAGCACCGTGTAACAAAACTGGAAAAATCTGCGTAAACAGAGAAAGCCTACAACGATAATCCTGTCTTCAGTTTTATGTTGGAACAGGATTGTTGCCATTGTTCAGGGAAGAAACTAAAATTTTATGATGCCTCAGATATTTTCTACGTTGTCCATCGATAGTTGTTATATTATTTAGTTTTAATTATTTAGATCTAATCTAATCTAAAGGCGATGTCATTCGCTGCGTGTAGGCCTGTGTTTGGCTTGCACTTACTGAAACTCGAACTAGATAGCCTAGCCTATGGGAAATTTCTCGCAAGGACTAATACGAGAGTAGGAGGAGTAGGCTAAACATAAATATTGCGCCGTCAGTTTCGAAGCTCGAGTCCACCGTAGTACAAAGCGCTGAAAGCAGCAGATGTTGATTGCAACATCGTCAAAGACCTTCACCGGAAGAGGTCTTATACCAGTCTATCTGGCCCACTGATCTATGAATAGTTACAACAACATGGCAGCCCAATTGACCTAATGTGCCAATGTTTCTGAAGAGGACTAATGAATGACTCACGAAGGCTTCAAGAGGTCTGTATACCAGTTTTTGGACATGATCAACAATTCATGGAAAGGAAAGATAAATAGAAAAGGAGGCCCAATAATAATTCATGTAGAGGACTATATATCGACTAATGAAAAGGCCTCAACAAATTAAAAGACCAGACAATTCGTAGAAGCCTAGCAATGAATGAAGAGGCCTACACGTTCATGAAGAGGCCTATGAAGCTTTGAAGAGGCCCTAGAAGTTTTGAAGAGGCCTGAGAAGTTCTGAAGAGGCCTGAGAAGTTTTGAAGAGGCCTGAGAAGTTTTGAAGATGCCTGAGAAGTTCTGAAGAGGCCTGAGAAGTTTCGAAGAGGCCTGAGAAGTTCTGAAGAGGCCTGAGAAGTTCTGAAGAGGCCTGAGAAGTTCTGAAGAGGCCCTAGAAGTTTTGAAGAGGTCTAAGAAGTTTTGAAGAGGCCCGGGAAGTTTTGAAGAGGCCCAAAAAGTTCTGAAGAGGCCTAAGAAGTTTTGAAGAAGCCTAAGATGGTCTTGAGAGGCCTAAGAAGTTTTGAAGAGGCTTAAGAAGTTTTGAAGAGGCCTAAGAAGTTTTGAAGAGGCCTAAGAAGTTTTGAAGAGGCTTAAGAAGTTTTGAAGAGGCTTAAGAAGTTTTGAAGAGGCTTAAGAAGTTTTGAAGAGGCCCAAAAATTCTGAAGAGGCCTAAGAAGTTTTGAAGAGGCCTAAGAAGGTCTTAAGAGGTCTAAGAAGTTTTGAAGAGGCCTAAGAAGTTCTGAAGAGGCCTAAGAAGTTTTGAAGAGGCCTAAGAAATTCTGAAGAGGCGTGACAATTTATTAAGACACATTAACCTTAATTTTATGAAAATATCTATCAATTCACGACAACGGAAAGTTGTCAATTCCGCAGACAAATCATTAGTTCATCAGGCCTAACACTTCAAGAAAAGGCCTACCGGTTCAATAGGACTATTGCTGCAAAATACCTATAGTCTAATTAGAGGCCTACCAGTCCAATACGCCTACTTTTCTAATTTCTAAAAGGTAAAAAAGAGATCATATGAATTCAATATGAATATCATCCCAACGTGTAAGAGGAATATCATTACAAGTATAGAGGCAAACCAGGTTTCATTCTCCCAACAGAGACTCGGTAACATCAAAGAAGAGGCAAAATATACCATAATAGTGAAAATATTTTAGCTTACATGTCGAGCATCAGAGAGGCAAACTGGTAATTAATCTGTTCTGTGGGCCTCAAGCCACAGTGCACAAACGGATCTATAAATTATAGGTCTAGAACACTGGCCAACAAACAGTTCTACAAATCTAATAAACGGACTTTCAATCCAAGGAACTTGTTATTGTCAGTCCAGTTCAGCAGGTCAGTTATTTTTTCAAAGGAGAATCAGACCTAATCATCAACTCTATAAATCTTAATCATATCAAAGAAAGAAGAGTGCATCAGTCAAAAGACAAAACTAAACCTAGAACAGGTCTATCAGTTCAGCAGGCCTATTTGAACCAGGAAGAGGTTCATCAATTCAAAAGGCCTATTTGATCCAAGAAGGGGTCTATCAATTCAACAGGCCTATTTGATCCAGGAAGAGGCCTATCAGTCAGACAGGCCTGTCAGCACCATAGACTGATAGGCCCTATATCTGAGCAAGCCTATTTGATCCAAGAACAGGCCTATCAATTCAACAGCCCTATTGATCCAAGAAGTTGATTTATTTATCATTTAAATATTTTTATTGATTGCCTGTTCATTTAAGAGATACACATGTCTCTGAAGAGGCCTATCAATCCAAGAAGCCTATATTAGACTGAGCCAGACCAGCCGGACAGGCCTGTCAATCAAAGAAGAAACTTGCCAGCTCAAAAGCCATACCAGGCCAAGTACAGGCCTAGGCCTACATGTATATAGTTCAACCGGCCTATTGGTCCAGGAAGATATTCATCAATCAAATCATAGAGGCCTATCAATACAACAACATGTCTTCCTACCCAGGAGGTCTACAGCCCAAAACAACCTAAGGTCTATGGAACCTTTACTAGTCACAGAAAAGCTATAGGCTAACAGTACAAAGGCCTATCGCTTGAACAGGCCTATAGGCCTATAATGCACCATTGAGAGAGAAAAAAGCGATCATTTGCACAAATCTTAAAAGGCAGCTTTTGAAATTTCAAAGCAGAGACACACACACGTTACGCTAACCACTCGAGATTAACTGTTGCGTCAGACGTACAGTATCATTGCAACGCGGTGTAAATACCGAAAGCTGTAACAGTCTACAATCGCTATAGCTAAGAACACACCCAAGTGCCAATACCTACTAATGACCCCGCCACCAAACAGGAACTTTGGGAGATAAACCAGAGGTAAGAGGGCAATTAGCGGCTGGCTAGAGTGCGTTGGCGAAGACACGGAGAGGGGGTTTGGGGGGGGGAAGGAGTTGGACGATAGTCCGGGAAAAGTGAAAGTGAAAATTTCCCGTTTTCCGTAACAAATCGCACTGACTGTTAGGAGACCATCAGTAAGCTTATACCTGCAACAATGCAACTGAAATTGTAATCAACAAATTAAATCATCATCTTGTATATTGCCTGTACCTGCCTGTCTGCCTGTCTGCCTGTCTGCCTGCCTGCCTATGTCATTTTTATCCTATTTTATGTCATTGTTATCACTGCTATGTATAGGTCTACACTCGGCCATGTGATATGCAATGCAATCTTTGAAATTTTTTAAGTTTTCAGTCTCACGCAAAAACCGCACCACAACACCCAGATTAATCACCCGACGCACTCACGTTGCACTATCATAATAATTATCAAGTCAGCAATAACCGGGTCGTTCAGGTGCCAGGTCAGACTCCGGTCATATTCAGGTCAT